>VWPW01007340.1:0-102881 GCA_013389825.1 Crypturellus undulatus | reverse complement strand
CCCCACTCCCATACTCCTGCTGGACACGGCACCTTGGCCGTGCAATACTGTTCGCCGTGTCTGTGTGACACTCCCCTTCCCCCTTCTCGTCTAGTTTAAAGCCCTCCTAACCAGGTGGGCCAGCCTTTTGGCAAAGAGACGTGTGCCTAATCAAAACTGATCTAATCAAAATATATCAAGCTATTAATTATCAGCTTTATTACTATTCATTAATATGTAATTATTCTCATTCAGTGATCTTCTTGATCCAGCCCTGATAAGCCAAGATTATTACAATCCTCTTTTTGAACAATATGACACCAGCTCTCCATATGCGTATGATTTCCTTTTTTTCTGCTTCTTATGTGTAAGACACAAAGACATACAAAAACCTCTTTCTAGAAATAGTCACTGTATGCATTTGTAAATCTGTAGAACCCATGGAGAAATATTGCATTATTCTCTTAGTAAGCTCAAACATTTACCCCTACCTTTTTTTTTTTCCTGCAACTGTATATTATTGGTCATCTTGTCTTTGTTGCAAAATTTTGATTTGTGGCACAGCTGAATGGAACTGACTATGTGGCTCTGTATTACTTGAAAAAGAGTTGTCAGAAGAACTACTTTTATCGTTCCTTTTACCAATAGCCATCTGCTCATGAGTGTTCTCAGAAGATCAAAAATATATGTAATATGGAGTTATAGTAAATATAGACATGGAAAAGGTAATACACGTGAGTCTCTTTTCAAACCAACCCTTCTCTATTTTTAGAACCTAAAAATGACTGTCTTTTGTAGAATATGTTTAGAAACTTATTGACGAAAAGTGTTATATACAAACTCTGTACTGTTATTCACTGACTACACTTATCAATGTGTGAGAGCAAGAAAAGCAATGAAAAAAGCGAAGCACATCTGTGCACATTTTCCTCTCTGTGGACTCTTTCCTCTCTCATGATATGGATATTGCTGAAGAACAAAAACGGAGACAAGACACTCAGGATTCTTTTCTCTGAATTTTAAAAGGATACAGGAGACTTCCACCATAAGGTTTTTGATTTAAGGGATTCTCATAGTTGTTTTTTCGCTAAAATCTAATACAGAATGTCTCCATAATTTAGAAAAGTATTTTGTTCATCTATTATTCCGTTAAATCTGTTTTTTATGGTCTTTTTTGACCTCTTAATTCAAAGGACATATCTGACTTTCCCAAAGTTTATATAGGCAATAATTCTTTGCAAATAAGGATCAGAAGCATAGCTATAGAAAGCAACGACTTTTCCTGCTTGATCAAATGCAGAAATTCATCTTGCTTGGCTTTTGTTAACTCCAGATTTTCCAACATGTGTCTTATTTTACTGGAGTTTGAGTGCCACGTATAATATCTTACAATGACCTGAAAGGAAAAAAGTCAAATCATAATTCACAAACAAAATATGTGATTAAATCCATTTTACAACTTTTGACATTTTCTATAACTTCAAAAATAATCTTCAATAGAGATTTCGAATGTACATAATTTGTATCAATTAAAGTATGAAAATGACAAATGTCTATTAATATGAATATTTGAAATCTGGAGTTAGTTAATTCTCCTTAGCAAGGAGGATGAGTGAGTGCTATTTGCAGAAATAAACAAATAAAATAGTTTTTAGGACAAACTTAGATGCCAAAAGTTTTATCTTTGTGGGGTTTGTTTGTTTGTTTGTTTTTGTGTGTGTGTGTGTTTTTTTCCTATTATGGGCCATAATCTCAGTCTATCTCAGATGGTGTAAAGTGGCAAAGCTCAAAATATTTCCCTCAAATGTAGGCCAAAACAGCCAAGAAAATGGGCTATTGTCCTTTCTCATTTTCATGTTTTAATAAAGAACAAAAGCATTGCACACACACAAAAAAACCCTCAAACCAAATCAAAACATGAATATATTCATTCCAGTCTTTTCTCTATAGCTAAATATGAAATATTTGCTATGCTCAGCTATGGATATTTTATTATATGATATATGGATTTTATGATATATACATATTAATTAACATAATGTTATTAAATAAAATATATATATTATACATTATATAATTAGAATAGCATGCAAACTTAACAATGAGTGTGAAAAGATAGATTTCATGATAGGTATGATGGGCTTCATTCTTTAAAAGTGATCCCAATACAACACACAAAAGTTAAATGTTCACATTTTATTAGGATATGCAATATCATTTTCTTCTCTGAAATGGAAGCATAAATTGCTTTTGCAGTATTCACTGAAAGCAATTCAATTACATATTTACAGTATTTACTGGCAAATTCTCTATTGCACAACAAAGAGCTCCGTTTAGGAGCACAACAGCTTCCCTTCAAAGGGCACCAGAGAGGTGCATAATTTGATTGCTATTGTTTAAAGATATTGAAATTGAGGTACAAAAGTGCTGAACAGGGAAAAGCATAGACCTGTGTTCTAGAGTTTTTCCTATATTCTCATTTTCATTGCAAAGTAACTCTAGAAGTAGAATATACTTGCTCTCTAATCCAGGGAAAAGCCTTTAAAAAATCCCGCTAAATTTCCTATGGCCACCATGGGATACAGTTCACCTAAAGTTTAGATTTTCAGTCAGTAGGAAATCTGGAAAATGTCTCTGTAGCCAGTACACATCTTGCCAGTTGTTCACATTTGGTGTTTAAAATATCACATCATCACATTCTTTATTGCATCCTCATGGAATGCTGTCACCAAACCTTCTTGCTCCGTGCTGATGACCTTCCACAAATATTTTGTGACTGTCTTAATATCGTATGAATAGCAGGACTGTATGTTTTCACTTCAACATTCCTCACAAGCCACTTCTCCAGCTGCTTGACATTCTGGTCATTTTCCTCTTTTTTGTGTTTTTTTGTTTGTTTGTTTGTTTTTTGTTTTGCTGAGGTGGATCCTAAAACTCTTGCAGAAACCCTTTGGAAGGACCAACACTCTTGCTTTGGTAAGCAGATTCTTTACCCAGATATTTTACAAAACAGCAACATGAGTCATTTACTATCTGTTGTCACCTCTCCTTGGCTTAGTATTGCTGATTTCTTTTTTCACTTTCCTGGTAGAGGTAGAGATTTGAGAGAATTTTATCAGTGTTCTTTGCCCAAAACCAACTTGGGATGATGAAGGTAGGTTTTATAATAACCCATACCAGAACAATACACTTGTTTAATGGAAAAAACACAGCTCTGCAGTGTGATAAAAATGCCTGTTTGAGCTCTGCCTTTCTGAGCTACACTTACAGTGCACCTGCCCCAAACCCAGCAGTTTTCAGAAGATTCCTGGGTTCTAGCAGACTGGACAACTTTAGTAGGCCCTTATTAAACATTTTTCACTGCCCACCTGCTAAGGCCTGGTTGCCTCTGTTGAGTTCCTGCTCACATTGAAGGGTTCGTGCTTTCTGTCTGCCCTTCACATTCCCAAGAAACCATCATTTTGCTTCTTAATAGTAGATATGGATTTGGGAGTGTATTTTTGCCTCCCTTTGAAATACACAACTATCACTACTAGAGGTATGGTGTAAAATTGAATTGACTGCCATTATTCCTCAGGTAGTCTTCTCAGGTCTTTTCTTTTGTCTCTGCAATGAACCCTTGACTTTTGCAACTGAACTCAATTGACAGTAGTTTCTAGAAGCAGTCTAGAATGAGGGAGAAAGGTTGAGTTTCAACCAGATGAATCTTCCTGAACCTCTGGATTTTCCCCTCACTGCTGCAGTCTGCTGGATCCCTCAGCTCCTTATCAAAAAATGTATAAGAATCTAAATAATTGCAAATAGTTCACCCTTCATGGCTATGTATCAGGAATCTCTTGAGAAAATGATCTAGCTGTGAGTGCTGCTTTAATCATTCTCAGTCCAGTCTCTGGAAATTTCATTTACATTACATTATGCTTTTGCCTGTCATCTGTTTAATCAGTGTCTATTTTATGCTAAAATGAACTGTTAAAGTAAAATCACAGTAATATATAGTAAAATGGCTGTGACTCTGAAAGCACTGAGTTTTTTCCACTTTTGCAGGAAAATATGGTCAAGCCTAACTGTAGCGATGCTGATATTGTGCTATAACCTGGCTTTGGCTCTTTAGGTTAGCAAGGAATAATGACCTCTAAACAGAATCCATTACCAACAGATACATAACTAGTGTTTTCTCTTGGTGCAAAAAGTTTTTATGTTAATGTCCTCTGCATGTTGGTGTGTCTGACAGCATCAAGGCTGCAATCAAGATGTGCTGAAATATTAGTCTGTTTACCTCTGAGCACACATATTTACTACTGTGTGGTTCTGTCTTCCTCTTATCTGTAAATACAGGTGATTTACAGGAAAAAAAAAGCGGTGTATCTATCTCTCCATATCTCTATATGTCTCAAACTCAACTGTAGAAAGTTGAAAATGAGCAAGTGATTTTATTGAAAAGTTAAAAGATCATGGCTCCATGAAGGTGATATCTCAATAATTCAAGCAAAACCTCATAAGAATCATATCATCAAAAAATAAAAGGCTATATTTCCAAAATGTATCAGATGATTCACAATCAAGTATTGAAACATTGAATAACTTCTGCACATATCCCTGCTGTCACTGAGAGTGCTTTCTGTATTAGGTAGGTTTTCAGATTAAGTTTACATACCTAAATTGTATTTAAGAGTAGTGGATAGTATTTGCATTATTTCTCTGTTTGAAGATCAATATACAGTATATGTTGTGTTCCTCTAAGAAGAGGAAACTTGGGTGAGGGAATCCTCTGGAAGAAGAGGAGGACTACCCATTCTGCAGGGAGCTCAAACAGAGAAGGATTTATGGTGAATCAAGCACCACCAGCAGAAGCAAAGAGAGCCATCAAGCCACTGAGATCGTGAAAATTTCCATAAAGACCTAAGAAGATTGTATATAGACTGTCACATTCCAGGAAGCCTGAGAGCTAACTAAAACCAAGCTCCAGAACAAGTACTTGAGGTCTGTCCTTTACCCCAAGATCATACCCCAAGATCATACCCCAAGATCCCAAAGGAAAGAAGTTCTTTTATCAATCTTTCTATTCTGAATCACTCAGTCATTTTGAGTTTTATTTGTTTTAAAACTGCTCTATTTTACAGTCTAATAAAATATGACATCTTGGAGTTAGGAGTTTTCCTGGTATTTCTGAGAGAACTTGGTCTCATTCTTAGTGGAAGATTTAGGCAGGCCCACCTCATAGGTCTGTTTGATTTCCATTCCTATTTTATAAATAAATCCTAAGCAGGGGCACCTGAATTTCATTTCAGTTTTACAAGGTAAAATGTAAATTTGAAAGCTTAAGATCAAAAAGAGATGTCAGAATGCCAAGGACTGTCTTCAGTGTTTTTAAAACATGAAAATTATTTTTTTCCACCCAAATCAAGGTATTATTTTTCTCTGTCACAAGATTGATGGTACTGACCTTTGAAGTCTGCTGATGTAATGTGTAAGCATAATTATTACTTAACACCTAATACTAACTAACATCTAATACTAATACTAACTAACATCTAACTAGCACTAACACCTCCCTAGCCCTGTTGTGATATTGGAATCACTACAACTACACTGGGCTGAAGAACACACTGGCCCAAATTTGATAAGGGACTTCAACACATGGGATGCCCTGTCTTTACAAAATAATGCCTAGTTCTTTGTTTCCTAGTGGACAATATTTTTTTTCTATTTTCTAATACTTTCATTTCTATTTCCTCCCTTCCCCTTCACCTCCTTTGACATCTTTTTGCAAAGTCTGACATTAGAAGGAAGCAACTTCCCAGGAGTATTCAAACTACTTGAATTGAAATGCAAGGATTTGAATACTTCCTAGACCTACCTGGGGTGTCTAAAACACAGTCATATTTAGGATGTTTTTACAATATCCATATTTAATGGATAAAAAATATATATATTTTGACATGATAAAACTATTTCGCTCCCCCTCTGTTGATAATTAAGAGGTTATGTCAAGGAAACAAGGGTCTAATTTTCCTCATCTTTTTCCACAGTCATGTATTAGCCTGTTTAAGTATGTTTTTCTTTTAGCGAATCACTACACTTATTTTGCATTTCTTGTGACTTGATAAACTCTTTTTCTGTCTCTCCTCTGCCATGACTTCCTTGTTTCAATGTACAAGGAATGTCTAAGACAACAATGGTCTAGATATCTGTTTAATGATTGGCTTTCCATTGGAGTTTTTAATAGGTGCCATGAACCATGAGTATTCATGATGCACAGCTATGTTTAATTGCAGTTTTAATTTTAGAGCATTTATTTTACAGGATTTTTTTTGATATGTTCTTCCTTCTAATAGTTCTGATCAAACAGGTTTTAGAAATTCTTAGTTTACATTTTCCAGGTTAGGGTGCTTCTCTAAGCTTAAGGTGCTTCTCTCTGTCTTCAAACTAAAAGTGATTGGCAGTAGAGTGTCTTTAAACAAAATTGTAGTAATTTTTTAAAGGATATTTAACAGAAGGAATTGCAACTAATAACCTCCAATACGTTAGGAGCAGCAAATTTGGCAGTAAGTATTTTGGTCTTACTGAAGACCAACACAGAAAAAAAAATCTCAGAAAAGATAAAGATAAAGATCTTTCACAGGAAATAAATCAATCAATTCACTTTATCTGTGTTCATCATGGCAGAAACTAGGAGAATTCCCATCTTAGAATCTTTCTTCGTGAAAGAATTATCAGATCATTTGACAGAAATTGAAATGAGCACAGAGGAGGACAAGAAGCAAACTCACAAAATCAACAATAACAAATCACCAGAGTCAGCTGTTATTTACTCATGACCTAAAAAATAAACAGAAGAAAACTGTAACGCTATTAAAGATGGCATATAATCTCTTGCTTGTAATTGCCTTGATTGGAAATCAGCTTTTAAAGGGGATTCCACTATCACTCTAGGAATTGCAGGTAAGACTGGTGTCCCCATTAGCCAAATAGCAGGAACTCTAATAAAGAAGAGAACTCATGACTATAATTGCTATAATATAGTTGCCTTCCCTGACCTGGGGAATGGCAGCCTCACCTCCCCATTAGCTTCCAGTTTCAAGTGTTTACACATTTGGGAGCATTAGTTACACTCAAATTAGTGGCAGATAGAAAAGATCCATTTCACTGGCAGCAGGATCTAGTGCTTTTCCCTGGTGTTATGGCTCACAATCAATACTGTAATTCCTTCTCCTGCTGTGTCTTCCCATCTTAGTACAAATTACTTCATTATTTACTAATCCACTGTGCCAGCTAGAGGCACCCTGTTATGTTCCTCTTCCATGTATTTTTATTTTGAAATTTCTCATTTAGAAGACCCTTTCTAAAGGGTCATGGTGTTTTTTTTTTTTTAAGGACTCATAGGTTCTTGTGGCTAGCGGGTGCAACCAGTCCTTTGGTTGTGTGAATCTTTCAAAACATATGCTTCTGGAGCATTAAAATTGCTCTCAACTTCTTCTGATGGAAGAAATTAATTGTGATGTCTATAAATGTATCCAGACTAGTTAATTTCTGGAATATGGTTGTGTACATGTAAAGAGATATATTTGGCTACCATAGATATTTCTGTGCAAAAACTATGTTAATCGAAATGTGATGGCTGTTTAAAAATTACATCCCTCTCTCAAGTATGGTGCTGAAATATTGATATTCTAAATGGAAGACACTTGAAATGATTTCCTTAACACTTTTATCCTCTTAGCAAAGATAGAAAAGTGATGTTAAAAATGATTCTAAAGCTAAGTGTAAAAACTTTCTATTTCTGAAATGCATTAAAATAAAGAGAATTTTTCATAAAGGAATTTTGTAAGGAAATAAGTTTTTTATGATATGACTGTTAAGCAGAATTTAGAATTTTTAATTGCTTATTTGTGAGGTTCAGAAAAATTGTCAGGCATCTTCTGTGACCAAGCTGTTAGAATTACTACAAGAGAAAGGTGCTTGCTCAAAACCAAACAGAATCTGAGTTTCTTTGATCTGAGTACCCAAAATAGTTCAGTTTTATAAAAAGGTGATGAACCCCAGCACAAGCTGAATGGTAAGCATTGCAACATCATCTTGGAAAGAGCTCTGAGAAAAAAATCATTAACAGTTTCATCTTCCTTTTAATTTATTTGTATTGTTCAACAGCTGGCACATTACTTCATCTACATTTACATCCAAGTAAAATTAAATCACTTTTTTTTTCTTGACCTTGTCCAAACTCACTAATATGAGAACAGCTAGCATTTCACAAGATCTTGTCTGTCACAAATAACTGTTCCTCTTTTTTTCTAGATAAACTATTGTACCACAAGCCAAGCAAAATACTCTGAAGCATTTTACAAGGATTATGACCTAACTACTCAATTAACAACAATAAATAAATAAATAAATAAAAATAAAAAAGCCATCTCTGTCAAAAGTAAATCATACCTTATAGAATCAAAGAATCATTATTCCCCTGGGAGCTCGTTCCAATGCTTGACAACTCTTTCCATGTAGAGTTTTTCCTAATATCTAACCTGAACCTTCCCTGGTGCAACTTGAGGCCATTTCCTTTTGTCCTGTTTTTGGTAGTTATTCTGGAGAAGAGACCAGCCCCTGCCTCAGTACAACGTCCTTTCAGGTAGTTGCAGAGAGTGATAAGGTCTCCTCCGCGCCTCCTCTTCTCTGGACTAAATAATGCCAGCTCCCTCAGGCACTCCTTTCCTACATCCTTTATGAAAAATCTGCTTTACTATCCTTCCATCCCGAAACTAGAAACAAACTAGAAATTCTTTTTGATTATTTTCTAACTAAAAACATCTATAGGAGTAGCAGATAAGGACAGCCAGGCAAACACAAGACAGCTGAGTTTCTTACTCTGACTTTTTCTTCTCTTTTTCAAACCATGACATTCTCATATCTTTGAATACCATTCAAACAGGCTAAACAAACAAAACATTGGACTTTTTTTTTAAAAAAATAGTCATTCTGATTCAAACAAGATTAAGTACCAGAGTCAGTGATTTCACTGTGGTGACACCAAGGGATCCCATACGCTATCCACAGTACCATCAATGCTCATAGAGACTGTGTATGAAAGAAGGTGCATAACCATGACTGATGTTAATATGTTTAGAAATTCAAGCTTATAGGACTGGTCAAGTAATATCTACAGGGACTACAAATAAGAATTTTTTATTCACTGGAAGGAAAATGGTCAAAATACACTACCTACAGCTTCGAATTTATATTCAAATAACAACATATTTTATATATAATGGATGCACTATGTGCATTTAACTGTACTTTACAGCCACCATAGTGCTATGAATTAACCTGGTGATTATTTGGAATGAATTTAATTTTCTAGAATAGTTATGGTCAAGTAAATATAAAATCCAGACAAGGATATTCTAGATCACAGAAACATAGCACATTTATTTTGGAAAGAATCTCTGGAATTTATCTGGTCCAACTGGCTTCTCACAGCAGTTCTAACTCCAAAGTTAGGTCAAATAGCTCAGGACTGACATTTTCCTTTTTCAAGGATCAACGTAAACTGCTGTAATTCTACTGATTCCATGAATTTGTTTTGTATTGCAGATTTCGACTCAGCTAGCTTTATACAGAAAGACAAGCTCTGACATAAAAAGCATAACCTAAATCAATAGAGGAAAGTCAGTAAATAGCCCAGTTCAATTGATGGAGGTAGCTCCTAAGACTATCAACAACCAGAAGCACTGGTCAGTGTGCCAACTTTTTCAATTTTTGAGTACCACAAATTTAAATATCATCAGTTTTCAGCCTTGGCCAGAGCCAGATCTATCGGTGGTTCTTACAGGAAAGCCATCACAGAAGATGGCTTCTGTAGCATCATTTACAGTCTAGAGACAGAAAGAGGTTGGCAGTGTAAGAAGCAATTCTGAGTAGTGTAGGCAAAAAAAAGGAAGAAAAACCAGGGAACATCTCCAATGCAGTCCAAGGGTCTGACTGTGGCATAGGTGGCACTCTCTGAGCTAGCACTGATTTAACTATATTGGCTCATAACTGCACCAGAAATAGCTTATTGCTCTACAGAAATTCTGTTGCTACTTCAGACATGGCAGTGCAAAGTGAAAATGGCAGGCTACTCATTTAATGCTATCTAGTAAGGTGTGCTTCTAGTAAGTATGAAACAAATGCTTCTCTTTCCAGTTAGCTGGGGCTGTGTGTATCTTGATCCTCTGGGATTAGCAGCACATGTGAATGTTGTTTAACTGTTGTAAAACTGAGATCTTTAGAGGAAATTAACTGTGATTTTTTTTCTCCTTTAACTAGGACAATTAGCTATGTGAACTGAAAAGGTTCTATGAAATTTAGTATTGATTATTTTTATACATATATATATAAATTTATTTTTGTGAGTGGATGTAACAATATATTTCAATAATTGTCCATTAACCTGATTTTAAAACACTAAAGCCCTGAGGAGAGAAAAAGAAGATTCATAATTTTCTCTTTCTTTAGATTCAGGCCACACATCAGAATTCCATTTCCTTATAAATTCTAATTAGGCAGTTGCTTATGTATTTGACTACTCTATTCTACAGAAAATTTATTTCCATGTTTTCCCTGAAAGATCTTCCTTGGCAGTCCATCAAGTCATCATTGGTGAATTTCAAATTCGTCTTAACAAATTACCCAGGAATATCCAACAAGTTTGTGAATTTGCAGCTCTACGATTTGACTCCACACATCTTGATAAATAATTCAACCTGACCGTGGAAACAGCACAATGAGTTTTAAGGGCAATACCTGTGAATAAATTAAGAGGATCAGATGTTACATGCAGAGAAGATGCAAGTGGGACTGCTCACTGAATTCTATGTGACAAACAAGAACAATGTTTTCCTTTTATTTCCTTGTGTTTCAGCACAGAACCTAATGAGCTCTCTGCATCTTCTCTAGCAGGGATGGAACAGATATCAGCGGTGGGACACCATTACATATCTTTGTGTCTTTTAAGCAGCAATATGACATCAAAGAGAATAATATTCCATTTTTGCTGAACCACTAAGCTCTATGCAGGATATTAGCAGCAGGCACATGTAGCTTCTGGGGTAGATCATAGAAGAGAAGCATGCATATTGCTTCTGAAGGGAGATGGACTGTCCTTTTGGAGCATTAGTCAAGAAAAAGAAGGCAGCATACTTTCCTCCACTTCTTTGAAATCCAGTGACATGGGCATTCAAATCTGCCTCCTCTTTCCTATTGTCCCCAAATGAGTAAAAGAGAAAAAGAAATGAAACACATGTTTTCTTTGCCCTTGATATAAGTCTAAAACACCACAACTCTGAATTTACTACTCTCTCTATGTATCTCTATCATTTTCTTCACTCCTCAAAATGTCTCTTCCCAGTTAAAATTATGCTGTGAACTTGGCTTAAACTTGCTAAGAGCTTGAAATGTGACAGAAGAAATTGTTTTTATCAAGCTTAACATTTGTCAAGGGAGAAAAGAAGTCAAAAAAAAAATCATTTGCTTCTGAAATCCAAACAGAAAATAGTAGCAGTCCAACTAATCTCAGGTCTCAGGTCTTTCTGTTTTATTTTCTGCTAAAAGAGCAAATTAATTCAATTAATTCTAATAGGCAATGCATACTTAATGCAACAATTCGAAATGGGAGTAATACATTTGGCTTTGACAATTCTAATGATATCATTAAGATTGTTTATAAAAAGCTACAAAAGTTTTATTGCTATCGAACATCATCATCTTTGAGGTGGAAGCTGAATGACTCCTGGGTCTGATAAGAGAAAGCAGAGTCTTTCATTTCTAAATCAGTGTTTTGGATCTGAGTCAGGATGACAACAATCAATGAAGGCAGGCAAGAATGCTCTGTGAAAGGAGTTTATGGCGGCAGACAGTGTCCTAGCTTGCTGGTACCTGTGTAAGTGGCATGGTTTGCTTGCAGGACTGTTCTACAGGGACATCAGGATCAAGCTACTGCTTAGCCTACAGTTCCCGCTCTGTAGAGAGAGAACCTACAACACCTGATTCCATAAAAAATTAAAGTCACTTTGTAAAACATAGTGTCCTCTATAATATAAATTGTTTTTGCTTTTTGAGATGGACTAATCTAAAACTAGAGTTAATCAACCTTTTTGATAGGGAAATCCTGAATAACTTCAGTCTTCTCAGTTATAGCACAGAATATTCCACTTTTTGCAAGTCTGACTATTCACAGCCCACAAGACTTTCTTATACTGGTATACTTTAGCTTCTCTGTATTCACATTCAGTGGTTCTACATAGGCCCTAGAAGCTATTTCTGATGGTAGTAGGCATGCACTAGTAATGGTCTGCAGACCGTTTGTTGCACACAATGATTACATGTGAATCATAAGGCTTCAGGAAGGTTATGGTCATGCTGCCACTGGAGGCATTACCACAACTCAGCTTTATTATCTATGTAAGAATCACACCTCTAAGCATAGCCTGTGGTGTAGACAGAGATTGTTGACTTAAGCACACAAAGCCCATGTTTCAACACATGCTTCAGCCTACTAAGTCATTTAAGCACTGTCTGCCTGTCAAGCACCTACCTGAGCACATCCCTTGTCTTCTGGAATTTTTGCTGCCTCGGCTCCTGGCCAGTCTAGAAATAGGACAGCTAGTGACCTGGAGGGAGAAAGCTAGAAGGTAATCAAGGGCTCACCCCTTATTTACTTGAGATCTGCTTTTAACCTAAGTTTCTCGCCCTTGGTTCCCACCTCAGCTGTAGTACTGGAAATCATTGTGCCACTCTGACTGTGGGTCATGTCTCTGGACCTGATCCTGACCATGGACATGGTTTGTCGATTCCAGCTCCTCTCAAAAAGCTAACACAGTGCTCAGTTTTCTTTGAAAGTCCTCACACAAAAGGGTGTGGACTCCATTTTTCTCCATGATGGACTTTTCTGCAATGATGGCAAAAGAGTCTTAGGGTACAGATAGATGGATCTTCCTGCATTCAGGCCATCTGTACTAGGAGGTTCTCAGCTACCTGCTCTGAGCTTCTTCCTAGTGCTTACCTCTTAGTTTTGCTGGTTTAACTGTTGCTTTAGCTAATGTTTAACCCTGTTCTGTTCTCTTAAAAATCGGAAGCATTTTACCATGCTCTTAAAGATCAAGGACACTCTCTCCTGGGTTAGCAGTTGGAAGAAGGTCTTGTTTACTTAAAATATTAATGCATGTAATAGTCAAATGAGTGCTTTATAAAGTACCCCACAACCTTATTCTTATTAAAGAACAGTTTTGTACTTTTAAGCTGTGGGACACTGCTTCTGAAAATATGTTATTACAAAAAAGGTGAAATACAAGTCACTGTCATGCAGCAGTGTTTGAGTTTGTCACTACAGCAATCTTCGTAAGGCACGTTTACCTAATCAGAAATATAATCTCTTACTGTTCCTAGAATTTAAAAACATACTTTTTTCTCAAACACATCTCCAACATACAATTTTAAATGGCATTTCAAGAATGTAATTAGTGTGTAACCGGGGTATAAATAAACGCAGACATGAATGAAATCACGCCGCAAGTCCCAGGGCCAGAAAAAACTCTCAGAGTTCAATACTGTCAGCAGCATAGACATAGAAATATTTTATTTAGGATGGTAAGGAAATTACTTTATTTTTTTTTTCTGGCAAAATAGAACCAAACAGATGATATGCTCTTTTCTTGATCAGTTTAGGAGACTGTACAGAAATAAAAATGTCTCATATAGATGGAAAATAATGAAAACAAGATGAAATTAGTTTCAGCCTCGTTATTTTCAGTAGTGAACTGCAATAACACAAAACCGTTATAACAGGGTGATTTAGCTTAGGATAATGGTCCCAGTTGCCTTATTTTCCTGTTAATATTTGTTTCTCACTGCGGCTGAAGTAGCCCTTCAAGATTCTACAAGGAAATGGTTCTACAAGGAAAGGTATGGAAAATCCTGCCAACAGCCAACAGTGATTTCTGAGGGGAAACTCTAAGGAATTATTATTCTACATGTGTACATCATTATTTAGGACACAAATCAGCATTTCCTGGTTGAAGAAAGCAGACCAAAAAAAGCATAAATGAAAGAGAAAGACAAGAAAGGCTGAGAGTTTTGTTCAAATTCTCTGATTTTTTTTCAGTGTTAAAATATGAATATGAGCAAGTTATGTCAATGTTTGTGATTAGGCAAATCAACCTTCAGACAGTTGCAAAATTAAATGCAGAGATTAGTGCATTTCCAATTTTTCACTTCAGCTATTCTGTCATATAGTTTTAATTTGAAAGTGAGGCTCTAAAATAAATGTATAGTATGAAAATGTATTTACCATGTGCTTGCTTTGAGGGAAAGCAGGAGGTTTTTACTGCAAAAAGGTGGACCGTGGGAGCAGTTCTGGATTACTTTGGAGCTGGGGAAGGAGGAATATGGAGGGTTCTAATTTGCCCCAGACAGTGAGGAGCATATTCCTGTGTCCACTTTCTTGTTCTCTCTTCTTCCCTTCCCTACAACACATTTACACTGGAGCTGCTTGCCCTTAAGATATGAAAGCTGACCCCAGGTAAGGCAATATTTTTCCCATTGATTTCAAGCTTTTCCACAAGCACCCTCTCTGCTGTAAATGTAGAAGGATGAGATTTTTAAGCCATGCTGTGAGCTGTTCTGTGTACTCCTTGACACAAAGAGTAAGGCAAAGAAGTCCATCTGAGCAGCCATGTGCATTTGAATTAAAAAAAGGAGACTGTCCTTTCTGTTTGCTCATGATCTTTTCTAGAAGTTGGTTTGAGTCACAAGCTTGAATCTGAACATCCCTGAATTCCACGGTGCTCAAAATCTGGATGACATTTTGAAATATAACTTAGTAGTTTGAACCCATCTCTACTTTGCATAAATCCTTCAGCTAAGCCTAAAACAAACCACAAAATATTACTGAGCAAGCTGTCATAATAGCTGTCATACCTACATTCTGTCATAACTTGCTTCTCAGTGGTGTTGGCAGAAAAAATGAAGAAAGAAATCATAAAATGAACCTCTCTTTTTCTATGCACAGCTGAGCATGGCTTAAAATGCAGCATTTTGATTTGTGGTTTGTATGCAAGAATTGTCTAAGAAAATATGTTCCTCCTTGTGCGGGGTTCTATTTTTGTATCCTCTGACCCAGTATATGAATAATACTATTTAATAAACAAGGCACATATAATTCAGCTTTATCTATCTGAAATACAGGGGATTTTCTGTCGCTTTCAAAATCTCACAGAAATTCCTCTTCTAGTTAAACTGCAAAAAAAGTTTCAAAGAGCGAGCAAATATTAAACTGCTATAGCTATGTTAGGTGAAGCGGTTTCATACTGTTTCCATTCTCTGCTGGAAAAGAGGTAGGTGTGCTCTACAGTGCTTCCATTCCTGGGACAGTGCTTTAATTCCTGGCATTCTGAATGCCATTTATTCCCAGAGCTGATTTAATTACCTTAATTTAATGGACTAAAGTTTGTGTATTCAAGTCTACATGAAGAGGCTGTGCAGATATATAACCCTCCATGTTATCTTGTTGCATGCTATCTTGTTGTCTTCAACATATCTCATCTATTAAAATACAAAATAATGTTTCTATACCCTATGTTGGTTTAAAGATGTAGCTTAAAACTTATAAAAATAAGCCCAGTAAGCATTTGAATATTGTAGTGATAAGTGAACAAAAATCCCTGAAGATATCAATATTACTGCCAGAGAGGGATTTAAATGTGTTTCAGTAAACAATGCATGCAAACACATACTGAAGGAATATAAAAAGACAAATAAGACAGTTGGTTCATCCTTCAGCACTATCTAGTCTGCGCTGCAGGGCCCCGATCCAAAGCCAGCAATTGCAGCAAAAAACTTCCAGTCAGAGAGATGAGCTGTGAACTAGGTCCTTGGTGAGGAAGGTATCTATCTACTCTAAAATTATTGCAGAATCCTGTGTCTAAAGAATTATAGCACCTAATTATAGAGGCAGAGAAAATCAGGGAAATGGAGTATAATTTAGCCTGGAAAGGACTTCTGCAGGAGATCTGATTCAACAGCCTGCTCAAAGCAGGGCAAACTTCAAAGCCAGAACAGATTGCTCAAGACCTTTTCTAGAGGATATTTAAATCATCCAAATATATTTTTTAAAATGCCTAGGTAATGTGTTCCAGTGCTTTACTAGTCTCATTTTGAAATCTCTACAGGCAATCATGCAACAGAAATTGTCCAGCATTTTGGTGTTTCATTTTGCACAGCTATCTTTTCGAGTTTGTATCCATCCATATGGGCAAGTTTCCAAGTTTTCCACCAAACTTTTGTAATATCCAGTCTTGACTGGGGAATTTGGTAATGAGCACAATATAAGCTATGAAATAGCAGGATACAGTCAGGTTTTATTTTTGGCAGTCCTTTTGGTGTTTCAAGCCCTCCTTAGGCTAAAAGATTTCTCACCCCAGAGAGAGGAAGTGGCACGTGTTCTGCAGCAAATTACTAGACAACAGGGACATTTTTTACAAAGACTCTTTGTTTGCTAACATGAAGATGAAGAATTTTTATGCTAGGACATTTGTGGAGGTGAGATTGCAGTTTTTGAATTGCACGATACATAAGGATAAAAAATTGCCTGCCTTTGGTGGAGCATTTCATTATCATGCAAATGGAGCTGGCCTATGTCTGCAGACAACCTAATTGTCAGCATAAAACATGCTCATTATTTGCATAGCGTGAGAGTCTGTATAGGGCTAACAAAGATAACAGAAACCCATATAACAGCATGAGTTTTGAGAAATGGAGGTGATTTTTTTCTCAAAGTCTGTATGTGCTGGATACTAGGATCACACCCAAACTTTGGCTGGTCTAAACTGCACAGCTGTCCTGAAGTCTGAATATACACTGTTTACAGTGTATACTGAATATACACAATCAATAGGAACAATATCAGTTTTCTAACATGTAGACTTTAAGTCTTCCACCCCTGACATTTGTCTTTCTGAACAGCTTTATATCTTAAACCTCAAAGAAAGTAGTATGGAGGCTTATGGAGTTGCAGCAAAGGAATTAAGGTGAATCTTAATTCACTGATAAAATAACTTATTTCACTGATAAAATAACAAATGGACACCATCCTGACCTCTTTTTATCTAGTAATCTGAATGCAAAAACTTAAACTCTTAACCTCTTTCCAAAAAGTAAATCTTGCGTTTTTAGAAAATGCTGCAAATTTAAATGTTGAACATTGTAACAGAGTCAAAGTATAAAAGAACCAACAGAGCCAAAGATAAGAACATTTGCTTGTTATTTTAGCTAGTTCTTGCAAAAACTATATGATTTTTTTTTGTTTAACTAAAAGGGTGCCTTAGTACTACTGTTTCTCAGCCAGAACACTAGCAGCCCCAGTTCCATTTCTTCTTTGCACAAAAACATTTAAAACTATATCTTTCAAGAGCTTCCAGCTTGAGTTGAGCAAAATTTTATTCTGATCTAAAATGACCATACCTTAAGCTTTCATTTGTTGTAAAGGGATTACAATTTTTATCCAGCCCAAACAATACATACTTTTATTTTTCAGTTTCACGGCAACACCAAAATGTCATCTCCTCCTACAGTCCCCATGAAACAGAAGCACAGTATTACAAGTTGTAAATTATTCCTAGGATTACGTATGTTTTTTTTTTCTCTTCCTTCAGACTCCTTCAATTCTAGGATTATAAATTTTAAGGTATATTTTTCTGACATATAAGTAAATTATTGCCTAACTACTTAAGATGTTGTCATGGTCTATAGCAATATCTTTTTCCCCGTTTTGTTTCTTTGTTATTTATAACCCATAGAGGCTTCGTGTGTGGCCCCTGTCAGATCACTGGTGACAAACTGTCCCTCTACTTTCCCACAGATTTTCCTGCCTCTGCAAATGAAGAGATTAGGGTTTGGGACTGCAATGTGAGTCAGAAAATGCCAAAACCCTTGCACAGCTAAAGGAGTCCCCTACCAAAGTGCACAAGCTTGTACAAGCTTTTAGCAGACACATAAGCCTGGCGAGTCACCTTCACAAGTGAAGAACATCTCTTTATTCCCTACAGATCAATGCTGACTCTCCCTTAGTGAAACGATGATTATCTGAAGTGGAGATGGATGCGTGCCACAGATCTTGGCAACAACAGTAAAACTAAACTGGAAGTTTAGGAAGTGACAGATGTGCTGTCAAGAGCATGTGTGTGTGTGAACACTGACACAACTATGGTGAGGACTTCTGTAGCATCAGAGCAATACAAACTTTTCATACTTTTTTCCTCTCTAGAGATTTTTATATCCTCTTTTCTTTCTGACACTAGCATAGGAAATGCCTGCAGTCTCCTTATCTCACCTCAGGCTATGGATCAATTTGGATGTGTTCAGTTTCTGGAAAAACTGTGCTGGCTGGAAGAGATTACAAGATGCAAATTGCTGTCACCAGCCTCTGAGACAGCGAATGTATTTCCACGTGTTCTTCCCATGTCTTAATCCCCACAGGACTTGACTCAGGCCCAGTATCCCACAGCCCTCTATGTATGCCGCAGAGCCTCTTCATCTTCTCTCCAACACTTCCTCTGGAAATATGAGCTGATTGCACTGCTCTTCTATGAGACAAGAAATGCATTCCACAGCTTGATTTTTAACTGTGAAAATGTTCCAGTAAGTCTGTGTGATAAGATACTGGTTATGACTACAGTATCTTACACTTATTAATGTTGTGGAAAACTCTTTTTGCTTATAAAGCTTGTCTGAATCTTACTCCCTGATACATTTTTAAAATGATGCTTGGTCATGCTGGGAAAACTGTCTGTTGGGAAAGTCTTTCCTACTTACGTGCCCTAAGGCAGTAGATATTGAAATTATCAGCTGTTCAGCCGTTCACCACCAGGCATATTCCCATCAGGCATGTCAGTGGATGTTTCTTGTGGACTAAATTACAGAATGAAATGATGAAATCCACAGTTATAAATAATTTTATTCATCAATTTTAAATGTTTTGACAATGTTATATGAATTAATTCTTTTTTTCTGGATTTGTGAGAAAGAGTAAACAGAGTCTACTTTTCAGTGTTTCTGTTTCTCATTGGACTTATTTTTCATCTTAGGTCCCGTTTTTGTTAACTGTGTGGGCACAGAGAATTTGAAACTTTTCCATCAGTTTGCCTAATGCTTTTATGTTTTAACCTTTCTTGGATTATTCTGTTCTTTATGCTTCATATTTGGTCTTTGTTTTTGCACTGGGCTGAGAGCTTACTTTTGCCACTTATGACAACACACAGATATTTCACTCAAGAGTTATATCTTTTTGATTTCTAAATTAACTATTTGGTAGTCAAATGTTCCCTTAGACTTTGTTTGCCAACAATGAATTACATTTGGTGTCTAGGTTTCTGCTTACCTTACCTTATTAGCATTAGGTTTCTAATATGCTTCCATCTGCATAAATAACATCCTGTCATCTAGAAATATTCACCTCTTTTTATTAGTGGCCATAGCTGTTAACAAATTTTAGAGAGGTCCAGAAATCAGTGTATTTTTTCCCTGAAAAAGAGTTGAACCTCAGAATTTTCAAAAAAGCCAGGAATCCTACACACACACAAGGTCACACACCACAAATGGATGTAAAATATCACAATTCAGAAGATACGAAAGAGCTTGTAACTGAATTTTCCAGTCCATCAAGCAAAGGTATAAGGTAGTCAAGAATTGTTTCTGCTAGGGAACCTGGGAAAGGGGCACATTTTTGGCTGTTATATGTGAGCCATTGCAGTTCAGTCTGTCCAGGCAGGTAGCTTTCCTCCCACAGAAATGATAGTGACCCCACATGAGAAGTTCCAAGCTAGAAAGGGCTGAATGAGCACTGGAGGCACACGTGAGCTTGATGAAGGGGAGAAATGAATGATAAACTGCAATTACATTGAACATAGGCTTAAACATCTGCACAAATATAAGCTAGGGAGCTGTAGAGAAGAATCTCAAGATTATAACAAAATTCACTTACTGTCATGAAAGAGGCAAATGCTGTACAGCAGCACGCAAATGTGAGTAAGCCTGCAAGAACAGTAAACAGTCCTCTTGCTTTGCTCAGCATTGATAAAGCTGTAGCTAGACTGAGGTCCACGCTGCAGTGCTGCTTTTCCTGGGAGGTGTCCATAAAGATGAGTGAGCAGGAGGAGGCCAGTAAGGAGAGCTGGAGACCACCAGGCTGACTGAAACATCATAGAAATTATTTTTGTTTGGTCTAATAAGGAAAGGATGGGAGAAACAGACTAATAGTTTGCAAATACAGAAAAATCTGTTGCTAAACAGAGCAAATAATCTGTCTCCCATACCATTGTGACTAACTGAACCGGTCCTTTGTTACAAGTGAGATTTAAATTGTATGCTAGGGTAAAAAATAATCCCTTCCAGCAGTGCGCGCTCAAAGGGATCACTGGAGCCCTATAAAACAAATGTCTGCTGTGGGATTTCTTGGGGCATATGTAGCTGGGATTCATCTAGCCCAATTTTATCCGTTTTAAGAGCATTCACTGTTCAGTTATCAGTCATCTGCAGAAGCCTTCACAGTCAGTGGAGATGGACTTAACTTCAGAGGCAATTTGTTATGTCCTAAATTAAGTATCTAAAGAAGGTAGGATGTGATATTCTTTAAAGACCACCATATTTCATGCCCACAAGATCTTTAGAGTGAATGACATCATATAAAATAATTGGTAAATATTCCCATGAATGAACAGGGAAAAAAAAGCATAAGACTATGGTTTGAGTCAGTCAGTGTTCATTTAAAAGATTGTTCATTCACTTATTTTAGTAACTTAGGCACCTGGATTTTTCAAAACTTTAGCATGCAATGCACTCCTGTTTTGAAAAGCTTGATTTCTGCAAGCAGAGGGAGAAGCTCCCTTGGAACCTTTGCAGTTATCTACACATCACCAAAAATGAACAGTGTGAATTACATTCACGCTGTAAGTGAACAGCTTACAAGCAATCCACAAACAGTTATTAAGTCATACATTATGCACTTACAACATCTATCTGCAGGTGATCCATTGAAAAGCATAAATAAAAGCTAACCTCCTTGGATACTTTATTCTCTTTGACTGTCTTTAATAAGTAATGCAGAATAAAAGCAGCGTGTGAGACATGGTATGTAGGAACATTGATCATGAGTGGAGAACAGAAGAGCCAGAAATAACTTTATCACTGTGAGTTGTCTTTGCAATGTTGGTGTTGCTATAATAAAAAGAGAAGGGCCTATTTTAGCTGATATACCCATTTAAGTAACTTATGTTTCTCAGCAGTTCAGGCAGGAGATTAATCCAGAAAACATCTTTATACCTAGAAAATACAATTTCTTTGCAAAGAAAAGGCCAGGTATAAAATGTATGGGTCTGTGCCCCTTCCACTTGTATCATGCTAATGACTGTCAGAGGATTCACTACTAGTAAGTATAAGAAAAAGGTATAATTCATAGAGCATAAGTACATTTTTCCTCTTTCCTCACTCAAAAATGTTTGCAGTCCAATGGCTACAGGCATGTTAATGAGTACTGAATCCACCTAGCAGTTATTTTTATATCCCTTTTCAAGATAATAACATAGCAAAAAACCTACCATTTATCAGTAGTAAGTTCATATATGGTTGATGTGGGAGTAAAGGAAATACACAGTAACTTCCAAACTGCCGATACACACGAGCTGTAAGCCATTACCTTTCATTCACATCACACAGTTAAATCAGGAAAACCCTTGAAACCACTTAGGCTTTGATTAAAGCATTGGGCTAAGAAAGAGAAGGGCTTAAGTGTATCTGAAAATAATTATTTTAAAATTAGCTTGACATTCACACAACCAAACTGGACCATTTCAGCACAGAATTGAGATGGAAAATTAGATTTTACCCATGCATAAAAATTTAGAGTTTCTAATTCAGGAAAACATAAGCTTACAAATCAACAGTAGTAACAAATCTTGCACAGCTTCAGAGTAATTGACTGTTACTCCTTGAGGACTTTTTCCTAGATTAACAATCAAAATCCTATTAAACCAGAGACCTGGGAAATGTCATAAGATAGATATTAGGAAAGCACATTTCACCTTGAAGTTAGTCAAATGTTAGACAAAGTGACTGAAAAGGTTATGGAGTATCCTGAAAAGTCCATCCTTTGGGTCTACACAGCTTCATGAGCAAGGCTATTTCAGATGCCATTCTAATTCAAAACAAATGGTGGTGATACCACCAAACAAAAATTACTTTAGAAATACTGCTATCTGGCTATGAGCACTGAGCTGTGGCATATAATTAGACAACATCTTCTAAAATGTGGAAATCTTGTCCAAGGAAGGAAAATTGAAAAGAGTGCTAATCTGGTGGATTAAAAGTAATTTTAAACTAAATAAAGCAAGCCAACAACTTTGGGGAAAAAAAAGAAAAAAGAGTGTAAAAGCCACCAAAAAGCCTTTCTTTAGATATATTAGGGAGAAGTCAGCCAGAAAAGCCCTAAGGTGATAAAAACATACAGCAAGTCCTCAGAGAAGACAAAGTCTTAAATTATTTTTTTTTTCTTTCCTGCTTCCAGGTACACTGCAGAGGAAAATAGGAGAGCTTCCATGCCAGACCTTTATTTATGTGAGATGCCATGGAACAATATGTCTTAAATTGAAATGTCAGTAGAATATTTATGGAACAAATTGACAATGATAATCTAATCAATTGAAGAAGACAGTATCAACCCAGGAGTTAACCTGGATAACCAAGGAATTCTAGGACAAAACAGCTGAACTAGTAAAGTCTGGCTGGGATCTCAACATGTAAAATTGCCAGGAAATAAGAATACAGTGCTAATTTTTAAGAGTATCTGTGGGATCCAACAACTACAGGCTAATACATCTAATGTTTATACAAGCAAACTAGTGGTGATAATGATAAAGAATAGAATTAGAGGAGTCATAGGTACATGTCAGGTATTGGGGAAGTCATTAAAATTCTGTAAAGTAACACTGCTTACCACATATCTTTGATATATTTTTCTTTTTTAAGAGTTTCTACTCTTAAAGTCTACTTAAATTTTCAAAAGTCATTTAGCAAAGTAGGTCATCAAATGTTCTTTCTTCATGAAATGAAGCTATTCTGGGATAAGAAGGAAGATTTTTACATGGCTGGCTCCTCTTGAAAAGTAGTCATTAATGATCAGTTTTCTGTATATAGAGAAGAAGTGAGAAAATACCAATGTATATGAGAAATGTGCACCCATTCCTGGAGTAATCTGGCAGGTAGTTTAGACATATTCTTCTGAAAAAGGATAGAGTAGAATTAGAATGGTTAAGAGAAAGACATGACAACAATAGTCAAACAGCTGAAATAGCTTCCCTACAAGAACAAATTAGGAAGACTTTGGCTTGAAAAAGAAAGAGCAGGTTTGTGAACAGCTGTTCAATGTCTTTTCCAATATAAGCAGTAGGTTATATGAAATACAACTAGATTCAAATGTAATAAAAAAGAATATGCAGTTAAATTCTGGGGACATTTTGCCACTGAATGTTACATTTGTACCATTGGCAATCATTATGTAGCTTGAAATAAGGAGACATCTCTAGCACAGTAACAACTGACCAAGGACTAGGATAGTTTTACGTAGAAACATCACAAGGTATTTTCCTCTGGATATCCTCTCTGGCCAGTATACTTTTTAAATTTCAGGTTAGGAGACTGGAATCAGATCCGAGTAGATGAATAAAAATGAAATGAGTAAGTGAATGAATGTAAAAGAAGAATGAAAATTAGTTATGAAAGTGGAGTAAAGAACAGTGAAGACTGAAAAAGGAAGAGAAGAGGTATGAAGGAATACAAAAAAAAATGGGAAGGAAATAAAGCAAACTACACTCATCCCTCAACACTCGACTTCAGAATGAGACAAATATAGAGATGGACTGCTGATGTAGACAAGAGAATAGAGCCGTGTATTGCCATAATGTTTTGAAAAATGTGCAGTTTAACCAATCAACCCATAAACTGAAGGTCATGCTGACGTGAGAATGGGTAGGTGCAAAGCAGCCATAAACAAACCAGAGTTGGAAGATCTAATCAGAAGAACAGTGAGGTTCTGAAACAGCTTTTGAGTATTTTTTAGCATTGTAAGTTGTTTCCAAAGTAACTATAAAATGTGGTATGTGAAAGCACAGGACTGGAACCACAGTGATCTCTCATATTTCCATGACCCATGCTTTAAATTTCAGAAAAAAATGATGAGGGAAAACATTTCAGAACTTGTCACAGTTATGTTTTCTGGGATAGGTTTATGTGCCTCTGTACAACATAACAGGAACTGGTAAATTCATAGAATCTAAAGATTGCAAAGACCACTTAGTCACCTCGTCTTATGCTCTGTAAACATAGACTATCACGTTCCCCTCAGTTAGCTCTCTCCCAGTTGCAGTAAACTGCCTTTGTTCAGAGCACATTTTCCAGCTAAAGGTTTTCAGGAGACTGAAAATCCACAGTGGCCTTCAGAACTTTGTTCCTTTGGACAGTCATCTGCAGTTAAACTTCTGCGTCATATTTCTAATTTGAATGCTTTCAATTTCTTGCTCTGCTATCTCCATGTGATTGAAAAAGATCCCAGTAACTGATATGTCCTTACCGTCAAAGTACTTACACAACACAACCCAGTTAACTCACATCCTTATGAAAAGATAAAAATGATTGCACAAAGCCACTTACAAGTCACTTTCTCTAGCCTTCAAATACTAATCATGTCTCTTTCCTAACTTTCTCTAGTTTTGCTTCCAATTTCTTGAAATATGGATACCAGAATCATTTGCACAATTTCAGGAGCAGCCTTCTGCGCTAGAGTTGATATTTCAGAATCAGAGATCTGAGAGACATATTGCCATGTTATACATTATTAACCTATAGAATGTGCCAAAAGTTTGTTGTTAAGATATCATTGTAATATGCATCTTTCTCCAAGCTCAGTGGGTGAGATAGAAAACACTGAGAAGATGAGAGGAATTGTAGTGAATCATTACTGTTAGTATGTTCACCTCCTGTGAAAATTTTCTTGTTCAGGTTTCAGAAGGACATAAAAAAAAGACTTAAGCCAACATTTATAAATCAAACAGGAAACACAGACACTTGCATTGAAATAAGTACAGAAATATAGACCTGACAAACTTGCATCAGCTTCAGTCCCAACACCCTCTGACCATTTTTTTTTTCAGATATTCCATACAGGGAAGTTTAATGTTAACTCCATACATTTTCCTAGGCACATAAACCTTGACTAGATCCTCACAGTCTTTTTTTGCTGTAGTAGTTCATTGATTGGTCAAAATGAGACCAATCAATGCTGGCAGGCAAATGCTGGTAGGCTTAGCAACGGTTAGACTACTTACTGTTTCATATAGTTTTCTGCAACATTAACATAATTGCATTACAAAAACTAGTCAGTCACTAGCTAATTTAGTCTTTATTTTCAAAGGAGGAAGTCTGCATGTACAGAACAAAACTCAGACCAGTAGATTACTGTGATTGGTCACGATCTGAAGTGAGCAGCAGCACTAATGAAAAGCTGAAAAAAATAAGATCTAGAATAACAGGGAAAATATCCCCCCCCAAATGAAACCTTTTACGTTATGTAGCTGCATGCAAGACTAGAAGAAGGATTAAAAATTTCTTACCAATAGAAGGGAAATAAAAAGTGTCGGCAAATCTTGGGGCATTTCTTCATCTTGCCATATTTTTTACAAAAGTTACTCATCTTATTTACTGTTAAAATTAAATAACAAAATCAAATGGGACATAAATTCTCCCAAATGGACAAAAACTTCTGGTCCATGGAAAAATATCGTATGCTAAAACATCTGAAGCCCAGCCAAAAGATGCCTGAAACATGTGTTTTTCTCGAAATATGCAACTATGGGAATGGATGCAATCTGTATACCAGATGTTCATCTTAAAAAAAAAAAAAAGTTTATTGAGCTTGCTTCTGCTTTAGTAAATGAGGGCTTTCTTCTTTGAATTGGGACAGATAGATAGTTTCTTAAACCCAGTGAAGTAAAATAAACAAATTAGTGAATAAATGTGCATACATATATATTTAACGTAAAGGCAAAATACATGTCAATAGAGTCCACTTCTAGGTATGTGGTTTTGGATGCCTTAGAGATTTTAACATCTTAAAAAAATGTGTGCAAGCGATTCAGCCACACCATATCAGTCAGATAAATGGAAATTTGGCTAAAATTATTGAATTTGCCTGCACTGCAAGCTGTTTTCTAAAATCTAGGCAGTTATATGACAACTACTGTTCTTCAAAAGGTATTTGATCAGACTCATATGAATATTATATGTCCATTCATTAACTGAAACCATTGAAGAGATATATTATAGCAATTTGTTTGCTAAATTTAAAAAAAACTGTTGGAAATCTGCCTCTATAGAATGCACTGGATTCTTGAAAACACAGCAATATCTGAATATTGCATTATTGCATTATGCAGTACTGCATAAATGGACTAATCAGAATTCTTCCATAGGACTTAAGAGCAGTTCAGAAATTCAGAACTTTCTGAATAGAAAGTACTACAGTATTTTTGCTTATTTATATTTATTTATATTTACAGTATATTAACTCACTCATAGATCATCCGATAAATATATAAATATACACTTTCAAAATGTTGACTTTTGAAGAATCTGGAGGAGTTCTAATAACAGGCACAGGGTGGAAATGCTGTTGTTATAAAGACAACCTAGCAAAGAAAGAGTAGGGAGTTTTACAGAAAAAAAATATTAGCTTTTGTTAACATACTACTGGTGCAAACCACGAGGGCTAATGTTTACGGTCTCAGCAAGAAAGACACTCATACTCTGTAAGATATTGCTTAAAATACCCCTTATTGGAGTTGGCACAAGTAGGAAAGAGAAGACAATCATCTCACCTGCGTTCAGGCCCTGGGAGCTCCAAGCAGTGCACGTAGGACACTCCTCCACCGAGCACATGGCACTCAGTGCAGAGCCCATCCACAGATAGTTCCCTGGCATTTTGGTCTGTAGGGCCCTTGTAGGATTTTCTTAGGAAAACAGAACCACATTCGTCAAGGAAGCAGAGAAGTCAGACTATCCTCTTCTGCCAGCATAATCTCTGCCAGATTTTTAAAATGGATTGAAATGCTGGTTTTAGTAGTATGCATAATCACAGTGTAGCTCCCTTTGTTGCTTGAGTACAGAGTGATTTAGCAAAAAGACAATCTATGAGGGAAGAGATAAAATTGTAAATTATTTTTAATTAATTGTGTGTACTGGTTTGCCAGAAGTGGGATTTTCTGTGTATAACTATAGGGAACTACTGCACTACACTAGAGGGGACTTCTCCAGAGTTTACCAAGTCTAGCACTTGTATTTTTTTAAGTCACAATATTTTGAATGGACACTAGCCATGCTTTAAAAGTACACACGAATTAAAGTTATAGAGGTGTACAGACTCTTCTAGTGACTGATACATGTTAAATAATGGCAGTGAAAGGTGAATATAGTCTAAACAATCCTTAAGCTCTTTCAGTGATTAGAAGCATATTATTATTCTTCTGGCTATATTCAATATATGCCATATAAGATTTTTTTTTAAGTTTGGTTTTATCCACAATCTTCAACAGATAGCATAAACTTTCCCTTACTGCTATCGTCAGTGTCAGCTCAATTTCCATCGGTATTATGCATTTGGGGTTTATTGAAGCCTTAGAGTCTCTGACTAACAAAGACAAGTATCTTTTCAAGGCCTGGGATTGCAAGATAAGGGACTCTAAATTCTGGTCAACTTGCAATTGAGATCTACCAGCACAGCAATTTTTGAACTTTCTGTTATGGTCAGGTATCCAATTCTTCACAAAGTTTTTCTCTAGAAATATTTATCAGCACTTACTCTACATTTTGCATAGAACCATTTGCATTATTATCTGTTCATAATAAATGAACAGATGATAAAATTTCAGATTTTTGGTGGTGCCCAGTGACAGGACAAGAGGCAATTGGCACAAACTGAAACACAGGCAGGTCCATCTGAACAGAAGGAAAAACTTCTTTACTGTGAGAGTGACAGAGCACCAGGACAGGTTGCCCTGATTGAGAAATTTTGGAGTTTTCATCCTTGGAGATATTGAAAGTCACTTGGACACAACCCTTGAAAATGTGCTGTATGTGACCAGAGAGATCAGATTGCATCAGATCACACACTGACATCTGAATAAAAATTTTCATTCTTCCCTGGATTGGAATGCATCCAACACCTTTAGCATGTTTTTATATAGAACAAGGCAAGGCAAACCATGTTTAAGAAGGTGCCAGGACACTTGCTTGGAAGCTGAAAAGATCCAAATTCAAGTGCTTGAAAAATTCAAGCTTCCTCTACAACCACATTATTCTGAAATGAGTAACTTTCTCTCTCTTTCAACAGAGATACACGCGATGTGCCTGTGTGAAGCATTTCATAGAAATAATAGCAGAAAATAGAAAATACAAAATGCTAGATAAATGAAATGTATATCAAGAAAATGAATAATCTGATTACTGACCTTTGACACACAGGTAAACATGCAAACCAAGTCAAAAAATTAATAGTGTCTATAGTAATGCAATTTCTTTTACAAAATATATTTCAGGAGATATTTTCAAGTGTTATCTAGAAGCCTGAGAAACATAAAAGAATAGAAACTACCCTTACAGTTCTGCTGCACTGATTTGAAAGTCTCAGCCATTGAATTTTCAAAAAGAAAAGAGATTTGGGTCCACTACAATGATCATTTAGTTACTAAAGCTAAAAGAAGTCTGAAACTAAAGTTACCAGAAATTATGGCACAGCTATTTTCAAAGAAAAGCACTAAGACTAAGTCTTTGGACTCAACCTCTCACACTGTGATAATTCCTGTATCATTTCTGTATAGCATTTTCATTGCACATAATCATTTCACAGATACAACACATTCAAAAAACTAGTAACATGTTGGCAGAATAAAACCCTGAAAAAAATTTGTTTCAGAAATTTAAAAATGTCATATGAACAAAACCTGAGAAAGTTCTCTTTGATCATAAGCAGAGAGCAGAGAAAGATTTCATCAAATTTTGTAATTTACCCAGCTAGTATTCAATTATTTGACAAATTTTATAATGACTTGACATTAAGTTACAATATTGCAATTACTTTGGTTTCTCCACTCAACTAGATAAAACATATAAGGACAATTAATGTGTCATTTCTATTCAGGCAAGAATTTACATTTCTTTCATGAGAGTTATTGCTGTTTTAGATCTTGTTCTTAAAAAAAACTTCTTGTACATGAAAGCACTACTTGTGTTGTCTCAGATGAATAATTCAAGCTTCCTATCTCATTCTTTTCATTTGCTGACCTTTGCACACCCCTTGCTAAATTATGCCTAACCTGCTTCTATTAAAGAAGAAGATTAATAATTTGGAAGAGTTTGGTTTTGTCAGCTCTGAAAGTCAGATGTTTTTTGCTGCGTTAGCATAATGTATGTTGCATTACTACTTTCACATAATCACTGGAATGAAGACAAATGAACAAAAGAACATTCTGAACATCAATCATTTCCATAGCAAGTGAGTCGGTGTGAGTAACTATTTAGCATGCAGGGAATGAGTGTCATTCATTTTTTATATATTCAGTTAAGCTTAATAACTCCTTGCTTCATAGCACAGTGTGACTACTTCTGGAATGAAGAAATATTTACAAGACTTACAAGATAGATGTCATATATGAAAACAGTAAACTTTTCTTTTATCTTTGTCTAGGAGTGTCATGTGCAGCAAGATATAGCAAGAGTTGGTTTGACCTTGAAAACATTAGTCTCCCCTGCGACAGAGGCAATACACTAAAGAATAAAAATGAAGAGCACCACTGGACAAATTATGAGTTGCAAGGAAGTGTTTACTGACATAAAGATCCAGAGTGATTTCTCTTCATTGGAACTCCCCAAATACCTTTTTTTTTTTTTTTAACTCCGTGTGCGGTTTTTTTTTTTTTTTGTCTCAAAATGTACACCTCTTTCTTATGCAAACATAACTTCAGTCATATTTTCTGAAAAAAAAATGAAGCACATCTTTTGGAAGATACGGTCTATTGCTTTTGTAGCTTCTTTCATAAATATGACTGTAAAGCTATGTTAACTCAGCACCTTATTGAGAATTACAAATGATTTTCCCAGCAGTGCCCCAAAATAGTAAAACTAATGGGATGTGATGGCTTCTGAAAGAGCTTACATGACACTTACATGTTCAGGTCAACCTCAAACTGCAGTATGACTGCAAAAGACACAACAAGCAGAAAACACGAGCAGAAAACAAGTGAGACGGCAAGTCATAATATTGCCCATTTTACACAATAAGCAGTCCATCTAAAGCTTACCTGTGCGAGCAGAACCAAGCTACCTGGCTGCTGGGTCAGCAGAACCTTCCTTCTAGAGGTCCCAATGAAGTCAGGAGTTATTGCATGTAGAGTCTTCCAGTGAGTACTTTAAACTTCTAAAAAGTCACGAACTAGAAATTATTCTAAAGTAAGGATGACGTATACTGTATCACCAAGATCCTGTTGAGTTATAGACTGACTGAGCTTTCCTAGAGTAATCAATTTTATGTGCTAGGCTGCCTCTTTAACCAATGAAATTAATGTATTGTCAGGCCAAAAAAAGAACACAAATCAAAAGACATGAGTCTAGTGTGCAGGGCCCAAATCACTGTGGCACTGCAGTATCAAAATCAATTACCTTTCCTTCTCCAGCCAGAGGCCTCTATGTGATTTATAAAGGAGTTTACTGCCAGGATGAGAAGAAAATATTTACAAACTGTGAGATGGCAAATGAAGAATTGCTATGAAGAATGGAATTCCTTTACAGTGAATGTTTTCTATATCACCTTGTTCTTAGGGGCATTCATATGAAACTAAAATCTCAATCTTGGTCCACATTAATAAACCAATTTGTCTATAAACCACCTTAATGTCTGCATATATATTTCAAAGATAAACTGTGTTGTATTATAACTGAGTACACTATTACGGTGATAAAAGGGTCAAATATTTACTTACTTTAAAATAAACCACTATGTTAATGGACTTTCTTTTTCTTTTTTGCTACCACAGTCTTTCTTAAACTTAATATGCTGAGGAGAAGCTACAGTACATTTTCAGCATATCATCTCTTCTGCGGCAGAACAAAAGTCAGTCATTTTCTTCTTTTAGAAAGGAATAAGTTTATTTGACTTTAAATTCCCCTGAGAAGTTGCAAAAGAAAAGATTACTGCTAGAGAAATAAAGACTTTCAAAAAAAGTAAGAATTTGAATGAATTGAAAATTCAGCATGAGTACTTGTGTGACTGATTGCAGAAGGGATTTGGCTTCAAAACAGTGTAATTTTCTCTTCCCTCATATGGAGCACACAGTGAATACAACTGTTGATTCCAGAACTGTCTCTAGTACTTAAGCAATTAGAAATCTATGGACATAGTTCTTCGTTGTTTAATGAAAATGCAGAACAATTCTCGAAAGGAATTTTGAGCAGCAAAATGAATTTGTTTCCGAATGCCCATTCCAGTGGAAAAAGTCAGGATGAGGATGGAAAAATATTGGAGACATGGTTCTCAATATTATCTCTTCAAAGAAGATTGGTTGATGACTGACAGTCATACCCTGGTTCTGTTTTTACAGATATACAAGAAAAGTCAATATTTGTCTGCTCAATTAGATTGTGAACAAATGAGGATTCATGGCCTTTATTCTCTAGACATTATCAGTCAGAGAAACAGGCTTGAGGCTGTATCCTATACCACGCTCGCTGCTCACTGCAGGAGGCTTTGGGAACCATCCCACAACCTTCTTCAAGGTCTTAAACCAGAAGAGAGTGAAAGATAATAACACTAGAAGTGAGATTAATTTACGTTAGCTTTTTCAACTGCAGTTTCAGTAAATTGTTAGAGGACAAGGTCTACTGTTAAATTCTGCACCTCTGTCTCTAACCAGTGGAGGGTCAAGGAGGGCTCCTATTTACTTAGTACTGCTGGTTATTTGCTAATTTTAGTATTGCTCTGCTCAGTAACAGGCCCAGTCAGTACCAGGTCTTGCAGTGCTGTGTGTTATAAAAATACTAAAGAGAGCTCCTGTTCTAGTTTGGATGTGCTCAAAAGCTAAAATCTGTTGAGGAAACAATATACACAGGTGCACAATAGGACTAGAGTCCAGAAGTATTAAAATTTCATTATCTCCCACAGAAATCATGTTTGATTAACATCAATGCAGTTATTCACTAGAAGCTATCAGCTTGCAAGTTAAGTGGAATGAATTGTTAATGGAAATACTAATTTTATATAAAGTTCCTAACACTTTTCAACAGTATAAATATTCAAGCTGGTATTTGCAATCAAATTTGGTTAGGTCTCTTTTTAATGTCTGATTATTTTTTTCTTTACTGTTACAAACGTATTGCCATTTTCCTTCTCTCTGAGAGAGCAAACTGCATCTTTCTCCTGTTGCTGCTGCTGCTTCCTGACAGCAAGATACCTAGTTACACCTCAGCAAACATTACATTTCTCTTTTGTGATATAACTAGTCATGTTTTTCTTGCTGATACATAATTCAACTTGCAAATGCTTCGTCTGCCTTCCTCTCTCCTTGACACCTGTCATAGTTTTTGTCCTCTTGGTGAAGGTCTTTGGTGCATTATTATTCTAATCTGAGGAAAGTCCTTGGGAAATGCCTGCCACTAAGGTGGCTAAAAATCACTGAAATAAAAACATTATGTATGTCTTTCTCCAACCCATTATCCATGAATGATGATATGAGTCAGAAAGCTGAAGTTCTCTTAGAAATACTCATTAAAATTCTTATACACCCAGCAGTCTAATTATATTTAAACATGTTTGGGGATCTTGATCCTACAGTAAGCTCACTGCATGTGTGGAAAACCTGTAAGTTTGCATAGTTAGCTCTAGGATTTGTTCTTTTTTAATTAGTTGAGCTGCATGAAGCTATTTAGAAAGTGACTAAGATGTTTTTATTTTAGTCCCTACAACAAGGCCTCAAAAATCATTCTTCATTGTATTTAATGCCTGGCATGTTTTGTATGGCAGAGGTAAGTAGCATGAACAAACAGTGAAAGTTAAAAAAAAAAAAAAAAAAAAGTAAAGATGCATTACTGACACAGACTGATGGGCTTTAGCAGAGATGTCACTGATTTTCCCAAGTAAACAAAGAACATGTATGAGATGATTGTCAAATTTTTGTCAGAAAATTATGTCTGTCAGCACTTAGGCAGTAACTGTTTCTAAACCAATTGTCTCTTCTAAAGTTAGCACAGCTTTTCTGAATCATGTTAGTTTGATAGGCTTGGAGAGGTAAGTCCTCAGCATGTACACAAAATGGAGAAAGCAGCCTGGGGGTTAATAGTCTCAGACCGAGCACTGTAAAAGAGCCAAGTGTTAAGAGTGACAGAGTCATTTAGTCTCCTGATTGTTGCTCTGTTTGCCCCCTGCTGAAACTGCCAGGTAGGCGTCTGTGTCAGTTTAAACATCAGACTGTATGATGTAGATATCTATTAGCTGAGAACTATACCAAAGCCACCATCTTCATTTCAGTAAGTCACCGCAGAGCCATCACTCAGCAGAATGACTTTTTGACATTCTGGATTGATGTGTACCATAGGTTCTCTTTATAGTTTTTTTTTTCCTTTTTTTTTACTCCTTTTCAATAAGCTAAAAGTCATTGCATTGAAAACAACCAAACAAAAAGAATGCACTGAACATCTCTGCAAAGAGGAATAGTCACGTCAAGCTCTGAAAGTGAGAAGATTGAAACGACAGAATACAGCAGAGGCAGAAGATGAAGGGAATGAAGACATAAACAAGGGAAACAGATCAATGGGGCTTCAGTAACTGAATTTTAAATAGAACTAAGGGAGTTCTGTATAAATATTTGAGAGAACATGAAGTAAATGTGTTTAAAATCACCTAGAGGTTTCTTGAAGAGTCTAAATGAGTGATTTGGAATAAAGTGATGAAAACGAACAGATTTGGAGGAAAGTTGAAGATGAAAAAGCAGCACTATGAAGATTTCACATGGATATCTGGTGTGAATGAGAAAAAAAATGACAAAACTTTAGGTTTTGTTATTCAAAGTGAGAGAAATGCTCAGCAGGAACTGAGATAAATGGGAAGAGATGCTACGAAAGAAATGTAAGTAGTTAATATATGGTTATATTAAGTTAAAAGTTATGATGAATTATGCAGGGTGAGATACTGAGGACACCATTACCAGCATGAGATTCAAATATTTCTAAACAGATTTAGAAATCAACACAAAGCTGGAAGCTCTTCATATGGATGAACTGTCAAAGACAATGTGCTAAAAGTGAGAGATACAAAGAATGAGAGATAGTATTTTGGAGCACCCTAGGGACAAGAGTAGAGAGGAGGCCATCAAAACAGCTAATAAAAGAAATTTTCTAAAAAATTAAAAAAAAAAAACACAGAAGAAAATCGAGTGGGCTATCAGCCTGAAAGCAAGTGACCTGCGNAAAAATTAAAAAAAAAAAAAGCCACAGAAGAAAATCGAGTGGGCTGTCAGCCTGAAAGCAAGTGACCTGCCAACCACTATGCATTAGCAACAAAAATACTAACAAATCCCAAAGAGAAAAAAATAAAGCAGATTCCCCCAAATGTTGTAAGAACCGACAGATTATTAGAGCAGTACTTGGAAACACAACAACAGAGCGCAGGAGAAAAAACAGCAATATCAGCAGCAGCTGAAAGCAAGAGTGATAACAGTGTATTAGAGGGTTTGAGTTTTAGGCAGACATAGGCATTAGAAGCAGTAGACATGTACAATAGAAAGTCAGAGGAGGGAAGTCAGCAGGTAAGATCAGATGATCCTTTTTTTATTTTTTTACATTAAATATTACCAATTGCTTTTGAAGAAAAGGCAAAAACAAACAAAAAAAACAAACAGTCTAATTCATTGGTATTCTTTGTATATTCCCATTTTTAGTATGAAGTGCCTAAGCAGTTTCAGGAAGAAGCAGCATAATGGATTCCTCACTCTCAGGGCAAGTGATCTAAACACAAAAGCAGAGATCTGTGTGTTACGTGTGTACCTGCCAGACGAGCATTTCTCCAGCATTTCTCCAAAGCCAAAAAGCACCTCATTTCTTGGTCCCTGTCCAATACAGATAGGTTAGCTCAGTCTTTGTGCAAGACTATGCTTACACAGAAGGGAACAAAGAGTAATAGGTCTCTTTCAAAGATAAATTCTCTTCAAAGTTTTTATATAGAGAATTTTAACTAGAGTAAGCCAGTATGCCAAAGACTTAAACTCTTCCATTTTGATCTGTTTAATGCTAACAATTTCTACCAGAATCCCTACATACTTATAAAATATTTTACAGATGTCCTGCCCAAATTCTGCACGACTCTTAAGTCCTCCAAGAAAGAGGTGTGATTTAGAAGAAAAAGAAAGGAAATAATTTTTAGAGAAAATTTCTGATTTTAGAGAAAATCAGAGCTAAAGGCCATCTGTAGCACAAATGCATATTTCTATAGTAGTATGATTAGAGCTAATTTTGTGCTGGAACAATCCAGAATAGTCTGTGTACCAGAAACAGTTTAACCTGTCATCTGTACTGTCATATTATTTATAATTTCTTATGTATTTATGCTCTAAGTGCCTCTCTTCACATAAATTAGTTCTGCATATATTATATTAAAACCAATCCCTTGGTATCTCAACTAAGAATTCCAAGACTACTATGTCTAAAAATAAATACTTAAGGTCCTCCTTATGCTAATAGAGAAAAAAAAAGAAAAGGATAATGGTAAGATAACATTCTACTTCTTAAATGAAAGAAAAAAATATACTGAAGAACAACTTCACATAGCACTCAGTGTTGAGCCCTTTCAATTTAAATGAGTTCTGCCAATAATTTAAGCTGGAGTAATAACAAGCCTGCAGTTACTCTTCTCTGGTAGAGTTTCAATAAGGTTTGAGTGATGTATATGTGTTTACTGAATACTGCAATACTGCACAGTAGCCAATGCAGAAGGAAACTTCTATTTTAAAAGCATCTTCCTCTCATAATGAATAAATTCTTAAAGAATAACCTACTCGTTTCACCAGCCTCTAGAAAGAGATCATCAAGTTGCAATTATGTGTTCATTTATGCTTAATGTGAAATCCTCAAACAAAGGCATTTTAATAAAGCATATAATCCTTTATTCCTTATTTTTGCTATACCTTAATTAACCTCATGTTTCCCAAATTCCCAGACAAATTAATACTTGGCAAAAGCAAGCAGGTGTTATTTTATCAAAATCACTGAGAAAAAATAAGTTTGAATGTTCAGACTGGAATGCAGAGACAAGAAAAGATTAGCATCATTCTGTCCCACTGCAATTCTGCAGAGAACTGAGCTCTGGTGCACCTTGGGGCAAGTGCTATGCAGGAATGATCTTTTGAATTGTAAACACCACACAGTGAAGCTTGTCGCTTCATTGTACGTAGCCAAGTTGAAAAGTTTAACACAGCATTCCTACATCCTCTACTGCTGGGTCAGTTCATTTAGGCATTCTAAAAAGCCATTTACAAATCAAGAAATCCTCCCTATGCCCTCCCATTTGCCCTCCCACTACTCAGAAGGCTCCTCTGCCTTGGTCTTGAAGGAGAGTACATGAAGAAGGGGGCAACATTTCTCTTGACTGAGTTGTTGCAAAGTATTTATAAAGAATTACCTTTGTTGTAATACTGAAATGTGCACAATGCAAGCTGTTGCTTCTGTGATATGCCTTCAGAGCTCTAGATAATAAATGACAACTTTAGATGAAACCACAAAGATAAGAAGCTATTCCAAGTACTAAGATTTTGAAGACCAATTAAGTTATGACATCTAAAAAAAGAATTTTTAAGTTTTTCTTTTAAATATATTTCCATCAGCTACATATTTCCAGCTACCATTTAGATGATGATTAGAGGAAAAAAGATACGTCCAAAATATCACAAGAACAATTTCTTTTTCTGAAGTATTGTCAATAAGGTCCATAAGGAATGCTTCATCTGGTCCAGAAAAAAAAAGGAAGATAATATATCTCCACGTAAATCACTGGAAGTTCCTTCTCCACCAAAGGTTTCCTACTGGAATGGACTGAGGGCCCCATTTGCCAGGACTTGCTTGAGCTCAGTCATCCCATCCACCCATCAGAATTTGGTGAAAGTGGGATGAAAGAACACAAGGTTCTCTCAAAGCAGATAAATTCTGAGAGAATTTTCTCAGAAATCAGACTGACTCCAAAATCATATTGGGTATAACCTACTAGCACAAGTAAATGGTGGGCATTCTTTCCAAGCTGTTTTACATAATTATTTGCAAATTGGTGTGCTAACAAGCAACACACTCAGGCACAGGATCTTCAGTGTAAGTGGACTGACAACGGCTAAGCCTCAAAAAATGCATCATTATAGAAAGTCACACCCTTGTCAAGCATTCAGCAGTAGATCTTCAGACTCTGAATTTAGAGAAGGAAAAAAAAGGGAGGGGGAGATCCTTAGGTTTCTTATCTTTATCATTAAATAAATCAGATATTTAGTATATNTAACCTACTAGCACAAGTAAATGGTGGGCATTCTTTCCAAGCTGTTTTACATAATTATTTGCAAATTGGTGTGCTAACAAGCAACACACTCAGGCACAGGATCTTCAGTGTAAGTGGACTGACAACGGCTAAGCCTCAAAAAATGCATCATTATAGAAAGTCACACCCTTGTCAAGCATTCAGCAGTAGATCTTCAGGCTCTGAATTTAGAGAAGGAAAAAAAAAAAAAAAAAGGGAGGGGGAGGTCTTTATCATTAAATAGATCAGATAATTAGTATATTTGAATTAAGCATTCTGTCTGCAGCTGAGAAGAGCCATGTGTCCTCAGGACAGCTGACAGTCTTTATGGACTTTTATTTAAGAGAGTAAGGTGCTGAGATATGATGAGCCACTTTTACAGTTACTTCTTCCAGCAAGATACAGGAAAACTAGTTGGGGCTTTAGGCTCAGATAGATAGCTGCAAAATCTTACAAAATAGGATGTTATCAACACTGTCTCAGCCTTTAATGTGGAAGTGCTGTATGATAAAAAAAACTATAGACATTTGAAAAAATTTGTAAAAGACTGGAAAATTTGCATATCAGAATCTTTTTTTCTTTTCCCCTCTGCCTCACAATTTATGAAACTTAATTCCCCAGGTTTATTCTTCAAGCACATTTCATCAGATTTTTTCTGGCAGAATTCACTTGATAATTTCTCTGGCGATGTTGAAAAATGAGACAGCCTGAACTATTTCCATTGTTCAAATGAGGAGCTAATGAAATTACCTTCTAGAGGTAACTACAAAATGTCTCTGGGCTTCTCCTTTTTAATTTGACTAGTCAAATTAATAGCAGTTAAGTTCATGTCCTGCTTCATTTTTTGCTGTGCTCATAATTTAATACATTTGCATAAAGCTAAGAGAGAAACACTAGCTAAACTTTCAGCAATTTCAATAACCTCTAAGGACACATTAGGATTATGCTAAGAGACTCGGGGGCAGGTGCTGATATTAAATAATCATATTTGGAATATTGGGCAATGGATTAATGTTTAGATTAACCTGTCACAGGAAGCCCAAGGCACAGGTTGTGTGCTTTTTTCTCCTCTTTTATAATCCATTCGTGCTTCTCAAAGCACATTCCCAGGTATCAGAGATAGAATTCTTGCTCCCTTTTGTGTTTTTAAAAACTTGAAAACATTCACTTCTCAAGTAAGTGACAAATATTTTGATGGAGATGAAATGTGTTATCTGCCTTTAGATAATTCTGTTCTAGAAAATTTATTTTTCATTTGCTAATCAAGGGAACTAAGAGAAGACAGGCTGGAGCAGCCTTGCTTTGGATTCTTAGTTTCCCCAGTTCAGCTGTCCCCTTCACTCACAATTGCTTCTTATATCTGCCTAACTTCCTCTCTGATCCTCTTTCCCACAGTCTTCTCCTTGGATTTTTTTTTTCCCATTGAAAGGGGAAACCACTCCTCTTTTTTTTCTCTTGGATCCAATTCTTCCTTTACCAAGGCTTGTTTTCCTCCCAAGGCCTCTTATTTTAGTCCTAGCTCTGAACTAAAGTAACTAATTAAAACCTTACAAGTATTTCTGTAGCTGACCATCCAATAAAATTCATAAAAAACATGATTTTTCTAAGTTCATTAGAATAACATAAATAAATAAATTTCTTGTAGAAAATGTCACTTTTCTCATACCAGTGGAAAGGGTAAAACTTGTTGCACACTGTCTTTTTGAACATAAATAATGTACTCCATAAAACAGCTGTAATCTATCTGTAATTCCTCACTTTTTTTAACCTCTTTATAGGGGTAGGATCCCATGCAGTAGAACAAAGCAAGTAGGGTCTTATTCTGACATAAAAGAGCAATCTGCACCTCAACAGTGTTCACAAATCATTACCTTGTGCTTTTTCATTTAAGGGAATTACTTTTCTGTAATATTATCCTGCTACAGAAATGATGCAAGAATTTAGGAAACAAAGAATAAGGAGTGTAGCCTTGTGCCATGGACGTAAGCAACATGCCATTGGCCATACCAATGCACTGCATACCATTCCCTTGTGATGGTCTTATTACTCAGCTTAGGTGCAATGCCTATATTATGTTATTACACACTGACAAGGAATATTCCCAGATGCTGGAATTAAACCGCCTGCACAGCTACCTTGTTAGAATTGCCCCTGACGCACTTTTGGTGTGAGCTGACAGGCCCACACACTCCCAAACAATTATCACATATGTTCCAGGAGTTAAAATTGCCAAGGGACTAGTCTTAAAATACGGTTAAAATGTGGCTGGTCTGGGGGCAGACTAGTTTTTATTCGCATGGTTATTCAGAGCCACTTGTACTCAGCCACAGAAGGGGGATTCACCAGTGTGTTTGCACCACTTGCTGTCAATACGCCCTGCACTCCATCAGCATCCCCAGGTGCTACACCCACACTTGTAAGAACATCACATATTTCACCCAGTGCACCAGCTGCCACTGAGACAGCTATTTAGGTGAAAGCAACCATTCTGCACCAGCATGAGCTCATACACCTGCCATATGCCTGGCAGAAACACCTGCCTGCCAAGGTAAGGCATTTCCCAAAGAACAGTCACTTAATCTCTCACTCCTTTTACAAACTGACAACTCTCCTTTTAAATACAAGCCGAAGAATGAAAATTTGTCACCCTTCCAAATACTAAAACCAATGAACTCGACAAAATTACATTATAATCTCCCACCCTAGAATTAACCTTTCTGTATCCCACAGATAATAAACTACCTGTCTCTTGCCTCAGACTTCTCTTGCTCTTGCTTTCCCTCTCTGCTTTTCTCCCTCCTCAGTTCTTTTTATCCTCCAAATATTCATTCTACTCCACAGGTAACAAGAAGCACTTTTTCTGGATATCTTTTGACTGATATATAGACAGGTAAATTCTGAGCAATTGTACTTAACTTGTGTTTTGCTCTGAAAGATGCTACTACTATTTTCAGACCTGCCAGAGGGCTTGCATGCCCGGAAGGTTTTCCTTTTTGTCAGGTATATTCGTTGGTCTAGTAAAGAATGCTCTCAGGAGTCTCACCAAGAGAGGTTTTTAAAAGAGATAGCAAGCGGTGCTTGCCTATACACAGACCCAGCAACGTGAATGAGGATGTATGAAGTACATGTAAACACGTTCCACAATCTGTCTCAATCCACGAGACCCGGACATCTTTGGGAATGATGAATGGGTTGCAGAGCTGTTTGCTTTTCACAATATTTGCTCTGCTTTTAGAAGAAAAAAAATCACATGTGCATTTTAACTGATAAAACACTCCAAGAATTCTTAATATTAGATTTTTCAACCCACATATTAATTCTTAATATGATTAATGTCATTCATGGGCTCCAAAAACATAATTCTTCAGAAAAATCCCAACGGTGATGCCCTCAGCTAAATTAGGTTTGCACCTGCATGTTTGCATTATTCATGTTGAGAACTTTACTTTTGTTTCAGTGGGATTATCCATTTCAAGAAAGAATTCAAGTTTTGGACTCTAACTTTGGTTACCATTCTCCAGTTTTAGCTGATTCATCTGTTCACCTGCTCATCATTCTTTAGGGTTTACTGCAATATCTGTGAAAGTTCTTTGCTAATTGCTGTTACTGTATCCTTTCCTCACAGAAAAGTATATAACGGAAGCAGAATGATATTACAAAAGCTTCTTGAGCACTTCTTGACTTTCAAAAATTGATAAAGTCCTGGTAGCACATGCTCAGGATAACAAGGCTGGATGCATTTTCATGCCATTTAGGATCATTAAGAAGGTACCCAATAAGTCTGTTAGGTGGCTTTCCACAGCACAATAATCAATTTCTCCCAGGCCAGAAAGAGACTGTGAATGAAGTTCCTTTATATATCTATATAGATGCCTATATTTTATATATCTGTATATTATATTTGTTGGTCCATTGTTCACACTGAGCTAACTAATAAATTCAGGCACCCGATGATCTTTTCTTCAAAAGTCTTTAATTAACAAAATGACTACGTAACCATCTTAAAGTTAAAATGATGTACTTTTAAGCAAAGTACTAAGATATAAAGAATTTTTGAAACAGTAAGTACAAGTTTCATTGCTCTAGGTGCCCTGTCCCTACACCTTTTCTCTCTAAACAACACTTAACTCTTCTGAGATACAGTTCTTTCTTTTAAATGTTTGTTTTAAATTCTGTTAAGGCTTTGGTTTCACTCATTAATCCAGCAGGCAATCTTGCCTTAAAACCCTGGTGTTTCACAATGCCTACTAAAATCTTCAGGACACAAGCTTATCTCAGGGATAGCTTTATTTAATTCAGAACAGAATTCAAAGCATAGCTACTGTAATCTCCATTTTTAGGATTTTCATTATAAAAATATTTTCATTTTTGTCACAATGTATTAAAGGCATCAGAACTATTTCCTACTAATGTAGTAATATAATAAGCAGGTAAACAAATATGAGTAGAATATGCATGCTCTTTCCATCTTACATTAGCCAAGAGCTATGTCCATGTCCAGATGCATTATTCTGCTCTGTTGTGCAGCAGGAGTTTGTTGTGATATTTTGTGAATGGGTGTCAATCTAGGTGGAAATTTCTGTGAATTTTCCTATTTGTCTTAGGAGGGAGATTTTACTCATGTTTTGGTATGACATGAAATCATACAGCAGATTAGAATAATCTGTTTTGGTTTGTTTGGATAGATCATTTTCTGATTTTTAAGATAGATGTAGATATATAGGACCCAATACATCTCTGGAGAAAAAAAACACACACTTCAGAAGCCTATGCTTTATTTAGTATTTAACCTTATAGCCCAGTGAATACACAAAATGAGTTTAATTTTTTTTCCTAGAGGACTGCTAGTAATTCTTCAGATGCTATTATAAAACATAAGAAAGGTAAGAAAACACTGTAAGAGAAACAGAAAATTTCTGCTGCAAATCATCAAAAATGGTATATTGATATTATGTTACAATACATGCATATATAACACCAAATAAAAAAAATACTTTCTTTATATTTGTTCACATTTAAGATTCTGGAATAAAATTTAACAGATTGCTTCGATATACCAAACATCATTTGCTGTTAAATTTAGATATCCTTTTCATCACTTAAATGCAAGTATTTTCTTCTCCTGCAAATGCATCGAAAAGCTAAAGGATATTGGCTCTACATTTAGATACAAAGAAGAATTTTGCATAAATGCTTGGGCTCTCTAATGACCCAAACCAAAATACTGGATTCAAATGCACCATAAAGCTCTCAGAGCAGGTCAAATCTGTAATTACATTTGGCTTGAACTCTTACTATGATTTCACTATGGGTTTTGTATGTATATGTAGTTTTGACCGCAAACAGCCTAACAGTTTTTTCAATCTTTCTGAGTCAAAGATAGACAATTTTTAAGTTTCTACCCTTGTTTCTGCATTGTAATTGTATTTTGCCTTCAGATAGGATTCCTGTAAACATTATGATTCTAACTTTACATCAGCACTATGACTGAAAGAATTAAAGTATTATTTTATCAGCACATATGCAATATGCCATAAAAGATATAGATTTAAAAAAAAAATTGAAACAATAAATGAGATAACTTTTCCCCACCCCTACAAAAATGTTATGCTGAACTGTGTCCACAGCATCCAGTTTTACGATGTCCATCTCGCAGTGCCCAAGGAGTCCAAAGCAGATTTTGGAACTCCTAAATTAGATATAACATATTTTAAAAGATTTTCATTTTTTTTACAAGGAGTCTTTGTTGAATTTGGCTCAAAAAACCTCAGAGTATTCATCATACTATACACCACTCCATTTCTTTGCCAGCAGAGTTCACTTTTGCAAGACTTCATCAGAATTTGCACTCACTTCTGCCTGCCTCAAAGGTTATTCAAAGCCTGACAGATTATTGAAAGCCTTTGTATGAATACGTAGTTAAAAAGTAGAAACACACGAACTATTAAAATGTGTACAATTCCCTCTCTCTTATGAATAGGCTTAAAATAAAGGTGAAAACAGACATATATTACACCTGTCCATAACATACTCAGTACCCTAACATTATCTTTATTCTAGGAAACTTTCATCTAGGAAAGGCAATAGAATCTTGTTGCAATCGTGTTTTTCTCTTAAAGACTACTTATCTCCCCTAATAAGCTTATGCTGTATCATGGGATTCTGTTTTTCTGCAATATCTTTTATTATTCAAGAATTGTCTTCCCTTAGCAGTATTTTATATGCTTACCTTGGAGATAAGTCCTAATGCCACTGTTGTATATAAAGCATTGTTCTGTGATATAGTATCAAAAGCTAAAGTTTTCATTTCTTTTATTTTTCTTCTTTTTTCTTTTACACTTGCTCACAGTGATTTTCGGAATAATCTGTCTGTGTATTCTGATATTCACTCCAGGAAAGATCCAAAGACTTTGTTCTACAGTCTGCAGAGAAAATACTATAATACATATCAGCAGCAAGCTACTCAAAGCACTATTTTTTTAATAAAATTTCAAATCAAAACTGCTTCAACCAACACAGTTGCTTTCTGCCAGATGTTTTGTAGAAGAACATTATCCAAAAAAAGAGTTAAAAAAAGGGTTAAGAATGACTCATATGGAAACTACTTTTGTTTTTCTTTTGCCTTTTCATGTCCATTTTTTGAAATTAAATACTTTACTTGTCAGTTGATACCAGACTGTATATTTAAATGAGGAGTACAACCATTTAAGAAAGCTATGAAAAACTAAGAACAGGTTTGAAGATGAAAATGCCAGCTCCTGTCCAAACTAACTGTCCTAATGTTGCACCAAAGCCACACAGTTATTTGTTTCCTCCATGATAAACATGGTACTTTCTCCCACAACTGCTTTTTCCTGTAGGAAAATTTATGCTGAAGCACGCTGTACAAAGCACATCTGTGCTGAAGGCCCATTTCAAAACAAAAATTTATATATTACTACAGTTAGCCTATTAATTAAGGTCTAATAGCAATAATGCTTTCACAGTCTATGGAAATTTTTGGCATCATTGAAGGATTTAATGATTCTCGGCGGCTTTTTTTTTGAGAGGGTTGCCTACTGTACCAAAAAAAAAAATCCTTAAACAACACTGCTCTGCTGAACGCACATTGAAATAAAAGCTGTTAAACAGCTTGAATCAAAGTCTTCATGTGAAGGTATAATTACTCTGAGCTCTACAGATACAGAACATCAGTGGCAGAGAAGCTAAAGCAATGGTGGTTAGAGTTTCTTACTAACTAAGAGTTTCTTACTAACTAAATTAAAGACTAAAAAAAATCACTCATTAAGTCCTTGGGTCAATGGGACATTTTGAACTGGCAAATCATATTAAATGATTACAAATTTTCTTCATCTTCAATGATTAAAGGATACAACTGCATTCTGGTATAGATATCGCTATGTCAAAAGCAGAAACTCTATAGAAAAATACACAAAAAAACCCTCCTCTCCCAGAAGAATTGCATTGATTGTGCAATTCCACATAACACTCAAGTTACCAATTCAATGACTCTAAGGACTTCTTGTGAGCCACAGTGAAGCAATGTCATATAACATAATCCTAATGATTGTTTTTTCCCATTCACCATATCAAATATCAACAAAGACATTATAAGAGAAGGCTGAACAAATTAAAGCATAATTGGAAAATAAAAGCAACAAATTATAGCTGATGATTGATCATAGAAATATTAGTTATGTGTGTGTAGACATTTTGCAGCAGTTTCATAAATATGTTTTTTTTTTCTGTGTGTTCTGTATCACTCAAATGACTTTGTGCTTTCTCTGTTTGAAAAAATTCTGTGGTCTACTGTTCTTTATAACTTCTGAGCTTCTAAATTACTTCAATGTGCACACTATAGGAGAAGAATTTAGACAAACAGCTTGAAGTGCTGCCACAAAACCACTCCTGAAAATGTAATAATTGCTAGCACACATTGTTTTTATCTAAAGTTTCCCTTCAAAGCTGCATTGCTCATTGTTTACAGGATCACAAAATTGACAAAGGCTATGTGGTTCTCCTTTTCCTCTTTCCCCTGAAGTTTGTAGGAACCCCACAGTCAGAATGACCAGAGAACATTTCCTCCTCCCATTACAAACCAGAGACTGTTCCTGAGCATCATGCGGATGCAAATTCAAAAGGTAATGCATGCATTTATTTGGCATCTGGCAAGAAGAAGCTAACAGGGGCAGACAGATAGCAAAGATCATTGTGCAGATAATCTCATTACAAGGTGTCCTTCAGGAAGAGAACAGGAAATTTACATATATATTTGTATTAACCTGATCAAGGTAAGTAGTACAGAATTAAAAACCTAAGCTGGCCAAGAAGTGAGTCTGCATAAACAGATGTATTGAAGCAAAAAAAATCTGGTACAAACCTTTAGTAAGATTATTTTTCTTTTTGGAAAACCATAAATGTTGTTAAAGACAGATCTTTGTGTCTTCAAGCCACCTCTTGTGTACCAAAGAGGAAGGAAAGGCTGGTTGCTCAAAGACTTCATAGAGTCCATGATTGCCTGAGGAAGCTTGAAGCAAAGCCTGCTATTTATTTTCTGCATTGCTGGCACTGCCTGGTGCAGATGCCAGTTGAATTCTATCGTCTAATGTACCATTAGACTTGATTATTGTTTTTTTTTTTCTAAAAGATAGGTCACTTGTCAATGCTACCTGTGAGCTGAGTCACAGTGTTGTGCATAGGCGGCAAAGCAAAAGCAGTTGGTCATATTTCAGGTATGATTTCATTTTTCTGGCAAATCCGTTATCTTTTTAAAAGAAGAAAGGAAAATTTGCTGTCATATTTCCCCATAAAATATCTTTATCCCCACTATTGGACAAGTAAATATTCAACTTCGAGTTGGAGACTCTAAGTTCAGTCTTTAAAATCATTCTGAAATATTGGGAATGGATTTGGGAAGACTGAGGAGTTACAGATCTCTTAGATTATTTACCTATTTTTCCTTAAGAGCAATTTGATTTCAGCTCAAACTGCTGAAAGAAAATCTGCCCCTCAAAAAATGTGGAGGAAAGTGACTGAGAAGAACACATTCTCATGAAATGTGAATTATTTTATGAATCACTACCTTATGTTTTAGATAGTATTTCTAGCATAAATAAAATGCATCTATATGTCCTTAGTTCATTTACTCAATATCAGCAATGTTACAGCTGAAATAGCAGCAAAATCTAATATAAAGGGTCTACTGAGTCACAAAGCTCAACTAAGACATTGAATATAAGAAACAGTGCTCCACCAAAACCAAAATCCAGATAAATGAAATGCATAAATTTGGTATGCATAACAGAAATGTAAATCCAAATCTAGTACCTACCTACTCATACCATATATGTACTGCTAAAAGAGGAACTCAGTTTTCAAACAGTTTCACTGAAATGCAGTTGGGTGTCCCTTTCTTAGTGATGATTCCTCTTTCTAAAATACATTTATAATTCAAAGCTTCCCCAGGGCAGCAATCTTATGGACTTCCCTCTGCATCCAACCTATGCATAATCTTGCAGAACAAAAACAAAAAGAAAAGGAAAACAAGACAGAAAGAACTGAATCTTGCATGAGTTTAATTTTAGTTACAACTAAGACTGCTACTTGACCCTTAAATCATGTCTCCTTTCAATGACAGATTCCCTCCTCAAGAAAAAAAAAAGTATTGGCAAAAGCATGGAAATTGACATTTGATGGGGAAATAAAATGTACCTTTTGCTCTAAGTAGCTTTTAATCATAGGTTTATGGCCCATATGTTCCCTCACAGAATTCTCACGGATCCCCAAATACCAATGTTAGATAAAAGCCTTTAGCGGCAGTTACTGTTGCTAACTCATATGCAAAGGGCAGATTTCATTTTGAAGCATTCAACAGTAATTGATATGGTTTTGTATATAGATAATATTTTGTATATTGAGAATTCTGTTCATGAAGAAAATACTGACATTTTTTTCAGTAGAAAAGCATATCTCATGCAACTAGTATTACAAATAATATTTAAGAGAGGAATTTTGTGAAAACTAGATAACTAGATAGTTCTTTCTAATCTAATTAGCAACTTGGAATTTCAAAGTACTACTCAATATTTTATGAACAGCACTGTGGCATTTATTTTAGCAAGCTCAAGGAAGAATGAAATCACTTCTTGTAAAACCCAAGTTTTCCTTAATGACTTCATTCAGTCTTGATCATGTTCAGCCTTTTTGAAAAGATTAGTCCAAGGTAGCATGATTGCGAGTATTATGTGCCACAAATCCAATGAAGCATGACATTACAATTTTTTCTAAAAAATCATGGAGACATCATATTCTCCAAGTAATCAAAAATTAGGTCTCCTCAGATCTTTTTGGGAATTAAAAAAAATAATAGTGTTTTTATTCACAGATTGGAAAAAACTGATCCATCAGAACTACAATAAGAGGGAATGATTGTATAATTTGGTGTATAGATCATTCATCTGAATTGAAATAGATCTGGGTCAAGCTCTCTACCCTAGTAAATGTTGAATTTAATATACAAAATAAAGCCACTAAAAGACAGACATCCCAGGCTAGCCAATACCTGCATGACAGAGTCTTTTTCCTGAGAAGCAGAACACCTAGAATTCAACTGCAAGTTTAAACTAGGCAAAACAGAAGGCTGAACCAGCAGATCGCCTAAGAGGCAAAGTCTTCACTGGGTTTTCTATTAGCACAAAGGGAAAAATTTTGTAGCATCTGTAAAGCAATAAGATGGTAAAAATTGTTCCTTGTACAGCTCTAGTTACAAATATTTTCCTAACCTCCCATTACAAATTGGTGAATCCTAAAATGGAATAGATAATCATATCATCAGTAACAGCATATAATCATATGCTGTTACTAAGATATGGTTTTGCCCACACATACTTATCTAGCAGCAGTTTGATAAACACTCCCAAATGAAAAGGGAGCCTTGAACCTCAATATCAGTACTCTTCTAAATTGCAAAGCATCACGTTAGAGAACGAGTTACTGGGGATTGACAAATTATATTTAATTCTGTTCTTCTCATAAAAAGGAAAAATAAAATGCTGTAATATTTTCCATGGTTATTTAAAAATTTGCTTATAATTGATTAGCTCTGAAAGGGAATGTTTATTAAAATTGACCTTCCATTTGTGATAGCAAAAAGGTTTAAAACACTCGCAGAAGGTTCCTCAGAGTTTCTCTCCTACAGATTGTTACTACTTCTCTGAGAATAAAGATAATTACTTAGCATTGAGTTGATGCACCATTTTCCTATCAGATTTGCTTATTTATTTGCAAAAAGTTCTAGAGAGGTGGCAGATAGGGGATACCTTCAGAAGACTGTTTTTTTTTACAAAACTACAGTTGAAAAGCAGAGGCTTCTGAACCATTTCCTTTAAACTTTATCCTACAAAGATATTAATGTAGAAGTTGATTAATATGTTAGATTCTATCAAAATGGGAGTTCAATGTGATTTTAGTGTTAGAGGCAAATTGAGTTATGTTTGATGATTAGACAGAGCTGATTAAGGCAAGAGACAAAATGATTAAGATTACATTTAATTTGGTAAAGCTATTAACCTTTCTTAAGCTTGTCACTTAGAATGGTTATTACATCTTTCTTTCAAAATGGTCTACCGCAACAGTCACTTGATCACTATTAGCCTGTTTCTAACTATAACCTTGAGAAGGATATTAACTCATTTACCAGTTTAAATCCATCGTCTAATATACCTTTTTTTCCCTAATACCGATATTTACTTTAAAGAAATGTATTTTCACTTTCACAAAATAGTTTCCTTCCTGCAATCATGACCTTTCCAAGATAGTAAGAACTATACTTCAAAGACATACCTGTTAAAACAGGGAAGAAAGGAGATCAAGGCAAGATAAAATTGTCATTATTCAAAACCAGTGCTGCCATAATGCTTGTGAATGGATTGCCTTTCTTCCCATGGCAGACTCTAGGGCTGAAACACCAAGAGATGAACTGGTCCTGTGCAGCAGTACTCCTCCTCTCTCACAGGATTTGGCTCATCAAACCACCTAGTCTTTGCTGGAAAGGGAAATAACACCAGCCCTCACATTTAGTAGCGAAGCTCTGCAGCTTTTACAGTTCTGTCTCAGGTACAGCAGTCTGTTGTAAAAAGCTATTACATCCAGGATGAACTTTCAGATCCTCCAGCTTTATCTTCTTGTCCACTCTTGTCCAGTGAAGAATGTATTCTCTGACACTCTTACTACTATGTTAATTATCATTACCCTTGATGTACCAACAGTGTGATGTGAGGACAGAGGAAACATCATAGTAGCATGAAGTAAAAGTGAGTTTTACTTAAGCTGGCATGCATCTGCATTTTTAATGTGCAGAAAGCCAGACGGTAAGAACTGGGAAGACAAGCGTAATCTTGTCCTATGGAGTCAGGAAATCAGCATCCGGGTCAGTCTGGGCGTTGTTTTTAAATAAAATAATATAGTGAATGAAATATAAGAAGAGAAAGATAAGAAGCCGTTGAGTAAGCAGCACAAGGTCATTGTCTGAACAAAACTATTGTTTGTTCGGGACTGTTACATGGCCCTGTTTGTTCGGGTTTGATCGGGACTATTACATGGTCAATAGCTGAACATCTGACTTCTACAGAATTAATTTGCATGTTCACATATTTGAGCATGACCTGGCTCCGGACGCATATCCAGAAAGGCGGATATTAGTCAAGATCTGGTGTAGATGGGCAATGATTGGGGTAACACCTTTTATTACTTCCTTCTTTTGTAGAGAATTCAACTTAATTCTTAAAACCCTCAGTATACATTTTCACATTTATTAAGAATACTGGCAACTCCGTGGCATCCCATCTCTCTGTAGCTTGCAGAATAGACGAGGCAAACTACAGATGTGTTCTGTTATAAAGTTTACTTTGAGCCACCAAGATAGACTAATTGCTACATTAATCTCTTCTCTTTTGGGTACTAATCACCCAGAAAACATGACATTCTGGCACTGTGACTTCTCTTTGGAGTCTAATTTTTCTCCTCAGAATCTGTAACAAGAAATTTCTGGGATCGCTTATGGAAACATTATTAAAGCAGGAGGAAAATGATCTGTTTCTTTCCTTCACCTTTTTGCCTTGAAAATGCAGATAAACTTATCTATGTACAAACATGTGTACATAGTGAATAAAATATAGAAAAAATACTGTTTGTGGCATAGCAAAATATTTAACCTGTCATATGGAAATTGACGGAAGGCATAAAACAAAATCGAAGGGAGTATTAATTCTCAAATTCACATCTGAGAGAATGTCTCAAAATGGAGACAACAGACGAACTTGAAGCAGCCACTAATAAACTGCTCTTACAATATGTTGGGGAATTTCAAATGGCACAAAGGAATCTTCCATAATTGTTCAGCATTAGGCTTGTGCCACTGGAGTTGCTCCCTGTTTTCCTCAGTGACCCTGAGATTAGATTTCTCTTCCACATGTTCATTTGTGATTTCTCTTCTCCTTCAGGAAATTCTTGAGTGTACAAAATGCATGCAAAAAACATTAGAGGAGCAATTTCCCAAGCTATCCATACCAAGGGCTGGATAGAGCCAGCATTACCAAGATTCACTACATGAGAAGCACATGAAGAGAAATATTTCCAATATAAACTTCTCTTTGCCTCTGGAAGAATTGTGCCCCAGCCATATCAGAGAGTTTATAGAGCTATCATAGTGTTTATAGACCAAGCCCCCAAATATGCCATGTATCTCCCCTTTTCCATCCCCATAGATGAACATCCTATGTTATGCAGGTGAATATATCCTGCTTTAAGGAAAGCAATTCCAAGATTGTTCCAATTAAGATCTTAACAGTAGCTCCCACGTGTGTTAACACATAAAGGGCCAGAACTTGCTAGAATCAAGATTAGCCATAGTGAAAGAAATTTATAATTAGATGGAAAAATGGTCTTAGGCTTTCAATCAGAGAAAGATCATTTAAACACCTTTTAATTATAGCAGAAATACATATATATATATATATATACATTTATATATATATTTATTATCCTTGTTCACTCCTAAAACAAAACAAACAAATCCCTACATAATAAATTACTAGGTACACTGTTCATTCTTTTTTTTTTCTCTTCTGTTTTTTATTCTTTCCTGGTGGTATTGAATTCTAGTTAAGTTTTTATTCTAAAAATCTTCCATCATTGTCTTTTCTCTCATCAATCTATACTCAAAGAACATGCACAGCATCACTTCGTCTTTTTAGATACATTTCTGGTACCAGCATTTCCCAGAGAAACTGTGTGGAACCTCTGAGATGGCTGCATTATTTGTATTTCATTTACGCATTTTGTAATAAAATGTAATCTACAAACATGATATCTTGCTAAAAGAGTACCAGTTCTGTTTGAAGACAAAGCAGCTAAAAAACACTGTTAAAACTGGAAAACGTTATTTGACATAAGATACTCCAAATTGAACATTACTGACAAGTCAATGAGAATATTCCACAATATTGACACATGAGGAGAGGCTAAGGGAGCTGTGTTTGCCTGGAGAAGAGAAGGCTGAAATCCTAATTAACCCACTTATAATATCACTTCCTACCAAAAAGGTCAGGGCACCTTTAGATTCTTCGTCAGCTTTTTAAAGTCCTTAACTGTCTATGTGATAACTTAGCTGATATATTTGTATATAAATTGATCTTGCACAAGCATCACTTGTGCATAGAATATTTATGCTAATCAAGAAAATCAGTTACCCAAAAAGCTATGAGTCTCAAATATTTCTTTTCAGATTGTATATGTAATAAAAACACCCAGCATTATGAAAACCAAGGTAGTTTTGTAGTAGTATTACTGCAGGTATGACCTTCTTAAATGAAACATCAAACTTTATGATATAGAGTTGGGAGATGCCTGAGAAGAACAGAAATATTTCCACATATCTGAGGGTGTGTCACTACAACTTGCAAAAAATGTCAAAACTGCAGTGCCATCTTCTGGAGTATGGTCACGATTCTGACCTTTAAAATAAATAGTACTCTTTTTTATAGTTTATGCCACAAAAGACCCCAAATTATTATATGAGTGTTGAAGACTATATTATTTTTTCTTTTTTTTCCCTAAAGTTTTTTCTAGAATAAGACCTGCTTCTGAGTTCTCCACATCCAAGTAGTTATTGTATAAGTAAATGTTTTCCTCATTCCACTGAAAAGCAGCTTCAAGCTTTCTCTTTTTTCCTTTATAAATTTACTAAGTAGTAGAATATCTTGAGAAAAGAAAACACTTTGCAAACTGCAGTGAAAAACTATGCCTTGGCACTAGAAAAGAGGCAAACCCCTTGAAACCCCTTGAAAGCAGTCTAGCATGACTGGGAACCACAAACTCACCTTTCAACATGTGGGACTTGAATTTTTATTTCATAGCTGTAAGGGATACTCAGAGAAAACACACTCAATGAAAATACATATTTTAGCAGAATAATTAATCTCATTATCTCCCTGTATCTTCCTGTTTCCCCAGTCGTCCGGAGTGAAGACTTAAAAATTTTGCTTTTGTTTATAATGACAGAGAGTGTTACTGGAGACTTGTTTTTCACTTGTCTCTCTTTTGTTTCCTTATTGACTGCCCCCTCTTACAAAGATCTGTCTTTCTCACATATTAAATCACTTAAACAGCATGGACTATCAGTAACTCAGGTACCCTTTAAGAAGTATATACCATTGAAATGATGCATTAAAAAAAAAGTTAAACGTGGGATAGTTGGGATAATTATCTTTATTTTCATTAATTTCTTTTAACAATGAAGTCCTCCTGTGTTTACATCTCCCTTTCAGAAAGATAACATCCATATAATTTCATTTATATTAAATGAATTCCAGATGAAGTAGATACCATGGCAGTTTCCAAATCCTTTTCCTAAGTGACGATTATCATATATAACAGGGCCTATTCAAGGCCAGTATGAGATCTGGCAGGCCTTAAAGAAGGTCCTTTCACTTCACAGAACAGGGCGCAGAGGCTGGAAAAACCTGTCCTGGACCACGGGATCCTAGAATATTTGGTTAGAAGGGAACCCTAGAAGTCAAACATCCTACTAAAAGTAGAACTATTACAAAGCTACATCAGATCAGCTATGGTTTTCTAGCTGAGTGTTGGGAATCTCTAAAGGTGGAAATTCTACAACCTCTCTAGATAACTTGAAGAAATGTCGAATGAGTCACTCAACTTGCAATTTATGTCCATTGTCATTTGTTACAGTCTTTGATGCAATGCAGGAGACCTTGGCTGCATCATCTTAGCCTGCTGTTTAGCCAGATGAAACAGGCCTACCTCCTCCAACCTATCTTCGTACCTCTGAATACCTTGGTAGACTTCTGCTGGGTCCTTTCCAGCTTCTCAACATCCTTTTGAACCAGCTCATGAAATCCATTATTTCTATCACGGGCCACCAAATGACATATATTGAGTGCAGAAAGTGCCAAAAATAACTATTTCAAATGTCTCTAACCCATTGCTTAGCTACTATTTATTTACTAAAGGAGTGCAACTCCTTTAGTAGGAGCTGGTAGAATCAATTCTAGGACATAACAGAGGGAAAATGGAAGATATATCCAACATCCTGTGTTTGGTAAAAACATAGAGAAATTAATAAGAAGGTATAAAAGGTAGTCATAGCCTCTACAAGAATGTAAAGAAAGGAATAACAGAAAAAAAAAAGACAGGGAAATGCTCCAGCATTTTCACCCCTCATTAAGTATACTGCTCCTGATTCCCCCTAATTGAGCACACCAAATTCCTTCACTTTTGATGGAGAAAAGGTCTGTTTTTAATTTGCCATTTACTATATTTTGTTACTGCAGTCTCAGCAACTCTATTATCATGTACTGCATGGCAGCATTTAGTAAAGTCTATTTTTAAAGAGCAGCCCATGTGTATATTTTCTGCCTCAACCTTTCTACATGACAAGGTAATTGATACTGCAGCACTGAGTCCAAGAAAATTTGATGATAACACCTCTAACTCCTGTTCAATATTCTTTTTAAATGTCAGAATCGCTGTTGCACTAGTCACTGCTTCCACCTTCATGCTGCTGCCTGAGAATTGAAATCAAAACACAGCCAAAGATCCATGGGTAGATTTCACTCTTCTCCATTAGCTGGCTAGATGCCATCATCATGCATGTGCTCTAAGATATGACGGAAACCACAGGTATTTGCCAAGGACATTTTCTGAGACAATGTCTCTGGCATTTGGTTGGTTATGACTACAGCCCTGGCTAGCCTTCCCCTCAAAGAGTGAGAGTCTGAATCCAATAAATAACCTATGTGGAAAAACTCTTCAAATTCTACTGTTTCCCAAATCCAGTCTCCAGAGAATTCTATTTTGCAACTTAATATGAAGATAGCTTAATTAGATTCACTTCCCTGCAGATAGTGTCCCAGGAGGGATACTATTACATATTCCCATGATGTATTGCTCTAACAACAGTATGGGGAGAAAATGGTAATAAAAGGAAAGGCAGGAAGAAACTAGCATAACTGGCATGAACTGAAGGCCTTCTTCATCTCAGTTTTGCCCTCAGGAACCCAAGGACTCGCAGAACTGTGGGAAATCGCTAACAATAAAAACCTACCCTTGGTAGAGAAGGAAGTTAGGAAACATTTCAATAAATTGGACGTACACAAGTCTGTGGTCTGATGGGACACATCCACAAGTGCTGAGGGAACTGACTGATGTCATCACGAGGCCACTCTCAATTATCTTGGGAAGGTCATGGTCATCAGGGAACTTCCTGAGGACTGAAAGGTTAGAAAATGACATGTCTGTCTTTGAGAACGGCAAGAAGGAAGACCCAGAGAATTGAACACCAGTCAGCCTCACCTCTGTCCCTTTGACAGATGTTGGATCAAGTTCTCCTGGAAGCCATTCCAAAGCATACTAAGGACAAGGTGGTGATTGGTATTTACAAAGGGCAAATCATGCCTGACCAACCTAATAGCATTCTATGATGAGCTGACTGGCTCAGCAGAGAGTGGTGGAGAGCACTGGATGTTGTTTATCTTCACCTCAGCAAGGGTTTCTGCATCACCATAACTTTTGTAATACAAACTCTGTTCTCCTCTGCATTCAGTTTCTTTCCTCTTGCTCAAAAACTATATATTTTGATGTATGGAGCTCTTATCTTTATCTATCAGAATCTGCAAATTGTGGCAATTATTCACATTAGTCACATTGATCTTACCTGTTTTGTTCAGAATACTCCTTCCCTTAGAAAAAAATACGGGTCTCTGGACATTCTCGCAATGGAACTGGATAGACATGGTAACTAGTTATTTATTTTGCTCAAGATTTCAATGTCGTTCTTAGATTGTATTTAGATTTGCTGTTAGCACATGGAATGCAAGGTCTGAGAATGAGAATGTCATAATAGATATGGGAACAGAAAACAAAATCAAAAAGCCAGAACTTTTTCAGCAGTCATTAGCATACTATGAAGTTACCAGTAACACCCAAAGTCAAAGCAATGCTTATACAGAATTACTTGCACTGGAAGTGTTAGTAAGGCAACAGCAACATTTTAAGAGTTGTCCTTGGAAAATTATTAATGGACAAGTTTAATACTATTTTATCTGCAAAAACAAAAGCAATACTAATGTTGATAATCAAGGAAGATTCTTCTGTGTTTAAATACTACAGTCCTTTGTTTTGTATCAAAAAAGCTGATTTGTACTCTGTCATATCACAAATATTATGTTCACATAATGATCCCACATCTCATTATGCAGGCAACTTTGCTGTAATGAATACACTGACTGAACCATGCACATCTCAGAGGACCTCTGAAGAAACACTTTTTTTATTTGGAAATTTCTGAATCTGACATTATAATCAATAGAGTGTAAAATATAATCAATAGAGTGTAAAATAAGGAGGAAGCACAGAAAATTGGTAAGTTTTAAGAGGCTGGTGCTTTTGAGATATAGTAGAAAAGAGTCTAGGTTTCCTGACCTTTATCTTGAAAGTTATAAAGAGATCATCTGTGTGGAAAAGCAGAGAGCAAACTAGCAATATCCTCCTTTTGCAGCTGATTTTCAGTACAATTTAGACCCAGCGGTGTTCAGTACAGACACTGTCTTCTACTGGAGTGACTGTTTCTGGGCTCTCCTGCCTTTTGTCCATGATTTTTGAATCCATGAAAATAATAATACTTTTTAATAAAATTGACAATGCTATCTTATATTATCCTAAAAAGAATCAACATTTTTTTACTCCTAATTTATAGAAGTGCACTTGTTGCACAGAACCATTAAAGACTTGACACAAAAAAAGAAATACTTAAAGTGTGACCAAGCCAGTAGACGTTAATGGAAATACTGTGAAACATTAATCTTATTTATGCCCCCAATTTTCATACAGTGAAAATTTCATACATTTGTTAAGGCAAAGTGTGCATTTGTAAGTACAGGTAGCCCATTTTAGCTAGGACAGGTACAACTATGCATATCCACTTGGTACTGGTGATAATTACGCATGCAGATTAGTAGAACACTGACTTTTCATAACATATTTAAAAGGCAATCAATAGATGATGCAACAAAGTGCTAACAAAACATCTTAAGGACATGTTCAGATCTGGGAAACTGAGCTTTTTTCACACAGTTAGATCTGTTGACCATGACGGATCATTATTTTCTCTCTGTCCACAAGAATTTCAAGTTGTTGGTACTAGAAGCACAGGTAAAAGTTCAAGGTAAAAGTTATGATATGAGAGCAAGTATAGTTCTCTATTGTCCAAATTTGACTATTTTTTTCCTTAAATCTGAATTTCAAATCTGAGATACATCTTGGTATTCCTTCTGAATTCAGTGCACACTTTCTAATAGTATATCTTCCTATTTTTTGCATTTTGTATAATTTAAAGAATTTTAGGCTGAGATGGGTTAGGATTACTGTCTGTGAATACATTATCAGAAAGGCAAACTCTGAGGAAGAAAATCTACTTAAAGAAAAGAACATTTTTTTGGCATAAGAACAATTATGTTCTTAATCTGTTGATTAATAGAGGAATACTGGAATCTCGAGGTTTTCATTCTCTCGGAGGAGTATATTCTGGAACAGCTATTGAATAGTTACAAAAGAGTAAAACACCTAATTGGTGTTAAAAATGGAGTTTGCATCAGTGTATGAAAGGGATTTGGTAATGAGTTTTCAACAGCAGCAGGAAACTGATCTGAGAGGCAAGCAGTACCTCCCTGCTCCTGCTCCTTTTGACAATAAAAGCAGCCAACAATGTTCCAGTAAAAGCTCTGCAAAACTTGGAAAACTCTTCATGATTATTTATATTTCTTAACATAGACATTGTATATCTATTTATATTACACATCAACACAGTGACAATTGTTTTATTGAAACTCACTGACACCATTCCATCTCATCGTACAAAGATGATCATCTTGCATGTTTTGGCCAGTTGACACTAAGTGACACCCATAGAAACACACTAGGAGTTATCTTTCATCAGTGTAAATACATTTAGATGAAATACACATTGAAAATATGCATATACATCACTGAAGATAAGCATTTTAGAGGAGGGAAAAGTATTCATTTGATTTAGATATTTTGTGCTAAGCCTCTTCCCAAAATGGATAAAGAATTGCCTCAAGTTACTGAGTGATCTTGTATAAGGTACACGCTACTCTAACACATCTAGAGACAATCATCTGAGATGAAACTGCAAATGAAATGCGCTTCTGAACTTTTTATTTCCACTGGATACAGCCTTCATTTGATTGATTTGACTTATTTAAGTTTTGGCGATTCCTTCTCTCCAGCAAGTATCTGATACTATATTGTGCTTCCATCTACGAATTAAAGGAGAAAAAAAATCTTGCTAATGCTTACGTATCTTATTATACTGTTAAAACTCTTTGACCTAACTGTTACTTACTGTTCAGGATTGCCTGGAAACCTGAAGAACCCTGGAACATTTTCTCCCAATAACACAAGAGCATAACCAGTTGCTTTACCTCTTTCAGAGCTGTTTATTTTTTATATTGTGCTATTTGATATGAGAAACTCTCATAGATCCTCTACATAAAATTTACTCATTGCTCATGTGGTACAAAGTATGCTTCAAAGGAGGCTGCAGTATGACACATAATACTTTTGTTTACAGCTACAGTTTCCTCAGACAACATGTGGAAATCTGGTGATGCTGTGATCAGTACTAAATTCTCTGAGTTTGCACATCATTCTCTTAATGCACAGCACCAAAGCTTCAGTCAGAGCATTTCTATGCTATTAGATTTTGGACTCTTGGGTGTAATTTGCAATTCAAAGATAGTGTACTTGATCTGTGAGTTATTTTTAAATCAGAGGACATAATTTAGTACTTGCAAATATCCAGGCAACTAGGACTTCATTAGCTGAGGTCAGTGTAAACACCGCTACAATCTTACTGGGATTCTCTTGCTTTCATTCTATTTGCATCATGCAGAGTGACACTGATGGGAAGGAAGAGTATGTGATTACTGTGGAATCTGATTCAGAAAGAGAATTCTTGAGAGAGCATCCAAGGAGCTCTTTGAAATCTAATGTTAATGGAAGTTGTTTACTTGACTGTTCAATATTTTTTGTTTTAAAACTTAGATGTCTTTCGCTTATGGATTTTGCAGCATTGATGCATTCTTTATATATTGCTTTTCTCTGTTATGCCAGAGAACACACTGCTTTTGTTTACAACTCTGACTGCTTCTACATATTATCTTCCCACTGGGACAATTAATTAGAGCCTACAGGCTTCACTTATGACTGCTTATATTCAGTTTGAAGCTGCACTTAAGGAAGTAGTGTTTTCTGGTTAGTGATTTAATGTCACTACAGACACCCCTTGTTTAATCTTTTCTTGATTTGTTTTGCAATTAAATTTGCTTGATTGCAAATGTCAGCACATTCAGTTGGAAAGGTATGAGTGAGTATGATTTCCTGTGTGAGTCAGAGAGCTACTAACGCCTGTACCAAAGCTAATTTTAGAATAAAAAGAGTTTAATATCAAACATAGCATTTGTAGGTTATTAATCTAATGAGAAAATATATTTCTTGACTGTTTGAGAATACTGGACAGAGAAAAAGTTGGAAGTAACCTGTTATTGGTATACAAATCTTAGGGAAGAGCAAAAATAAGTACAAGATAGTATAAGCAAATCACTATTTGCTTATACCACATATCCAAATTTCTGGACCCTAAATAATTGGTTCCCAAGCTCCCAATTTATGTCAACATTTTTTTTCTGTAAGGAAATGCAATCCACTAGGTCATACTCTATTCCAATATATTAATGAGTTTGGGGGATGAAGGAGAATGAGAGACATAAATGAAACCCAAGGTAACCTTATACCTTATACAAATGTAGACGTTTCACTGTAGAACTCAGGCCTAAAAGACAGGAATTATTGTATCATGTATCATTCTACATTCGAACTTCCAAAGCATTTTTCTAAAACTGAGGAAGTAACATGCCTGCTCTTTGTTCAGATGGATTATAGAATCAGCGCCTTTTAGCCGAGTGTACATCGTGCTTCTTCTCGAGGCATACAACAGTTTTCCTTCTTCTGGCAACTCCAGAAGAGGTTCTGCGGCACATTCTGGGGTCATTCCTCCTAGGAGCAGATCTGCTTGGGGGACGGGAAGTTTCAGACCAGTAAGGCAAAGGAAAAGAGAGGACAGGAATGACTTAGGCAGAGGTGAGTATTCTGCAGAGCCAATGGCCTCAAGATAGGGGAGCAGAGGGGAGTGCACACATATCACTCCAAGGTGTCAAAAAGACTGAGAAAAATGTAGTATTTTCTGTCGCTGCCAAAATAGTCCATGCTATTTATTAAAGTACTCTGACACAAAGTTCCTGATCACACTATGGTGCATCATCAAGCTGGAGTGGTTTTGATCCTTTTCCCTTGCTCTGAAAATCCCTGTCCTTTTAATTAAGGTAGAGAAGTAAAGAACTAAGAGGGAAAGAAAAATCTATTCAAAAACTGATTGATATTATTTATATTTGTATCAAAAACACCAAGAACCAATTCCACACAATATCTGACAGACCAAAGGTTCGTTTATATTTATTTGATTTAGGTCATCCTTCACTTCAGCAGCACCTTTCCGTTGTGATTGCAATGCCAGGCTTTAATATAACAATGTTAACATGCTGGGTCAGGGGAAGAGAGTAGTTATCAAGTATTCTAATTCTTATTGACTTATAATTTCAATATTTATGATGGGCTGACAAGTTTATCAGTTCAAGAATCAGAGAATGAGATATATGAAAAGGACATATGGGAATGTAGTAAGCAGAAGAGATTTCACTTTCAAATCTTGCAGACATAATTTATATTCATCAGCACCCTCATATAAATGATCAAGGTTTTAAGCCCTCAGGAATGGTTTCAAGCAACCCTGTTGTAACAACATGCCAACCAGAGAGTCATTGCTGAGCTGTTAAAAGTGATGCAGTTCATTAAATTCGAAGGTTCTAAAGGCTGAACAGTGCAAAATAAAAATAATAAATGTTACAGCCAGCGGAATCAAGACCAGAATTCACAAATATCCAGAAGCACAAGGTGAAAACGGAGAATGTGATAACATGATAAATGGAACTGATCATATCTGTGACACATTTTCAAAAGCTCAGTGGACTTGAATTTTGCTGATAAAGCTTGCTGTAATTACTTCATGTCATTCAAACTGTCTGCAGCACAGTGCTGGAGCAGGTGATGCTGTTATGGAAAAGAAGGGCTTTCTGGTTGTCTTTACATCCAAACTGACAGGAAAAACAAGTTGTCCCTGATGGGCCTTTCATGGATAAGGAGTTTTTTACTGATTCTTATGATCCTGGGATTTCTAGGACTTTCAAGCAGCTTTTAGAAATAAGACTCATGTATGTTTTAGATTCAGCACCTTTCATACAGATTTAACTTCTCCATTGCTGCAAGGGAAATAAGAATTTTACCTTATTAAATAATTTTACTCATGCAAGTTTTTAAGAGCTGTGTTGACTTGCTATCATGACCCATGTCTTCTAATCTTTGTTTGTAGAAGTATGAGTTGAAAATAGTGTTTAGAATAAGTTGAAGACCATCAAAATTGTCCTATCTTCATAAAAACAGTTAAAAGGTTTTCTGTATGTGATCACCCAATCTGCTCTCACAACACAAAACATTGATTTTCCTTGATGTTGCAAGTCTACAGATCAGTCAAATGCTTCCGACCACCCAGGAGAGTGAGGAAAGATGCGGTGAACAGAGCAAACAGAGTGGCTTTTCTGGAGACAAATCTCAGCAACATCAACTAAAGTTATCTGAGAATCCCGATAGGGCTGTCTGAAATGGGGTCATACAAAGCAACTCAGGGTCTTCTCTGTCTCAAAGGACTGTGCTGAGATCATAATGTCCAGCCCAAGAGGAAGACACATACTACGCGTACAAAACTCACATCAAGGAGGAGAATTGAGAATCTGAGAATCTTAACTCTAAACTTCACTCCAGTATGGTTATGAGCTGGGGTAGAAAACAGAGCAGAAGAAAGATTTATTTTTAAGGTAGGGCTATAAGGATAGCTACAAATAAATGCAATAAGTCTTTCGTAGTAGAAACAGTGTCTCTTTTCAAGAACAGGGAGAACTATCAAAGAGAAATTGTTTCAGGCAGAGGATGGGGAATCCAAGTCTGAATAAATGCATGTTACTGATACATGTTGGCAATAAAGATTTCATTTCAAGGTATTGTACATTCCAGCAGAAAGTGAAGAAAAAAAATAAAAACCAAATCCTGCATCCAAGGTGCATTTTGTCTATTCTTGGCTCATTTCTTTCTAACTGTAATTCTAACAAAGAGAATTTCTCAAAATGAAGAACTCTTAATCGAGAGACCTGCCAAAAGCACTACCTCCAGAATTTTATTTTCATCCTGCAAAATAACACTCTGACAGTAAATCAAAACATGTTTTCTACCACTAGCATAGAAAGGGAGGAAAGAGCAAACACAACCACACCGATATTCAGTATTCTCAGAGGCAGTTGTATCCATTTCTTCCAGATTCAACAGTGATTATTTTTTTCCCTCATTCATTCTCCATAAGATAAAATGGGATAAATCTGTCAGACTTTGCTGCCAGGGTGGTCACTTCTTTTAACAGAGGTGCAAACAACAGAAATTAAAGTGTGGTATAACTATCTGAATGGATTAAAGAAGCCTGTTCTACTAACTAATCAAAATTTCTTAAGTAGAAAACAGCATGCATGTGGAAGTTATCCATGTACTTGTGTTAAACATAGGAGTGGTGTGCAGAGCACTTGTATAGTTCATGGGTTAGTATTAAAAAATGTGAAAAGAATTATCAAGGCAGTGAGGTTCATGCTTAAAACACATCTAGTTGTAACAGTCACCACTGCATTTGCCTTACAAAAAAATCCATGAACATATGCCTCAGGGGATGTAATAAAGAAAACAAGTGCTATTTCCTTCTAATAATAACTATAAAAGGCCAAACAAATGGTTTAAAAGGGCAAACAAATTCACGTTAGAAGACTTTTAGGAGAAATTATATTCCAAGAAAGATTAACTTGTAAAACTAATAAAGGATCTTCCCCAAGATAAATTTTCCACACTATCATAAATTGGATATTAAATTTGACATATTATTAAGTGAAAATAACCCTCCCTTCCTCCTGTAAAAGCAATCAAATATGAGGAATTATCCCTGGACCAGAGCACCAAAGAAAAGGAAACCATTTGTTGTTTTTTAGTCAGCTTAAAGTATAAAGACACACCGTATTTATTAGTCTGATTGCTTCCACAGCATTTGCACAGTAAGTACCTTTCGATCACAGGTAAAAGATGAATAGACCATTAAGGAATTCCTGAGGCTCATGCAGCAATATGAAGCCTTCTCTAACACAGAGGTTAAAACTGGAATTAGCATCCAATCAGATCATCAAAACTAGATAACAACGTAGATAAATCAGACACTATTCAAAAATATTTCAATAATAATTCAGAACTAAGTTTAAATACGAAACTTCTTTATAAACTCTAATAAAAAATTATTAACTCTTAATTTTAAGCCTTAGTGATATCAGCTGTAATACGAGTAGACATCATATGCCTCTCACTGAAGTTACAATCACTTCTACTCAGGCTAAAAGACTCCTACCTAATACCAAATCTTGCAAAGGAGTACACAGCATCATAGCATGCTCAGATTTAGTTAAATGACATATTTAGAAACGCACGTCAGAAATTGGTTGATATAATTTGAATGTCCTGCAGTTTGTATAAGATCTTTAGTTTGTTTTAAATTGTCCAATTTGATTGAGTACTAAAACATAAATCCACAAATAATGAACCTACTGATATATGTATAAATATATACCTATATTCAAATAAAATGCCTGATTTATCAATTTTTAGATTTTAATCTAAGTTTTCTTGTGGCATGGAGATCTATGATAAATGTATAAATGTTAATTCAGGGATATTTGTAACTGTATATGTATCATGCATGTTCTGCACTTGCAGGAAATGCAGGAAACAGTAAAGGTAGCAAAAGAAGAAACATGGGGAGTATGGAATAGAGCTAGGATCAAATTTGCTAAGAGTGCAAAACAGAATGTTAGAAAAATAAACACTTCAGACAGGCATAGAAAATTCATCTCAAGCTGATAAACATACTGATAATATTGCTTTAAACTACTCCTGCAATCTCCTTGCAAATATCATGAAAAGGCAGATTGCACAACATGAGTTTTCATGTTGGTTAAGTAAATGCTATTTTTGATGCTGGGGTTGTTTCAGATCCTGCCAGTATAAGAATCTGCTTCTAAAGCTGAAGCTGCCCTCTTAAATCCTTATTCTTTATCCCTCCTTGCTCAGTCTCCTGCAGATAGCAAAATCTTCATTGAGAAACATACAAATATCATGAAAAGGCAGATTGCACAACATGAGTTTTCATGTTGGTTAAGTAAATGCTATTTTTGATGCTGGGGTTGTTTCAGATCCTGCCAGTATAAGAATCTGCTTCTAAAGCTGAAGCTGCCCTCTTAAATCCTTATTCTTTATCCCTCCTTGCTCAGTCTCCTGCAGATGCCAAAATCTTCATTGAGAAATATATAAATCACAGAATCACAGAATGGTTGAGGTTGGAAGGGACCTCTAGAGATCATCTAGTCCAACCTTCCTGCTCCAGCAGGGACACCCAGAGCACAGGGCACAGGGTGGCATCCAGGCAGGTTTGGAAGATCTCCAGAGAAGGAGCCTCCACAGCCTCTCTGGGCAGCCTGTGCCAGGGCTCCGGCACCCTCACAGGAAAGAAGTTCTTCCTCACATGGAGGTGGAACTGCCTGGGGTTCAGCTTGTACCCGTTACACCCCTTGTCCTGTCACTGGCCACCACCAAGAAGAGTTTGGCCCCATTTTCCTTACATTCACTCCTCAGGTACTTGTACATGTTGATGAGATCCCATATCAATCTTCTCTTCTCCAGACTAAACAGGCCCAGCTCATTTTTAGTCTTTCCTCATACGATAGATGCTCCAGTCCCTTAATCATCTTTGTGGCCTCTCTAGAAGCTCCATGTCCCTCTTGTGCTGGGCAGCCCAGAACTGCACCCAGTACTCCAGGTGCAGCCTTGCCAGAGCTGAGCAGAGGGGCAGGATCCCCTCCCTCGACCTGCAATGGAATATCCTAATGATACTGCATTACTTCAGCCTGAAGTAACATTTCACCTGCTTTAAGGTCAGCCTGTCTCCAAGGAAGATATTCTGAAGAAGTTTCAGTCTGAAGACTCAAGTGAAATTAGTAGAACTAGATACTAAATTATTTTTAATAAAGGATTTAAATACAATTCTTAGTAAGTTTTATAATTCTTGCAAGAGGGATTTCTGATATTGCATGTGATTTTAAAGAAATGCATGTAAATCTTGTAGGCACTCTTCTCAAAGTCATCCCAACACTTTCCAAATTCATGAACAGTGTTTGTAAGCACTGAAGGACTATCCAATTTTCAAGTCACAGTCTTTCTAACTGACACTTATTTATGAAAAATAATGCCCACAAAGGTTCAGCCAAGAAATAAGTGAAGCATGTGATGACAAAAATAAGCACTGGTGATAAAGTAGTCTGGAACTGAACAGAAAATCATATCACTAAATCAACCCAATAATGCAAAAAAAATATGAGGCACATTGATAACATCTCAGTGCATAAGCATAAACTTAATAAATCAATAAATAAATCATTCAAATAAAATGATGAATTGAGATAAAAGAAGGAAGGAAACTAGATGCAAAATTAAATGCGAGGGATTTTGGTTTTCTAAATAATATATTTCAGGATGGGAAAATCTCTCTCCAAACCACCTGGTAAAACAGATTATCTCCAATAATCAACAGACCACAGTGAACGACAAAAGCAGATTTTGGGTGAAGCCAGTGTTACACATTTCATTTAAACACTAAATTAGCAGTACCTCAGACTTTTGAATTTGACTGCTAAGTTTTCAAGCAACTTCCACTTTTCTGCTGGGTCTCCATCTTCTTCTCCTTTTCAGAACTTGGGAGAGGAGTCATGAGTGTCACAGAGCTGGTTACCTCATCTCGGGGGTGTTCTGTTAAAAATGTCGTGTGACATCAGAGCAACCATGTGGTCTGTAAGACCGACCAGCCACATGAAGAGGCAAGAAGCTAGTCTAAGCAGATGCAAGCTGTATGGTACCCATTTTGTCCTAGGGGTCAGAATCCTGGCTACCATGAATCAGGAAGCCTTCGTTTTAAGTCATGCCCTTCTCATGGACAAAGTAGTGACAACAGCAGCAATAGGAATTAGAAGACAACAGCAAAATCATGATTTCCTCCAAGTAAGTTGAGCAAGAATTTTAGATTTAGTTAGAAATAATCAGTGAAAACACTCCTTTAAAGAAGTGCTTGGAAATCAGAGGAAATTTCAAGCTCCTCTGCTTTCAAAACCCAGTTACTTGTATTGCACACATGCCAGATTTCAAACTGTTCAGATATAAGTTTCTCGTTTTACCCATTCATAGGCAGGCAAGAGATGCAAAAGCAAGAACTGATGCTAATCTGTCCATGGTTTTGATTTAGTCCTCTCTTTGGCCAAAGGCAACTAGAGAGAGACTAAGATGAGGAAGATAATAAAGAGGAATGAAGAATCTGTGCATGCTTTTACAACATGACAGCTTAAGCTCAGTAATATCTGCTCCATAGCAGAAGAGAGAATAATTATTTATAGCATTACAGAATGGTGAGCAACTAAAAAGAGGTTTCTCTGGGTATCACAAAGCCGATAATGTCCTCTTCATAATGCATTCTGCAGGTACTGATTTCTATCTCTGAAAGATGTCAGTGGGATTTCTACTTAAGTGATATATCACTCTTGGAAATAGGTTCAGTGCCACAGAACAGAAAGCAAATATATTCATAGGTTGATCAACTGTTTTGGGGGAGATACCAGCAAGATTAAGTCACCCTTTGAGGAAATAAAGAACATGTAAGGCATGGCTTTGAACAGATAAGTCAGTAACTAAGCAAAAGAGATATCTGCTCTCTCTTTTTTGTACACTCACTCCCTTGTTGCATTGATGCTGTTGCCTTGTCTTTCTGTCTTTTATATTTCTGCTTAATAGTTTCTTTTTCCTCATGATCTATTATGCCCTCTGAACATTTCTGAAGCTACTTGGCTTCATTACACTGGTGTGATGAATAACCAAATGCAGGCCCATGTGGTCTTCCTTGCTTTCCTGAGGCCAGACTATTTGGGATCAATTTACTCCAGAAGAAATCCATAGTCACTTGTATGGAAGCGGAAAAGATGGACAGAGCCAAACATTTCACAGTTCAGTTCTCCAATATTAATTCTGTGATGACTTATTGGGTATCTCTGTTGGGATTCCTTCTCTTTATTCCTGTTCATTTTGACATCTTGGCTGGGCTTGCACACATAGAGATGCAAGTGCAATTGCACCCACCAGCTGCTCTTCTATCTCCTCATAGAAATGACAATTTTTACACAGACTTTGCAGCAATCACTCAAATCCATAAGCAGTCAGAGAGGGACAGAAAGCAAGTTTAAGATACCATACGGTAATTCAGACTTTGATTCTTGAAAAGCAGTGATTCGATCTGCTTTTTTCATGCTTATCATGCATAGCGACCACACACAAAACATATACACACACACATATTTTTTTATATATATATTATATATATATACGTATATATATTTCACATATCACTATTGTTCCACTTAATTCCTTGCTTTGCCTTGCACTTCCTTTATCTAACCATACATTTTTAAGTGTTAGTTGCTACATGCCCTTGATGGAAACTGTCATTCAAAGAAAAGTCACCTGAATCAGTAAACCAAATTCCAGCACACATCTGTGACAGGAGATGCTGTACTTATGTTCCCATAGATAGCAACAGTATGTTTTCAATAATTAACTGGCTAACATCACTCTGAAAATAGAGTTTAGGAGCCAATTGTCTTAACTATTCATAGTTAAGTTTTCATAGTTAACTATTCATACTTAACTATTCATAGTTAAGTATTCATATATGTAAACCTAAATATGAAATTATATTTTCAGATAATTATTTAAATAACTTTAGCAAGTGCATTGCTTAATCTAATGAATTAAAAGAAATCTGCCTTTTATTAATACAATAAATTTCTTATATATACACACTATCTAAATAAGAGCTCATCCAGGAGAATCACACTGTCCTAACACCAGATGTAAGTCTACAAGGGGCACTTTCTGAAGTACCATTAATCTCTGTTATAGATGACAATAGTTGCTTATTCTCTGACAATATCTTTTCGTAGAGAAAAACTATATTTATGCAGATCAACAGATAGCTAAGAACAGGATACCATAAAACATTAGAGACTGTTGAAACTAAAGGGAAGGAAGTACAGGACACACAATGCAGAGGATTATTTCCTAAGACTAAATATTGTTTCCAAGACCATCTTTCCACATAAATCACATCTAAGGAGATCTTCTGTCATTAACATCTTTTCTAATTACTTGTAAGACAGTCAAGAAACCATATGTAGTAAGCAGTGTGGACAATTTCAAATATTATAGATTTTTATAAAGGAATTTACCTCAACATTTTTTCCTAACCAAATAACATACCTAAAACCACAGTTTCCATTATGTTCAGAAACTTCTATCATGTCAAACGTGAAGAAGTATGTTTTGCCTAAAATCACATCTACACCCTGTCCAGTTTTATATATGCAGGCTTGTTATGCATCCTGCTTGTATATTTTTACAGTGCTTATTTCATGCCTGACTACAAAAGGAACATCACAATCTAGAGGAAAGTGGTTTTGCTTGTCATTTCTATTGACTTGACAGATGGCATATAGCTGATCAGCCCAGGGAAGGCAGATCAAGGCCTAGTGTAGAAAATAAATGCAGCTTGCTTGCAGATCTTGATGCAAAACCATCTAGTACAGAGGATGAAATGTCAACCATCTTGAAAAAAAAAAGGCAGTGAAATTCTGCTGTTTCTTTCAGATTCCCTTTGGAATCAAAATAACTTGAGTTTAGAGCAGCCTGTGTGTGAACTGGTGATGACTGATGAGGCTAGCAGCCAGTTTGGCCAGAAACAAGATGGAACGTTACTCAATAGCGTTTGAATGCTTCATCAATACTGACAAATTTCCATGAAGCGTTTTGCTTTCAATATACTGTCGTTCTCTGATGGAAATGGAACCAACTGAAAATTTTCTGCTAATACTTAGGCTGTTTAAAAGCTGCCCGTGACTGCATTCAGTTCCACTCTTTTTCCCTGATGCCAAAGTATTTCAAAAAGATTTGGAACAGAGCCCAAACAATTAAGTGGAAGATTACCAGTAAAGTTGTAAAACTTTCTGAAACTACATTAGATGTTTTTTAAAGAGACTATCTTCAATGTGCTATTAATTATGCCTAGAAAATGGTGATATGGTTAGAATCTAAACATTCAAAAGCTATGTTCATATAGAGAAAAATACATATCATCCTCCATCCTTGGAGATTTCAAGACTCAGCTAAACAAGCCAAAACTGACTTGTAGCACTGGCAAAGACTAAGCAGGAGGTTGGACTGGAGACCTCCAGAGAGGAGTTCTTCTGATCCAGATTTGCCAGTTGCCTTGGAAAGGAGAATCCTTGGTTTAAATACACTTGAGCAGCTCTAGAAGAACATATTGTGGGATAATATCTTCTGAACACTCTGGGAGTGAACGATATTACTGAGCTATAGTTACAAAGATAAAAGTATTATATGGAAACCTTACATAAAAGTTCAGTTTGAGTACAATTCAAGAACATTAGGAGATCTACTACATTTCCTTATGAAGTCAATGGAACCTTCCATTTTCCAGTTAATCCATACTTTAAAAAAATGAAAACTTTGGACTTATCCTTTTAATCTGAGAACATTTATTCAAACTAACATACACATGAAGGAATTAATCAAGTTTTGGATTTCTTTATTTATTAAGTTTAAAAGATTCCATGGCAAGTAACTGGACTGAGAGAAGAAAGGGGCTGTACAGGCCAGATAAAGAAACATGGTACAAACAGATAGATCTTATCTCAGTCATTTTAAATTGAATCCTGCTAACACTTGATATGCAGGATGAAAAAACAGTCCTGACTGCCAATATTTGTTAATCATTTGATTTCACTAAACCCCTTGTGCACTGTGAGAAATAGAACAAAATAAAAGTGCACTTTTACATTAAAAAAAAAACTTTCAAGACCAAAGGGTGAACTTAAAAAAAAAAATCCTTTCAGTAAGGCAGTCACACACTACCAAAAAAGAATTTGAAAGATATTTCTATATTTCCATGAAAATGATAATGGAAAGGGACCATGTGAAAAAGAACACACAAGACTTAATAGAGATGAAAAGACATTTTTTTTCAGTTGTCCAAATCAGCCTCCTACTTCCATAATTCTACTGTGAGTGGAAGGGTAGGATTATTTTTAAAGATTTAGGGCTAGGGTTTAGATAATATTACTGCTGAGAGTTAGGTTAGGGCTAGTATTTATGGTTATATATTAGCAGTAAGATTACTTTTAGAGTTAGGGTTGGGATTAAGGCTAGCATTTAGCATTAGAGTTGTGATTAGCATTAGGTTAATGATTAGGGATTAAAGTAAGTGTTAGGTTTAGCATTTAGGTTTAATGTTAAGGATTAGATTAGCGTTAGGGTTTAGATTTGGAGATATAAGGATTCAAGGTTAGGGCTTGAATTATACCGTGTTAGATTTAAGGTTGGGATTAGTGTTAGGGCTAGAGTTAAAGTTAGGGTCTACAATTAGTGTAAGTGGTAGAGGTTTTGAGTTAGCTTAGGTCAGAGACAGGGTTTAGAGCAAAGGGACTGTTACTAGTAACAATTTGAATACTGGGAAGCAAATTGTTAGCAAAAAGGAAGAAAATTTCTGTTTGAAATATCTTCCCTGGGCATTTTTGGGCCTGGAGTGTAATTAAAAAAATAAATAAAAAAAAAACTTTCCCTTACCTCACTCTGTTTTCTCTTTAAAGCCAAGTGAACAACATTCACCAATTCCCATGTAAAAGGAAATCAGTTCTCATCAGTGATTCCAGGAAATCCCAGGATATGTTTCTTTATTATTCAGGAAAGAATGCCAGTATTTTCCTAATGTGAAGAGAGAGTAATAAGAACTAAAAAGATCACTTAAGAAGAAAGACTGAGATGCCAGTTCCTAAAGGATCAGAAAAATTGAAACTTCATGGATCTCTCCACAGCAACTGAGATACCAGTTTGCACAACTATGTGAATAAAAATACACTCTCTGCAGTTTAGAAAGCTTTTTATAAGATATTATCAAAAAATTTAGAACTGCACTTCTTTCATATAATCACAGCCTTCTTTCTGATTTGTAAAGGAAAGGAAAAACAGACTCTGGGACAACCATACAAAGAAATAAACCCCATGTTTATTGGTAATATTGCTTCTCACTGCAATCCCAGTTGTGACAGTGCATTGCGTGTACCAATTCCACATAGATATTTGTATTGATTCAATATCATTGAGCTAATGCAGCTACATTAGCTGCATTACAAATCCAGGTTCTATAGACAGTTTTTTTTCCCAGTGATATATATTTATTCCAACTAATGTTGTCATGATAAAAAAAAATGGTAAAAATGAGAATGCAAACAAGGATGCAAATGAAATGGGTCCCGAGTGTTAAGCTATTGCACTCAGTAGATGGATGAGACTGCGGCAGCTCCACAAGGTCCAACTAAGTAACCAGGCCTAGACACCTAGACTCAGAGAGACACATACACAAGAAGGTCTCCCAAACAAACCCTTCCCACACCAGACTCTAAGATCCCTTGAGGATTCACCATGGTCCACTCAGTGGCCAGTTCCACTGTGGTTTCACCCTTACTGCCTCGCACACATACCTGACTCCCAGGTCACTTCACCTGCTTGACGGTAAGTCTGGCTTATGCTCCGTGGTGGTTGCACACTCACCTGCATGCCTTCACTTGCTCCAGCACCACGGACACATGGGCTCCTGGGACCTGTGGCCTGGCTCTAGGTGCTGGCAATCAGAGCTCCACATACATGACCCTGAACTGAGAAGAGATCGAGTTCCTCACAGCTGAGAGATAGAAGTAACTTTGATAGAAGTCTCTCAGCCAAACTGGGCCCTGTGGGGAGAGCAGATCAAAACACAACCAGACAGTTCCTGAAGACTCATGCTGAAGCCTGGGTAAGTAGCATTTTACTTTCCAATTTAACAACAATATCATAGAGAAATTTGATTTTTACAAGCATGCTTCTAAGAAGTTCTACCTAATGGCACCTCACTGTATAGGAAGCAGAGCAAAACCTTTACATGTTTGCAATGTTAAAAGGCAAGTGCTAATGGGAAGCAAAAAGCAGGCCACCCTACACCAGCCCAAAGAATCTCCATCATCAGGAAACCTGTTAAGTTTGTGACTTTTTCTCTCAATTTCAGATCCCACATTTTTTCCTTTTTTTAATCTCAAAAACAAAAATTGTTGAGAAAAATCCCCAAAATCAAGCAATTCAACTTTCTTGATTAAAAAGTTTGACATTCCTTTAGCTAAACAGTTTATCACATGTTTTTACTCACCTCACTGTGTTTCTAAGATGCATAAGAGCAGTTTTATAACATTTACCACAAGACATTGCATAATAACTCCAAATCTAGACCCCTCTAAGTAATAGAAAATTCCCAAGTGCCCAAGTTCTATCTAAATAAGTTTAGGTTATGTGAATATATCTGAATTTTAAAGATAGCTTTCTTTCAGACTGACAGTCCAACCTCTTGTATTTCAAGGAATCTAAACCAATCAGTAAACTTCAGTGAGAAGTTTCATATTGCTCAAGTAAGACAAAGACATATAAAATCCTGTTTATTGTCTATCTCAGAAAAGCAGTTAAAGTAAGTTTAAGGCAATTTAAAGCTAAATTGTCAATAGCTTTTGTGCAGTGTACACATATTTCATATATACTAATAACTGACATTGTGCTTGGTTTGCTTCAGTGAAATCACACCAACATATATCAAAAATGATACACCGAGTCTGTAGCTCTCAGGAGGAAGACTAAAACTGTATCTGAACTTATTTGTCATGGTATTTGGAATTCCGTAAGACTGGCTTGCTGGGAACAAGTCATGGTACGCTTAGTAAGGAACACATCCATAGAGTTCAAAATATTTTTCTTCAAAATGATAGAAAACAAACAAACAACAAACACCTATTTCTACCCCCTTAATACTGCAATATATATCTGAAGTTATTTCCAGCATGCTCTACTTTTCACACTTTACATTTCATTACAAATTGTCACTAGAAATTGTTTTGTTAACGCATTCTACTTCATGGCAAGAAAGAAACATACACATATGTAGTATGAGAAAAGGAAAACAATTCTTTTAGTTCAGAAAACATTTCAGAAATCCCCTATTTTCTTAACTCTCCAATAAAATCAAGCTTTACCTGAATAATTTCAGGATTGACCTGAAACACTTTCTTTTTACACAGTTCTAGTGATAAAGGAAATCCTAGGATTGGTTTTACTTGTTATTAAACACCATTGTTGGAGAATAGCAGTCGATTTACTAGGCTCCAGATAAAACAAGGGGCTACCCAGCCCCAGCACCTTGCTGTTGGTACTTCACGACTTCAGGCAGTCTTCAGGACTGCCTGAGCAGAGCCACAGCAAATCTGATTCCCTCATCCTCCTGCCGGTGATGTCAAGTGTACCCTCACAGCCCATTGCTTTAAATTAACGTTTTATTGAAACTGCTGCCTCAGTTTTTGCTGGAGAAGATTATAGACAAGGAAGTCTTCTTTTATTGTATCCTTTGTGGACAGCTAAGAGCAAATACAGTAAATGGTACATAATGGATGAAACAATAAAAGCTAAATTAAGTGTCGTACCTGTACACAGGTTGTACCAGAAAACTGTTATTAAATGTTCTCAAACACTGTTATAAAACAGTGATGGGCCTCCACATTACCTTATAGCAGTCACTGGGAATTTTCCTATTTCCCAGACACAGGATTAATGTTGCCACACAGGAAAGGTTTCTCACTACCTGAAAAGCATCAAAGCCCCAATGCAAGCCCCGTGTGTGCTTCACAAGGTACACACACAACAATATATTTTTGTTATTGCTGTTTTTTGAGGAGTGGGGCTGTTTTGTTGGGTTTTATTTTTGGCCCCACTGTGTATATGCTGAGGAGGATAGCCAGCCCTCAGCAACCCAGGAAAGCAGAGATTGTGTTTGACAGGATCAGGNTTTTTTTTCCCAGTGATATATATTTATTCCAACTAATTTTGTCATGATAAAAAAAAATGGTAAAAATGAGAATGCAAACAAGGATGCAAATGAAATGGGTCCCGAGTGTTAAGCTATTGCACTCAGTAGATGGATGAGACTGCGGCAGCTCCACAAGGTCCAACTAAGTAACCAGGCCTAGACACCTAGACTCAGAGAGACACATACACAAGAAGGTCTCCCAAACAAACCCTTCCCACACCAGACTCTAAGATCCCTTGAGGATTCACCATGGTCCACTCAGTGGCCAGTTCCACTGTGGTTTCACCCTTACTGCCTCGCACACATACCTGACTCCCAGGTCACTTCACCTGCTTGACGGTAAGTCTGGCTTATGCTCCGTGGTGGTTGCACACTCACCTGCATGCCTTCACTTGCTCCAGCACCACAGACACATGGGCTCCTGGGACCTGTGGCCTGGCTCTAGGTGCTGGCAATCAGAGCTCCACATACATGACCCTGAACTGAGAAGAGATCGAGTTCCTCACAGCTGAGAGATAGAAGTAACTTTGATAGAAGTCTCTCAGCCAAACTGGGCCCTGTGGGGAGAGCAGATCAAAACACAACCAGACAGTTCCTGAAGACTCATGCTGAAGCCTGGGTAAGTAGCATTTTACTTTCCAATTTAACAACAATATCATAGAGAAATTTGATTTTTACAAGCATGCTTCTAAGAAGTTCTACCTAATGGCACCTCACTGTATAGGAAGCAGAGCAAAACCTTTACATGTTTGCAATGTTAAAAGGCAAGTGCTAATGGGAAGCAAAAAGCAGGCCACCCTACACCAGCCCAAAGAATCTCCATCATCAGGAAACCTGTTAAGTTTGTGACTTTTTCTCTCAATTTCAGATCCCACATTTTTTCCTTTTTTTAATCTCAAAAACAAAAATTGTTGAGAAAAATCCCCAAAATCAAGCAATTCAACTTTCTTGATTAAAAAGTTTGACATTCCTTTAGCTAAACAGTTTATCACATGTTTTTACTCACCTCACTGTGTTTCTAAGATGCATAAGAGCAGTTTTATAACATTTACCACAAGACATTGCATAATAACTCCAAATCTAGACCCCTCTAAGTAATAGAAAATTCCCAAGTGCCCAAGTTCTATCTAAATAAGTTTAGGTTATGTGAATATATCTGAATTTTAAAGATAGCTTTCTTTCAGACTGACAGTCCAACCTCTTGTATTTCAAGGAATCTAAACCAATCAGTAAACTTCAGTGAGAAGTTTCATATTGCTCAAGTAAGACAAAGACATATAAAATCCTGTTTATTGTCTATCTCAGAAAAGCAGTTAAAGTAAGTTTAAGGCAATTTAAAGCTAAATTGTCAATAGCTTTTGTGCAGTGTACACATATTTCATATATACTAATAACTGACATTGTGCTTGGTTTGCTTCAGTGAAATCACACCAACATATATCAAAAATGATACACCGAGTCTGTAGCTCTCAGGAGGAAGACTAAAACTGTATCTGAACTTATTTGTCATGGTATTTGGAATTCCGTAAGACTGGCTTGCTGGGAACAAGTCATGGTACGCTTAGTAAGGAACACATCCATAGAGTTCAAAATATTTTTCTTCAAAATGATAGAAAACAAACAAACAACAAACACCTATTTCTACCCCCTTAATACTGCAATATATATCTGAAGTCATTTCCAGCATGCTCTACTTTTCACACTTTACATTTCATTACAAATTGTCACTAGAAATTGTTTTGTTAACGCATTCTACTTCATGGCAAGAAAGAAACATACACATATGTAGTATGAGAAAAGGAAAACAATTCTTTTAGTTCAGAAAACATTTCAGAAATCCCCTATTTTCTTAACTCTCCAATAAAATCAAGCTTTACCTGAATAATTTCAGGATTGACCTGAAACACTTTCTTTTTACACAGTTCTAGTGATAAAGGAAATCCTAGGATTGGTTTTACTTGTTATTAAACACCATTGTTGGAGAATAGCAGTCGATTTACTAGGCTCCAGATAAAACAAGGGGCTACCCAGCCCCAGCACCTTGCTGTTGGTACTTCACGACTTCAGGCAGTCTTCAGGACTGCCTGAGCAGAGCCACAGCAAATCTGATTCCCTCATCCTCCTGCCGGTGATGTCAAGTGTACCCTCACAGCCCATTGCTTTAAATTAACGTTTTATTGAAACTGCTGCCTCAGTTTTTGCTGGAGAAGATTATAGACAAGGAAGTCTTCTTTTATTGTATCCTTTGTGGACAGCTAAGAGCAAATACAGTAAATGGTACATAATGGATGAAACAATAAAAGCTAAATTAAGTGTCGTACCTGTACACAGGTTGTACCAGAAAACTGTTATTAAATGTTCTCAAACACTGTTATAAAACAGTGATGGGCCTCCACATTACCTTATAGCAGTCACTGGGAATTTTCCTATTTCCCAGGCACAGGATTAATGTTGCCACACAGGAAAGGTTTCTCACTACCTGAAAAGCATCAAAGCCCCAATGCAAGCCCCATGTGTGCTTCACAAGGTACACACACAACAATATATTTTTGTTATTGCTGTTTTTTGAGGAGTGGGGCTGTTTTGTTGGGTTTTATTTTTGGCCCCACTGTGTATATGCTGAGGAGGATAGCCAGCCCTCAGCAACCCAGGAAAGCAGAGATTGTGTTTGACAGGATCAGGAAACCAATACAACATCTATTCTTCTGGGTTCTGAAAGCTCCTCCATCCCTAGGAGACATATGNTGTGTGCTTCACAAGGTACACACACAACAATATATTTTTGTTATTGCTGTTTTTTGAGGAGTGGGGCTGTTTTGTTGGGTTTTATTTTTGGCCCCACTGTGTATATGCTGAGGAGGATAGCCAGCCCTCAGCAACCCAGGAAAGCAGAGATTGTGTTTGACAGGATCAGGAAACCAATACAACATCTATTCTTCTGGGTTCTGAAAGCTCCTCCATCCCTAGGAGACATATGTGAAAGTAAATATCTGCTTATCAAGCATACAGCAGGCCTCATTATATTAAGCCTGAATCACATCTCCGTTTTGGGCACAGATAGATAGACAACAAGTGGAAAGTCACCACAAGCATGAAGCAAGTCTAGCACAGAGCTAGGAATCAAGATACCTCAAGAGGAGCGCCTGATTTCTCCAAGGGAGGCAGCAGTTTCCAGCTTGAGATGAGCTCCAACCTCTTTTCAGAGTGTGAATGCAGTTACATGAATCACTTGATTAACCGCCTCTTGCCACTGCAGCAACAGTATCTCCTGCTGCTAAAGAGTTTCTACAAGTGTTTGACCATTGCTTGGCGTACCTTGTGATGAAATTTGAACAGAACTTGTTTTCTTTGTTGTGGGGGCCCAAAACACATCCATTCCTTTAGACTCAATCTTTATTCCTCTGGACTTGTAAGGCTTCAAATTTCTTTAATTCTTCTTCAATGGCTGAATTTCTTCAATTATTCCCTGACTTGATCGGCACTGACTGCTTGATTTTCTTCAACCCTTTCACTAAGAGCAGAGGTCTTAGTGGTGAAGGCCCTGTTGGTGAAGACTGAGGTGAAGCAGGCCTTGGGTACCTCACCATTCTTTGTGTTCAGCGCAACTAGATCACCCAGATCACTAGATCACCTGCTGTGTTCAGCGATAGGCCAGATTCTTCCTGCTCTGTCCTTTATTAATCTAGAAAGAAAAGTCAATGCTCTTGGTTGGTGCAAGCATCAACGCCCACTCAGCTTTGACTTTCTTAATATCATCCTTACATAAACAGGTAATGTGTCTAAAATCCTCCTTTGCAGATCATTCCTTCTGAAAAACAAACCTAACGCATTTTCAAATACCAGAGCAAACCAAGGAGAAGGGGTGTGGAAAGGGTAAAGAATAAAAGATAACCAAATAAACTCAAATGATGAAAAGCTAAGGACAGGACCAATTTCTAAATGCATCTAAGGCATTAAGAAATGTAAATAAACAAGGCCACTTGAAAACGTGGTATGTACCTTTCAAGGAGCCGGAACACCAATAGGCTGCCTTGAACTAAAGCCCAGCCAGTCCCAAAACTCCAGCTCACAAACTCTCTTGCAAGGCTGTTTCCTAGCCTTGGGGTTACAAAAAAACTTCAGAATAAGCCAAACCAAGAAATACAATCATCAAAATTTTCCAAGCTTGAAACAAAATAACAGGTTTGAAAACCACGTTGCTGCTTTAAAAATATTTGCAAGATCATTGGTATCTTTTTTTTTTTTTTGATGACTTAAAGGCAATTTAACTAGAGAAAATTAGATTTCTTAAAAAAAAAATTAAACATGGCATAAAGATTGATGAATCTTTTTTGTAAGATAAGACTCTGTGGCTACACTATGAGCTCGTTTTATCTTCTATCAGAGATCAATCCTCCCATAGATCAATACAAAAGATTTTTGCTAGAGGGGATTCCAAGAGGCTGTTTCAGGCCTCAGCCAAAATAAATCATAAATCAAGAAGTCCGTCTGTCACTGCTTCTGATACAAAGTTAATTCTACCAGCCAAAAATGATAAATATAAGCACTTAAGCTTACATTTGTTAAACACTCTAAACTTGCAATCATTCGGAGTCCTTGAAAAATTGCTGTGAATTTAAATCAAAAGACAGCCTCATTTTGCTGTTTCTCATGCAGTTTTCTTTTAGAATGATTTTTTTTTTTAACTTGTAAACATTTTCATGATACTTGCAACTCTCTCTACAAAGGGCAGCACAGAGGGTGTTGTTTTGTGTGCATTCTCTCTGGTTCCCCTTCTACTTGCAAAGGATCAGTGCTATCGAGGCATATCCGTGTGACAATTCAAAGAAAAGGTACCAAGAAAATAACCATGGAAATCAAAGGAGTAAAATTAAATATCATTTGTCTTATTTTTGTGATCCAAAGAGAAGAAGGATATATAGATAGTGGCAGATAAGTGGAATGGGATGAAAGTAAAAAAATTACAGAAGTGGGTTACACAAACAACAGAGAATGATGGATTATATGTAAAAATCATCCCTCAGTCAACAGTGCATAGGACACTACAAATAATGTGCACAGCCATCTGAAATCATAGAATCATAGAATCACTATGGTTGGAAAAGACCTTCAAGATCATTGAGTCCAACCATAAACCCTTGAATGCCACGGCTGCTAAACCATATCCCTAAGTGCCTCATCTACATTTTTCTTGAACACTGTCAGGGACCAGGACTCCAGCCCTTCCCTGGGCAGCCTATTCCAAAGTTTCACCACTTTTTCTGTGTAGAAATTCTTCCTAATGTCTACCCTTAACTTCCCCTGGCACAACTTGAGGCCATTTCCTCTTGTCCTATTAGTAGTAATTCTTGAGAATAGATTGACCTCTGCCTCACTACAGCCTCCTTTCAGGTACTTGTAGAGAGTGATAAGGTCTTCCCTGAGCCTCCTCTTCTCTAGACTAAATAACCCCAGCTCCCTCAGCTGCTCCTCGTAAAGTCAGGGCTCTAGCCCCTTCACCTGCGTTTCATGAACCCATGTTGGCTGGGCCTGATCCTCTCGTGTGTTGTCACACATATACTGTGTGCCCGCCCTTGTGATGATCTGCTTCATAATTTTCCCTGATACTGAGGTCAGGCTGACAGTCCTGCAGTTCCCCAGATCCCTCAGCAGTTTGCCCTTTTTTTTTTTCTCTCTAGAAAATGTGTGTCACTTGAAGTCCTTCTTTTAATAAGAAATCATCAGTTTNCCCCCCCCCCCTTTTTTTTTTTTCTCTAGAAAATGTGTGTCACTCAAAGTCCTTCTTTTAACAAGAAATCATCAGTCTGCTTCTTTGAACATCAGATGGCATGCCATTTCCAGAAGCACCGCCTTCCTCATTTTGAAGAAGAAAGGTATTATGAAGTCCATCAGGAAAGTCGCTGATGCTGTGGTTCTACAGCCACATCTGCAAGCGATGAATCATGCATGACTAGGTGACCAGGAATTTGCTCTCAACTGCAACATGGAGCAAGGAGATAAAAAGAATGGAAAGCAAATACACTGAAAACTAATACTCACAGCTCTTCAGATCCATTGTTCCTAATTTAATCATCCTTTTTTATTTTATTTTTTTAAATACAGGCTTTTAAATATGCTGTGGATTTTTNCTGGAGATCTTCAAGACCCGCTTGGATGCAGTCCTGTGCCACGTGCTCTAGGTGGCCCTGCGTGTATTTTTTTTAATACAGGCTTTTACATATGCTGTGGATTTTTTTTTTTCTCCTCAGGTCATGTTAAGAACTAGAGAAGATGGATGCAGGCTCTTCTTCATCTGCCATCTTGCATATAATCAACAGACATATGTACTCCAGCTGTTACATTTCCTCTTCTGTGAGTGTATCTGTAACTAATTTCCCTTGATAAGAGATCCTTGAACCTGAAATTTAGTAATTCAACTCAAAAGATGACACAACTGTCTACCTCATATTCACCAGGAGCTCATTGGTATCAGTGCTGGAGAGAAGAAAATTGTCTCTTTCTGCACTCTAAATCGTCTGTGGGCGAAAAAGGGGACTTCTTCCCTCCAGAAGACAATCCAGAATCTGCAGAAATTCCCTAGTATGAATTCAGAGACATATAATAAATTCATTAAGAGATGAAGAATGCATCACTGCAGATTTTGTCCTGTAAGAAAAGAGATTTTACAGCAATATTTTTTGGAATTCGCATCAGGAGATAGGAAAAAGTTTTTCCATTGCTGCCTCTTTTCTTTCAGAGGCTTTCATTTTCTTCTGTACACTTTACTGCAACAATAATCCCAGTTCTTTCCAAGAGGGAAGAAAGAATTCCAATCTAAATGCTGTCACTGGAATTATTGCTATAAAACCAGGAGAAAATATATATATATACACACACACATATATATGCATATATATATATATATGGAAAACACGAGATATCTCCAGGAAGCAGAATCACCTTCAAAAGGAGACGTGTTCAATAGCAACAATTCAAAGTCCCAGTGGTATATGTTTTAGCATAAAAAAGACAGTCAGCAGTATGGGTAAGAATGAGGGAAGATACTGTAGGAACAATTAATTTCAAACGAAAGGAAGGAGATGATAGAATTGGGAAGACAGAAGTAATTCTGAAGAATAATTCTGCCCATTTTGCAGTTGAAAAAACTGTTGCAGAGGATGACTTGCTGAATCAAGAAATCTTAGGCAGAGCCAGGAAATCAAAATTCAGATCTGTTTTTGGTAACAGGTAACAGCAGGCACATGTTTCATTCATAAAATTCCTGCATCTTTTCTCATGTGAAAGTGTAGTTTATCATCCAACCTCTTACTTGCTTTAAGTTGGGAACCACTAACTAACTAAAAAAACACAAATATTCACCTGCAGTTTTTTTTTTTTAACACAATCCTGTCTCAAAGCACACACAAAGTGTATATTTGATTACTTCTTATGACTTCCTCTGTGCCTCTCCTAGAATAAAGATTAAGTGACTTAAGGCAGCCAACATAGCATGATCATGCTGAAACTCTCTCCTAAAATCTGTCATGTGGCTTACAATGCAGATTACATTTTATTTAAATAGAAAAAGCTGATTGCACTCTAGCCTTTCAATCAAACTATGCATTCACCCAAACACATTCTTATTTCTTTGTATGCTTGTGATTAGGTTATCTAGCTTATTTCCACTTCTTCCATAAATTGCCATTCTACAACTGAAGACCTCCACCAACAGGAATATGAACTTATAAGCCTTCTATTGATGGGTAATTTGTGCTCAATGACACGTTCCGAGATGTTTTCTGCATTGATATCAACATCACAACTCAGTATGCACCACTATATTTAAATGAATTAGAAATTTAATTTTCAAGTGATCATCTGAAACTCTAGTTTACCTCGTTCACTGTCCAGATTGAAGGTGACAATCTTCCAGAACTGCAGAGCCTGAATATGTGACTTAAGAAATTGCGATGCAATCATTCTCTGCTGAAGTCCAATGCTAAAAAAACAAAACAGAATTTGGTCTATTGTGCCAACTAAAATAATCTGACATTATAATCTGATTTACTACAGGCTGTATGCACCCCTATTTTGCAGCCTGATTCACAGTAAGTTTGCCAGTTCATTTTTAATTTAACGTGACTGAGGATGAACTTGCCCAGATGTACTGAACTGCAGAAATTCATATCATGTCTGATTATTTTCTTTGAAGAAATTAATCTGGCTTTGGCCCAAGACAAAGTGGGAAGATAAAGCAAATGTAGTCACATTCCAGCCCTCAACCTACTGCTAAAAATCGTGTAATTGAAAAATACTGCTGAATTTCAATATAATGCTTATTTAGGAAACAAATGTAGCACACAAAGTATAAAGTATGCAGTAATTTTGAAAGCAATCTCTTTTTAGTGCAAACATAGACAAAGGGAAATGGCTCTACCAGAACTGCAGCAACTGCCCATCAAGTGTACCTGTTTATATATGCGAAATATTTAATTTTTCAGAAAGCATCAAGACAACAGATCGCAAATGATCATGCCTATCATGTTGCAATTGTGCAGATGCAGAAAGTGCCAAAGAACCACTGAATGAGAGAACAGTTGTGGTTGGAAGGGGCCTTTGGGGATAATCAAGTCCAAAATACCACGGTGGATTTTTTTTGCCACGGAAATCATTACTGGACATTCCTAATATGAAAGCTTCTGTGTATTTTGGGCAATGTTCAACCTGAAAGTGTCCTTGTCCCCCCTGTGAGGAAAATCAGACCTGAGGACCATTTTGTAGGTCACTACTGGAAACTGCTATACCAATCTTCTAGAAGGCTAGAGTAAAACAAACAAACAAACAAACAATTTATCATATAAGCAATAGATAAAAGTACATTAGAAATGAATAATCCTGGATAATAGAGCCTTATAAAGCTGCTGTCCAGCACCAGTCACCTTTTTATATAAGCACAATTTTTTGAGTGCTTTGTCATTGTGACAAAAGTTTCCTACCAGAAGCAGAGTGCTTACTTACTCACATGATAATGGAAGTGAATGCAATTTGTGCTGATGCTGAATCAACTTTTCAGACTTTAATTTACATTTGAATAAGACTCGCTTTTTTTCCAATATGAAACATATTTTAATAGCATTTCAAGACCCTAAACAAATTGACATACTGTTATTGCCATCAATTTCAAGGTATTTTGATTTCTTTATGATAGGCAACTCTAATAATGCTGAAAAGCTTTTTATATTTACACATTTTCTTCAACTGATGAGCAGAATCTGGAGAAGCATTAAAATAATCTAGAGCTCTTAAGCTATTATATCAACTATTTCCAGTTCAGCTCCAAACCAACTGCTTGTACCCTTCTGCTGATACAAATCCATCTTTTAGGTCACCATAAATGGCTAGGGCTTGATGATCATAGTTTTAATATAAGATTTAATATTCTTTAATAACCTGTAGTCACCAGCAGACATGAAGTGACTTTCCCATTTTATTCCTCCACAAACAAACAAGCAAACAAAAACAAAAGGACACATGTGTTTTTAATCAACAGAACAGAATGGAAAATAATATTGAAAGTATTCTAACATTGTTTAATACCATCAATGTCGTGTCTGAACCTGGACTACTGGATTTAGTTTTGGCATATAATTCCTGTTCCTATATTCTTCCCTATGAAGTAACAGGAGGAACTGCAAGAACAAACAAGGAACTGAAGAACTTCTAACAAGCAAGCATTAAAAAAAAAAAAGTACCGAATATCCTGAATTAGTAAAACTTTTACTGTTTTGACCATATCTAACCAGCTGAATAAGAAGTGAAATACAAGGTAATCTCTCACAAGCCTACAGTATTGATTACTGCTGGGCTCCTAGAAGAGTTTTGAAACCACAAGAAAATAAATTAAAATCACTGCAGAAGAACGAAGGACCAAATGAAGACAACACTCCAACCAGTAACAAAAACTACAATTAGTGGGGATGACCTGCTGCACAGAAGTTCCTACAGGGGCACAGAAGAAACATCCTGTCTTGAGTCTCCCTAAGAACAGAGTGTATCACAAGCTGGTAAGTAACAGCTGATTCAGCTGTCAGAAACAATAAAAACACAGCTCATCAACTAGAAAACACATCATTTCACCATATTCCTAAGTATTTAAGCCTTGCCTGGCCTTAAGAAACCTCTGCCTGGCATCTGCACAAATACACAAGATGCGCTGTCAAGGTTTAGGCTGGGCACTGAAATACCTGCCACAACTGTCACAGGCAAAGAATTTCCCCACAAAGCAAACGCCTGAATTTCAAATAACATTTTCTTCATAGCTTTCTTTTTTAACAATGATAATAGCGAACTCCCAAATAAAAGGCTTTTTAATTAACTAGATTACAGTAGCTTGAAGAGATGGTAACAAGAAATAGTCCGTGACATGACTCAAATTTCTGTTTGGTCCTATATGCTAGAACAGTTGTTAAAAAACTAAGGAGCAAGTGGAATTTTGCTGCAAAACTATGTTCTGACACACGGCCTCATCTTCCTCAATGCACTAGATACTAGATAACACAGCATTTTTTTTTTGCCTTTTTTTTCCCAGTATCTACACAGACATCTTTAAACTGAAGCGCTTAGTAACTTTCTCTCAACCTGTTACTTCAGAAGGGAGTCATATTAGACCATGAAAAACAGGAACTAAGAGAACATGTAGGCTTTATCTAACAAGAACCTAGGGACCAGAAAATAACTCACACTTTTCATGTTGCTCTGACATACTCATTTGCAGTTTAGGCAACACAAAATCTTTAGTCAGTTAAAATTATACAGTGAAAGTAGAGGAAATATCTGAGAAACAAGGATCTGGAAATTAATCGCAGTACGGTGCTTGGAAAAACATGAGTCTCTGCTCTTTCCTCACCTTGGGAACTCATTACCATTTCTTTGTGTGGGTTTTCCCCTTGTATAAAATGAAGATAAGTTTATCTAACAGGGGTGCTGTGAGAATAGTTAATGGTTGTTAGAATAGTGTAAACATCTGTTAAGTGATCAGATAAAATAATGAAAGTACTAAAGAGGAAAAGAATTATATGCAGGATTCTTAATTACATTACTGATAAGATCCACTAGTCTCACTTTCTCTTAAGTTTTTGCCCATTCTATATAAATATATATGTATGTATGTATTTTTTTAAAGAAAAAAAAAAAGCTTTTCCTCTCCTATTCACAAATCCAGGAAGAACAAAAATATTTAGGAAGCCCAAGTCAATTTTACCAAATAAATCAATGTCTGGAGTACACTTCAGCATGTTTCAGCCGAAAGCAATTTCGGCTTTGTCAGAACAAAACATTTTATGTTGTTTAAAACACGGTTGTTTCCAACTGGCGTTTGCCTTATTCCACAAGCTTATTTTATTTTGAGATTTAATCATCTTGGGGTTCTGACCTTTACTTTTAATAACTTTTTTTTTTTTTTTAAATGTTCCAGTATTATACAATATCTAAGGTGCCACTGAGCAACTAAAATCAATCCTTCACTAGACACATTGGTCACAATCTGAGAGCTTCACATTTCTCTGATTTGGTCTTGTCATTGGGGAAAAAAGGTGGTGGTGGGAAAAAAGGTGGGAGAAAGCACATTTCAGATGCGTGGCATCTGCAGAGGCTGCTATATTGGCTTTCTCATCACAGTAGTGTCAATATTCTAAATTTTCTCAGAAGTTGGGAAAAGGAGGAACTAAGGGAAGGGAGAGAAATAGAGAGATGGAGAGTAAAGTCAACTTGAATTTTGGAAGCAGTAAAGTGAAAAAAAACAGGCACAGGTTTAATAATTTAAAAAGGAAACTCTCTTCTGAAATTATAGATTGAAAAATGGTATCGACCCCATTTCACAATTCAGAATAATATTAAAAATGACATGAAAACGAGTAGTAAGCAATGTTTCACCACTCATGCATCTTTGAAACAGCAGACTAATCCCCACAGCCCTTATTACCATCCATGTAATTGCAAATACCCCAACTCAATGCAAGAAATTCAGCAAAGGAATTTTGTAATAAGGTCTGCAGCTAAGAGGATAAATATATACATGTTTTTCTAATGAAAGAATCAAAAGATGCTAAAAAATCCCCCAGTTATCCTAGGAGACAGAGTAAAAATCAAACCCCATCCCCAACCTTTCTGCTTTTTGACTGGAAGCACTGAAGAGCTATAGATGAGCACTATTTGCTATACAGTGGCACAGTTTAATTAAGACAAACATATAGTTCCTATTGCAAACCATCATCTCCATGACTGGTCTTGGAATTCTTCTCTTTTTTCCCTGCTTGTTCAGTGTGAATACAAAAATACATCTTTCACATAAAAGATAGTGGTGTTTGTTAAGGATCTAGTTCGTTTGAACTTCGGGTTTAGTACCACATAGTAATAAATATCAGAGTAACTGCAAATATTTTTGTTTTTTCTGAGAAATCAAGAACTGTTTGTTTTACCATAGACTTACATACTATAGACTTACCTCTATATTACTAATTATTACAAATATTTTAACGCCAAGAGAGAAATTATAATTGGGGACCCGGAACATGCGAACAGAAGTTGTAAAGCTGACCCTTTGTCAAAACGCAATGCAGAGAAACAGAAAATGAAACTGTCAGCACCCCAAAAGGTCCTATGGTATTAGTTGTGATAGTACAGAACATTCACTCTACCTTCTGCATTGCAAAACGCAAGTAATTAAAAAAAATGCAAGAAAGCAAGAAATCTGGAAAAGCTGTAATTTGCAATCAAAAAACTTGGTCCTCTTGTCTCCAACATTTTCCAAGGGGCACAGAATATAATAAAGCCTACTAAGGAACACACATTCATATGAGAGTGCAATTTCCAGTTAGCAGAAGGTAGTTTGATTTCTCTTTTTAAAATTATTATTACTCTAAACTTTATCTTTAATAAATAATTTTAGAAGCATGTAAAGGTGACTGGTTTATGCAAAATGCTTTCATATCACCTTAGCCTTTTCAAAACCAGCAGATTTTTCACCTCTATGTACCATACATAAGAATTACACTGTATTTACAATTATTCTAAACCATCTCTTTCCCTTTGTGAGGCTTTATTTGTAGGGGATCGGTTGACCGATATATCCATGCTGCAGAGGAATTTCTATGCAGAACCCCAGTGGACAGCTTCTATGGACATTCAAACTATTTGAGTGGAAACTTTTAAGATACTTCATTACTATGCTGCTTCTTTAAAAATGGATTATTCTAACTTATCTTCAAGAAAAAAAACTTGTGAAAAAATATGACTTACCCACAAATTAGCAAACACTGGACAAATACAAGCATTGAAATAAGTTAGATGGTTCCAGCTATGCATGAGGCAGAACAAAACCCAGAATTCTCCCTGGCAATATACAATGATGTGTCTAAAATAGTTTCTTTTAGAACTACAGGAATGACATACCACAAGAAGACAATACTGATGTTTGGAAGTTGGAAGAATCAGAAAGAAGAGATATCTGAGGAGAAGTTGTAGGAATGACTATTAAACTCTTGTTCTTCCACCAATTCACTCCACAGCCCTTGTTAGAAAGCTGACTGGATATTTCAACAATATATTTTCAACAACTTGATTCTTGCAGTGCTTTTAATATGTAAGGGCAACTTCTTTCAGAACACAGTATTGTATTATGTTTATGACTTAAAAATATAGTAATTCAATACTAACCAGTATTTTCTCCAGTAATAAAATTTAAGTCAATCAGTGAGTCTGTTCATGAATTAAACTACAAAAGATGTTAGAGATGGTAGTGTAAGCAGTTTTGAATGAATTATCTGGAAAAGTTTAACAAACATTAGTATGAATGTGGCAAAACTTTAAGAACAATGTATTTGAATGGTGAAATGAAAAAGCTAAGAATCAAGGGGAAAAAAATAAAATAAAAAAACTAAAAAACAAATGCACAACTCCAAAGCTGTAACCAGCTCTCTTATGCAGTATTCTGAGCATTTGGGGTTTTTTTGGCAATTATTATTGTTTGCAAGTCAAAAAAATATATAGTCTGAGGAAGTATGTAAGAAGCATTCAACTAAATCTTGGGAAGATAGCAATGTATTTGATAGTACACAGATTTGCATGTAGCACCGTATTTATTCAATAATTTCATTATGTACACATTATAGGTAAAAATGCATATATAAACACACTAGGTTATAGTCTGCAAGTGGAGAAGTTTCTGCTTTATATATGTACCATTCTTAAAATCAGAGAATCAAGGCACTGAGAGAGTCCATTATTCACTGTTGCAAAAAAGCTACAATTCTAGCTGGCCTGGTTTGTTGCTTAAAGGTTTCATATTCCTGTTTAAAGGGTCAGTATAGAACATTAAAAATTGCATGATTACAGACTGTACAGATACAGGACTGTTGACGACAACTTTTAGTCAAAAGCAAAAAGCAATATGCAACGTAAAAAGCAAAATACAAAAGTTTTTGCATTAACAAGGCAGAGAAAAAAAAATTAAAAGAATTTAGCTCCAAACATCCTGCAAATATCGTTTTGCTTCTCGAAGTGTGGCCAGTACTTTCATTGCTTCTAATTTGTCAACTCCCATCTCCATGCTTAAAATGTCCACTACAGCATCACTTACAGCATCAGCCATGTGCTTTTTATCTCTAGAAAAGAAATGGAGGAAAAAACAAATGCATAACAGTACTTTTTTACTTTTACCAACAGCTTCTGAACAAGGTTTTTTTTTTTAAATAAAAAAAGTAAAAAAAGCTTTCTGAATTGGATGCCATGGATGGCAATATTTATACTCGGTTGTCATGAGCATTGATAAATAGGGTTTCTCTAAAGCAAACATTCCAAAGCTCTCAGCACACTACAACCTGTATGAAAAGCCTTAGAATTCTGGTTGAGCTGTCACAGAACAAATGTGTTCTTTTAGGGATAATTGGACCTGTTGAAGTATTTGCCATTATATTGTCATATAAAAATCTAAAAATCTCAAACCTCCAGGCAAGTTAGTATTCCCAAATAAAACTTCCCACTGTAAAATATATTCTTTCTGCAGAGCTCTTGTTCTACAAAGGCAATACCAAGTTTGGAATCTGAAGTGAAATTTCACCTGCACCTGGGTAGCATCCTGACCCATCCTATCTCCAGGCCTGAAAAGCAGCCAGGGAATACTGCTATCAGCTGTCCTATCATCATGTGTCAGGTGTCTCACGTGTCTCCTTTTCAGGTGTTTCAGGTCTCATTCAGGCATCTCCTTTTCTCAAGGGCAATCTATTAGCTTGAGTGTCTGCAGTTTAATTGAATACTAAGAACCATTGACCCAAAGCAAGCAGTGGAATCATATAATGTTTTTAAAAGCTAAACTGCAAAACTAGACATAGCAGACAAAATTCTGACATTCTAGGAAAACAATTTTCAGTATCATGTTGGTCTTTTTTTTCAGGCAGCTGTAACTCTTTCCAAGGCCTCACATTTCTGCTAACAGCACTGTTTGTGGAGACATCATCTCCCCACATTCTACTCACCCACATACATAGAAGTAACCTCCTTCTTTCAGCAGGATTCTGGCGACTTCCTTAGCGTAAAGCCTAACCATGTCTTGCACATACTTAGGTGGGGCTACCTCTGCAGCTGGCAAGTCTCTTGAGAAACAAACCTTAAGATGAGTTAATGTGCCACTTTCAAGAAAACATCTGAGCTCATCTCTGCAAGACAATAAAAATTGTCAGTAATAGGTTTGAGATAAACATAGTGTCCTAAATACAAGAGACACAGAATACTAATTAACTTGCTTGAACAAATAGTCTCTATCCTGATGCCGACAACCAAAGAACAGCCATGTCTCTCCAAATCCCCAGTCCTCATGTTCTTCTCTGACCTTTTGCCTAAAAAAGACGAAAACAAAAAGCACATACGGGTAATATGTAAATCCGATTCTGTCAGTAATGCAAAAATCTAATACTCTTAGAACGTAGTTGTGACTTGTAGTAGTACTCTAATAAACCTCTAGACTGGCAGAAATGCACAAAGACTTAAGATAAATAACAGTCAAATCCTCCAATTCTGAATTCGAATACTCATTTTTGGTCCATAAACCATGGAAAGGGATAAGATGTGTTTGTTACCTACAAACAACAAAGGAGGATTTTAGAAGCACTGTTGGTCCATGTTGGAATGATGTTAGGAAAGCCAAAGCTCAGCTGGAGTTGAGACTAGGAAGAGACACTAAGAGCAACATGAGGAGCTTCTATTTCCAAACTAGTGGCAAGAGGTTGAACAAAGAAAATGTGAGGCTGTTGCTGAATGGGATGGGTAACATGGTGACAACAGGCACAGATAAACCCACAGTATCTGCCTCAGCTTTTATCACAAGGTCACCTAGGCCGCTCTGCTTACTAAAAGGGTTCCAGGAGAACTGAAAAGAATCACAGAACGGTTAAGGTTGGAAAGGATCTCTAGAGATCCTGTAGTCCAACTCCCCTGCTCCAGCAGGGCCACCCAGAGCACAGGGCACAAGGTGGCATCCAGGTGGATTTTGAAGATCTCCAGAGAAGGAGACTCCACAACCTCTCTGGGCAGCCTAAACCAGGGCTCCAAATGATTCACTGAAAACAGGTACCTGGAGAATGTACTTCAATAACTGAAATGTGTTGTAGAAAGAAGGAAGAAAAACAATCACTTAACCTTAGTAAACTATACTCAACAAACCTGTGCTGTTTGATATTGGCAGGACTAGGGAGAAGCTGTAGCAAACCAAATAAAATATCTTCCCACAGCAGAGGATCTTCCTGGTGCTTATTATCGTAAACAAAGGTGCACTTGGAAGATTCAGGCCTACAGAGCACTGTAAATATCATCTGAAATGCCACTTGACCATCACAGCATCTCAGAAGCACCAACTCAATGCTTATGAGAAAAAAATACCTTTTTTAAAAAAAAAAAAAAAAAAAAGATAAAATGTATATATATATATTTAAACTAGCATGTAACTGCACTGTTTGGAGAAAGTAAGAGCACTTCTGCATAATGGTGACAACGCTGACAGATTCAAACAATTGCAGCTACCCAGATCTTCCACAGAGCCATTCTTCACTCTACTAAGAAATGGAAGTTATATAAAGAATGAAACTATCTACTTTGAATCCACATAAATGAAAAAAAAAACACAGCAAGTACAGAACACTTTTGGTAGATAAGGGAAAAAAAAAACAATCAAAAAGAAACATAGCAGTGTCCGTTTTCATAACATCTACTAAATATTGTGGCTTCCTTCTTGTTTTTAGACAGAATAGAAAATGCAGCTTTTAATTTAAATGATTTAAATATTTTCTGTGAAAACATTTCTGTACAGAGGCTATTTACAATCACATAAATATGGAAACTAGTTTAATCATGGTTTCTCAGCAAACGCTACAGCTGATGTTGCTTGTCAGCATTCACATGTGATGGAAGGTGTTTACTTCTGGTATTTTGAGGCCAGCCGTACTGAATGTTATGTTTATCTCATACATATATAAATAGGTACACAAAGTTCTTTGTTCTTAGTCATAATGCTAAGTGAATGACTATGGTTTTATAACATTAGAATTGAAAACAGCTAAGATTTTCTATCCTGGTATTGTACCAATCAAATGAGCTGTACATCATTTTCTGGTACAGACTCCTGTATTTCTCCCCCCCTCTCCCCTATACCATTTCAAAGCTGGAATTACATCAACTGTTTTGTATTTTGCCAGAAAATATGTTTTTAGTAATCTGTTTAATAAAAAAAGACATAAAAATTGACTTGTGTCAACAGCTATATCTGTTATTCAAGAATAGCAAATGCAGAAGTGTAGATAACCCCAATAGTTTTTTGGTGTTTCACCTGTTCCTTGCTGAAGCCTTTTGGAATCAGCAGCAACTGCAAATTCCTTAGCCATTTAATCCTCAGCCTCTCAAATAAGACAACTAGAGAATATACGTGGGGCCAAGCCTTGCAATACAGATATCTGTTCTAAAGGGAAGGGGTTTTGAATATCAAACTTAAATGCAATTCAATGAAGTTTCAAAAAATTACTGACCTCTTACAGGGCATCCACTAATCCACAGACGTAAGATTTTATTTCTTTATGTTTGTGCCCTCAAATATCCACTGCAGGCATTTAATTCAGTCAGACAGAAGAACAGGTTATCATGGATAGAAGGATAGAAGACTAACTGCATTTTTACTCAGTCATCGGGGCTATATTTTCTTTAACATTAAAAAGGCTGCTTTCCATGTAATGATTTGGTAAATACCTGTGTTGCAGGAAGCCAATAAATGGTGAAATTCCTGTTCCTGGGCCAACCATCACGAAAGGGATAGATGGATCTGCAGGTAAGTGGAAAGTACAGCTTGGGCGAGCAAAAATACATATCTAGAATGAAATTTGATAGAATACAATTGAAAAAATATTCTTAAACTGTGGAAATATTATGAAATTTTTAGAACCTTGAGTACATTTATGTAGTATATTCATGCATAAACCCCTTCCAAATCCTGACAGCCTGAGTTTAATGCCAAACTGCCATTTAGAATTGTGAGGTTCTGAAAACACACCATATTTACAGATCTATCAATCCATCTGGAGAAAAACTGGGCAAAAACACACAAATTTGACTTCTGAATATGAAAATTGACTTGAGTCACAATTTCAGGCACATCGTTTTAGCATTCTTGGAAAGTTTGGTGTTGGTGCTTGAAAGGAAGTTAGTGAATTTTTGCTATTACTAGCACCTATGGAAATTTTCTACATTGTGGACTTGTAAACATATCTGAATGCAGGTGAGGAATCATTTATAACAAATTGAAGGCTACTGATAAGCAAGATTACTTTCTTAAATTTCACAGAAAATTTCCATGATATTCAAGAAGAGGCAAAACAGGTGACAGAGAGCAAGCAACAACTCAAACATCTTTGAAAGTGGTTTGTGTTCTTCCACTGATGAACTTTGAGGGAAAGGATGTCTCAACTTTTCCACAGGAGTTTCAGAACTATTTTGTGAACCATGATTAGCATAGAAACTGATGATTTTTATTTCTCTGAAAGAATATCCAAGATTTGGCAGCAAGAACAACAGTTGAGCATCATCTATTGAAGTCATAAGCAAACACATCCAGGATAAATTGGATGCATTAAGAGAGAATTTGAATCTGTTTTGAAATTTAAGAAAGTACTAAACCAAGGTACTCGAACTCTATTCTGTAAGCCTGAGTGGTTTAACATTTCTTATTTCTTCACACTGTAATATCTGTAGTGCTTTAAATGATATAGTGTTATTTTTCTGCTTTGATGATCACACACACAAAAAAAAAATAGTATAACTCTGGTTAGCGAGGCTAAAATCTGTCTTTTTGTAGAATTTACAACTTTAAACCAAACTTGAGCTAGCAGTCTGTTTTGCCTATTAAGGATTCCAAACTAGTGTTTCCTTTAAAGAATGCAGCAAATAGTAAACACATTTATTCTGTAAATCTTTGCAATTCATATTTTTTGTGCAAGATCAGACTCATCTATTTTGTATTTCTATTCTAGATATTTTGCAAGTATGTGTATTTCTGCACATTTATCTATGTTGAATTCTCACTTACGTGGCAGACACAAATAGTGCTGAACTTTATTCAGACACATTTTGTAATAAAGCTTTTCCCTTTCTTTTCATTCCAGCTCTTTCTGATGCTTCACCTTGAAGGCATCACAAATTGGATTTTAAATTCTAGTTCTGAATACTGTAATAACATATATCAGGCACACATTAATCACTTTTCCTTGTAAATTAGCTTTTAGAAATGAAGAAAGTTTTTCCTTTTCCTCTCACTTTTTTGCCAGAGAAAATACTTTGAATTATTACAGCATTCTATAATGAACTTTTATGCTTGTTTCCACTTCCTTAATCAAATATAGATTAAACTGCGCCAAGTTCTTTGACATGTTAATTATATAGTAGTACTCCAAGGTTTTAATTTACTTATACCTAATAAGCTTGAGACTGATTAATTATTGAGATTCTTTCTCATTAAAGGAAGCAGAGAAAAAAATGATGTATTATCTCCTAATAGTATCTCCAACACTCAACCATCTTTGCTGCACTCCAGAAATATCAGAAATGAGTTTTCTCTATCGTGTTATTTGATAACTCGGCCTTCTGCAAACTGTGTGCAAGACCTGACAGGATGTGCAAGTTTCATAATTTTCCCCATTGTTTTTCTGCCAGTCTTCTCTGAATGCAATCAAATGCCTCTCTTCTACAGCACTAACAGCCATAAAAAAACTCTCCAGGAGTAACCGCTAAATTGCACAAGAGTATATTCCAGTAGTGGAAGGTGAAAATACCTTCCAAAACTTGCTTACGGTATGGTGGAGGGACAAAGGACTCTGGCTTTCCAACCATGGGAAATGTCACTGCTTCAGATATCCACAGATAAATTAGAAATATTTTTAGCAACTTAGCAGTGAAGATCAAAGCATGTTGCAGAGGGAAGGGTAATCAAATAGGATCAAACTACAAAATGAAGACGGATACTATCAAAACATCTACATTACATCAGAGCCACGAGCAAAGAAACTGAAATTGTTTCACACAGTAAGAGTTTAGATTTAATATTTATACCTTTTCAGTTGAAGGACTTCCTCTTTTTGCATCCTGAATGTTTTTATTAGTGCATAGTAGAGGTTCAACTAACTCAGCAAGCCAGCCTGTACATACACCTTTCCATGAGACCGGTCTAGTGGGACAGGCAGGAAACTCCACAATATTGAATACAAAGCACATTTTTCCTGGCTGAAATAAGTTTGAGCTGCAAAGAAACACATATTAAAAAGAAACCATGAAAACAGTGTGTGGGAGAGAGCTGCACATCATGTCTATTTTCAGCCCAAACCACCTCACCAATGTCAAGATTCTCAGTGTTCCTTTAACAATGTGGTATTTATTTTATAGTTAGAAAATCTTAAGATTGCACTCAGAGGCCAATGACCTACAAAATGGTACTAGAATTCCTTTCTATCACATTCACACAGTGTGAGTGCATTCCTTGAGAACTCTACCAGAGTCTTGTCAAACATGCAAAATATTGAAGCTTGAAATAGGAGAATACTGTGTGTTTTGGTCACAGGGGGACATAATCTTTTTTTGAGGGGGAGAGATTTTATCCTTCATTCCTCTGTATTTCTTTAGATACAGTGCATTTACTGAATGATTTACTGAATGTCCTTCCAGAAGATCCTCAGGTTTACTCAGAGAATTACTCACATTGTTGCTTTTTTCATGTAGTGAAACAAGAACAGTATTTAATAGTTATTTTCAAGAGATTATGCAGTTATCCTGTTTCATGAAAAACAGATTCTTTCCCATATTAAAAACTCTGGAGGGAACCAGTAGAGGGAGAACAAACAAGGAAATGTGAAGAATGGAAGACTGGTAGAAAAAAAGCAACAAAGTGACCTGCAGAACATACAGCAGCTTCCCTGCTGCTCCCTAAATCAGTAGGGTGCCTGAGATGTCAGACACCTTCAGGAGGGAATTCAGAGAACCTTTCCTACTAATCAATAGTTCTGCATAGTGGTGTTGCCTGGACAAGTTTTGCTTCCTCAGCCATGTGAGTATGGCCATTGCAGAATTACTTTTTTGCCGGGGCGAGTTTTCTGCACTTCCCACTTTTCTTGGCATATTGAAGAAATGGATGAGAAAAGGAAACAGCAAGGCCTGGGATTTGAGAGATGAATTCAACAGCAAACACTAAATCAAATATTTTAAGCAAAATTTCTTACAGAAATATTTTTTTTTTCTCTCTATAATGTCATAATGTGTATATAGATATATCTACACATACACATGTGTGCATGTGCATATACACACGTGCACGTGTGTCTATATACACAAACGATCCTGAAAAAAAACAGCATACCAAAATTACAGAGAGGATATAAGTCAAATATTTCATTACCTTGAAACTGAATAGGATCGGGCTTGTAATTTAGGAAGATACTCTGAAAAATTAAAATAAGTAAATAAATAAGTAAATAAGCATTGCTTATTCTTTGATTCACACTAGCAACAAATAAAAATTTCACATACCAAGCATCACACAAATTAAAAGTACGTTTTAACTATAATTTTACTCTGCTAATACTGAATGTTTCCACTAGCAAATAAAACATTAAGATCCAAATTCTACATTGCACCTTCTTTAGATTTTGTGGAACATCTTCTAGATACCTCATAAAATTAGACAGCAAAGGCCACAGCAATTCAGCTACAGGGCTCATTTACAGAGCCCTGTAAAAAACTGACTCATTTACAGAGTCTGCAAAAGGAAGGCCAATGGACAAAGTGAAACTTTGATTTTCCCAATCTTGTATCAAGAGTACTTAATGGAACTCAAACAGTATGAGAACAGGACGACTTAAATCACAGTTTCTTATATGTCCTAATTACAAATGCATGCATACATACACACACACATATCTCCTAGAATCAGATGCGCCAATATAATTTCAAACCACTTCGAATACCTGTGCAAGTTTTAGAGATATCTAAAATCATAGCTTAAAAAATACAAAGTCTCCACAAAGCTACTCTGTAGCTTAACTAGCACTCATTCAAATCTGGGACAGGAGTTCATTTGGAATGTTTGTAATTAATTCCCACCCTCTAATTTTGAAATTTAAAACTCACATATATTTATGTCTGCACTTATGTGTGTGTTTATACGCATAAATAACCATATACTCTTTCTCTGCATATATAAACTTACACACTCCCTATGTATAAACATATGCTACACACATACACACACACACACACACAAGGTTAACTCACTGGTTTTTCACTCCTCAAAGAAATGACTTGTTCTATCATGAAGCCTGAAAATTCTGCCTGAGAAGGGCGTATTAAAAGGAAATGGACAAAGAGCTAAGTGTACAGTGTGGTGAGGAATAGTCACAGTCATTAAGGTTAAGAAATTCTAGAAACTCTCGTTCAGGGAAATCATGTAAAGAAGGCACTAAGCCTATGTAGTGCATTAGTTCCCTGAGGGCACACATTTGAAAACTTTTAAAGCTTCCTTTTATTCAGTCCAGTTCCCTAATAACACTCCAAAGAGCTGTGGCACATGCTAAGCTAAGTGCTCTCGCTTTCAGTTTGCAAATGTTTCTAGATGGACATAATGGAGCAGGCATTTTATTTCTTTTTTAAAATCTCTCATACAGTGTACTAGGAAAGAGAGACTACAGGTTCAAGTTCTTTCTTATTTCCTCCTATACCCCACTATATTGTGGGTGAGAAGAGTACAGGGCTTCCTGTCATGTCCACTGCTGTACCAAAAACAAACAAAAAAAAGGTCAAGGCATGGGTGTTCTCTTTTGCTGTTTGATATAAGAACAACAAAAACTACATATTTTTCTAAAAGTTAAAACATTCATAACTCTTTCTACAAGTATTTTTAAACATTTGAGTATATTTTTTTCCCCTGACTCTTGCAGGTTTGCCTCCATTTGGCAACTTCACATCTTCATGCAGAACTTAGTGATTTCTTTTCACTGTAGGACAGAATGGCTTTGTATGTTTCGCCAGCAGAAATATGGCAGTGATCTTTGGATTTTATAGTAGACTGAATTTGGCAGTAGACTGAAGTGCAGAAAGATATCACAAAAACTTGAGAAAAGCAACTTTTTTTGTTGTTTCAGATGGTAAAACACATTGAGAAAGTCATTCCTATTTTAATCTGTCAGCATTTTCATATGCCTTTGAGACGACTATAGTTAGAAGTCTCACTCCTTCAATGTTTTATATAGAAAAGCCAGTGAGTGTGTTGGACATTATATAAACGCAAAATTACTGGGAAAAACTTTGTTTTAACAGACAGAAAGGCAGAAAAGAACACGAAAGCAGGAAAACCATAAGCTGGAAAAACAGGTCTGTTTGAATTTTAACCAGTGATGAGTGCTTTCTTGAAAGCCCTGATCCTGCAAACACCTTATGCTTATTTTTACACAAAGGAGCAATCCAGAGTCAGCTAAACCACAGTTATGTCCCAAAGTGTTCACAGAATCAAGGCCAAAGACTACACACTGGATAACAGAGCTTTGCTACCACAAAATACTTTCAGTTTGATCACCATGATATTTCTCACATAGCTAACTGAACAGCTTTTTCACCACTTGGGACACTGAGCAGAGTCTGATGTGTTTTCAGAACCCAATCCAATCAAGTTGAAAGTCAGTCACTTGCCAATCAACAGGTTGAGCGAAGGCCTGCAGCTTGGGAAAGCACGAAGCAAATCCAGCAGGCAGACATTGGACTCTCTAATGAAACGTGTGTAATCAGAGGCTCCTTGTCTGCTACAAAGCTCTTGAAGTCTCCGTTTCTCTCCCGCATCACTGGTACATTCTACAAGGGCTCGCAAAAACGCCTGTAAGGGAGCAAATAGAGTAGAGAAAAGGAAAGTTGTCCAGTTAGGCAAACCTTCACAAATCTGGGAAAAACTTTGCTTGCCTAGGGACAGGAAGCAGTCACCTTGCAGGTTAACAGATAACAATTTATTCTCTACCGCACATTTTTATCTACTATGAAAAATAAATTAATAATGCTTCTTTCTTTCTTTTTTCTTTTGTTTTTCTTGGCTGCTATTTTCTGAACTATGGGACAAGGTGCCAGCTCAGAAATATCTTACCTAACCAGAGTGGACAAGGATAGTTAAACACATATAACCCAGGTAAACTCCAAATATTCAAAAGGCCTTCTTACTGTGTTTGTGCACTTTATGCAAGCAAACAGCCCCATAACACAAATTTATTCGATACAAAACACCATTTGAGAAGTTACTGAAATAAGGAAGGAAAAATATAAACTCTGAGAATAAGTATTACTCTAAGTATTACGTATGGTACTTAACAAGTCATGTCAATGTTGCTGTTGTGTTTTGCTCAGTATTTCTTGCCTATATAACGCTACTGGAAGTTTTTCTTAAGGGTAAATTAAATTGAGTATTGCAAGACAAAGTACATAGCATTTACAATTGCAACCTTCCTTTTTTTGGGGGGGAGGTCCAAAACACAAGGGAAAATTTTCACAGTTGTGGGAACAAATACCATGCAAGCAAAGAGCCCATCTCCAAATCTGCCAGGTTACTGAAAAAGCTTTAAAAATCACTTAAAATATGGGATTTTTGTATAGAGCAGCATGCACCCTTTCAATGGTAAGACAGGACAAAACCGGTTCCTCTTTGACTGAAGGCTATGATCTCTCTCCAATGCTCAAGGTCAGTTACTGTCAGCCTTCCAACCATCCAGTACCAACGCTTTTCATTGACTTCTGGAGATCACCTGTGCTCCAGGTACTGCAGAATAGCTACAGAGATTTCAGCATCTGTTCTGCCTGATAGCACTTTCCTCCATCAGTCAAACTAAGAGCACAATTGCTTAGAACAAAATAAAATCAGCAGCACACAAAGTGATAAACCACAAAGCATGGTAACTACAGGCCATGCAGGGACACTTCTGCAATAAAGCACCCAACATAAAATCACTAAGAACTTCTTTACACAACAAAAAACACTTGAAACCTTTTTCGGAATTGCTCTTATTTCCAGACACCAGGTTAGAATGAATTTCAGAGTGCTTCTCTCAGGGATGTGTTGTGGAGGAGTTGCTCCTATTTGAGTGAGAAAAACACACATTAACAAAATTAGCATCACAGACTGCTTCTTCAAGAAACATTAGAAGTTAAACCATATTCAATTTTTGTGTGATCAGAATCACTTATGAATGGAAATTATGAATTAGATAGCAAGACAAGAAGTATCAGTGAAAATATTCCAATTTTCCAGTCAGCAATTATCAGGACAAGACAACAAAACAAGATAGCTTATAATAGACATATGTTAAAACAAAACTTATCACCAGGTTACTCAAGGCCTTGTTGCCCCTTTGTACTCTATGGAAACCCAGCGGAATGTCTACAAGGATTAGTAACATCCACATTTCTCTGTGTATTTTTTTCCCCTCGATCAATAGAGACTCCTAAAAAATCAAAACATGCTGGACTGCATGAACATTTTCTGAAGATCTAAACACAGGTGATGACAGCCAAGGGCCCCTCTGGAGCAACTGAGTCCCAAGTAAATCCAAGGAAGTTACAAATTGTTTCATTAGAGACCCAGCTTGCATGCTGAGATTTTTCTTGATAAAGTTCTGAGGCTTCAACTCCCAGCTACTGATTCTTGTTATGCTTTTATATTCAAAAGTTCTTTAAAACACAATCTTTGCTTCAAGAATGTGCCTATATACCTTGATAAATTCTCTCTCCACATTAGCATTACTTGACTGTACCCTTGTACAAAGAACAAAATTTATTTTTTAATAGATTAGAGGACTGGCATCAAAATGTGAGAAGAGAGTGTTTTTATACTTTTGAAAAAAAAACAAAAAAAAAAAAAAGGAATTTTGTGCAACATCTGACAGCATTTCACAACAAAGATATAATCCTCTTCCTGGGATACTTGCACACAACAAAAACCTGCTAGAGCAAATAAGCATTTGAACAATAGGCTATGTACCAGCCAGCTGTATTAATTCTGTGTTTCGTCCTCTCTTTTGAGCCAACAATTGATCTCATGGACTTCAGCAAAGAATTTACAGGCTGATTAAAAAGAGATTGTAATTAGGATTGAATAATTCTCAGTACGTCTTGAAAATGCATCAGAGGTTCTGTATTCTGTTTATTGTTGCCAGTCTCTCCTCGTGTTTTCTAGCTCTCTTCACTCAGCAAGCCAATGACAGTAATAGGTACTGCGAATTCCTCAGAGAAATAAACACTGCTGCAGAGGCAACCATCTTAGAGGAAAAACAGCTCTGGCACAAACCTAGGAATTGCCAAGCTGCATTAAAGAGACAAATTCTTTGGTACAGAATGGCGACACCAAGAAAATAAGTTACAGTAACTTAATGAGCCATTGCTCACCAACACAGCCCCAAAGAACTGAATTTGGGCTTCAGACCACTTTACTTCATAAATGCAGTGGGTTGGAAGGCAGTGCACAAGCTGTGACTGGATTTCATGTAGCAACACCAACTTGTAAAGTCAAGGTAATTTCCTGAGCTGTCCAGATACACACACACACACACACACACACACACACACACACACACACATATATATATATTTCACTTAGAGATCTGTTAACAGCTGGAGAGTTTGTTCCATGCTTCCTTCTCCTATATAAAAGCTCTGTAACTGAGAAGAATTTGGATGAGCTACTAGACTGAGTAGAGCTAATGAACCAGACACAAATTCTTAAGTGGAACACAGCATATCTGCCAACAAAAATGACAGGTATGACTCTACCCTTGCATGCAAGACAAGTGCAAAAAGTCAGTGTGACTTGCTTTGGGTCACTTTAAAAAAGGGCAAAAATAAGAAAACTTTGACTCTGTCATCTTCCCTTCTATTAATATTCATTCCGATTCATAAACAGGCACGGCATTTCACATGCAAACACAAGACAAGGCATAAAAGTTACAGTAACAGGATGAGGTCGTTGGTGCAGTTTGTGCTTTTAAGGAATGCTATGGTTCTTTTCTGTGTTGTTATGCATGGTCAGCCATGTATTTTGTGAGTATGTGAATCTAGTTGGAATACATGCTCAGCCTTGCTAATGGCTGGGCCAGGAAACAAGGATCTCTGTGGCATCCTCACCACCACCAGGCTGCTTGATTCAGCAACCCCTAATTTCTGTCACAATCAGCAGCATCCAGAGAGGCTGTGAGCATTTCCAAGGTGGCAAGCACAGAATTTACTACATGGGGAGGGGACTACTCTTTCATAAATGTGGTGAGAGAGCTGGAACTGTTTACCAAAATTTTTGGACTCCTGGGATAACTGAGGTAACGGAACCAAAATTAACTCATGAGAAGACTGAAAGAACTGTAAATTGGTTCTTCTGGGCCAAATTGTTTCATTTGAATAAAATATGCATTTAAAGGAGAATGCTCAGGCCAGGCTCTTTGCAAACTGCCTCTTGCTATTTGAGGAAGCCTTTTGCAGAAGAAATAAACAGTTGCAAAAGGATGTCCTCAACTTTCAGGCGGAGATTTAGGTTTTAGAGGTAGTAGGGCATTTATTTGTACAAGAAAACCTACTCTCCTAGGAAGGTCTGATGCTTCTGACCCTACCCTATCTCTTCTTTTTCCATAATGTCCCTTACATTCCTTCCTTTGAAACTGCACTTGACTTTGCACATAATATAAAAGGTGTAGATAGCACACTTGTGAATTCCCCTGGTATCAGATGAGGCCTTGCTGCTTGCCCATGGCAAGATGCTCATGTGCCCTGGACTGGGTGAGC
>VWPW01007339.1:0-28727 GCA_013389825.1 Crypturellus undulatus | reverse complement strand
ACAGTTCCTTAACATCTTGACAACACCCAGTGAATAGCTGCAGGAGGTGTTAGGCACCTAATGGTGCTAGACTGGAATTTCTTGGAGTCCCCTTTATATTAACTCCTGATTATAAAGTGATGCCTGCTGCAGTTCTGCTCAACTGTAGGAAGGGCCTTCTTTACTGCTGAAAACCTCTTTGTGTGTGTGTGCATGCATGTGTATAAGGAGAAAGGCTGAAGAGATTGTTGTTAAGCTCCTATCCCCAATAGCTGCAAAAGAGGAAAATGCTGAGTATATTCTGTCCCCTTCCTTTAGATTCCACAGCAAACCAAAGAAGTTCTCTCTCTGGTTGACTTTGGTGTGTATTTTAGATTTTCTTCCTCCTTAAAAACTCTGGTCTAGAAGAACGGCAACTTTCTAGTTCTTTCTTTCTGTAGAATGCTTAAGGTTGGAAGGGACCTCTAGAGATCATCTAGTCCAATCCCCCTGCACATGCAGGGTCACCTAGAGCATGTGGCACAGGACTACATCCAAGTTCAGAGCTTCCCTTAAGTAATTGCAGTTAGCACTTTTTATTTTATTATTTTATTAACAGCTACTGATGGAAAGGCAGTGGTGAGGCTGATGACAAATTTGTGGAATAGCAGCATAAGCAACTCGGTTTTCCGGTCACTAACTCAGGAAGACAGCACTGTTTCAGTGTGCATGCAAGTCATGCTTGTTATTTCTGTAAATATAAAAGCAGGAGGCTAGTAGAGTAATAGTACTTTGCTTAGAGCTCAAGTTATTCATAAAATAGCATTGAAAACTGAACTAAGCCAAGCAACTCGAGGGAAGTGGCTGATATTTATTACAAATCTAACAGGTTTTCACCATAAGAAATGGGTGCTGTTACATAAATTGTGAGATAAAGACATTGTCAGGGACAGAGGTGTTGATGGTGCCATTTCACTGTTCCTCTGAATCAGTTGCTTTAACAGTAGATCAAGTCTGTGGAACTGTGTTTATCTGATAGATTGTTAGCATCAATGAAACTGTTTCTCTTCATGCCCAATCTCTATTCACTGTAAATGACATAGCAGAGGCATTTCATTAACAAGTCCACATCTCCTGAGCTCACAAACTCAATCTGCATTTGTATTAGCTCTGCTTGCTTTTTGTTTAGTTTCAAATAAGCATATAGACTTCACACACTCTCAATTTCAGTGATGACTTAGGAACCATATAGAAATTAGAAGGAGAATGCCTTGAATCTAGACTAATCTTGTGAGACGAACATCAGAGGCAGTAATTTGGAGGGGAAGATACTGGGCTGTGTTGACCTTGTGCTGAAAACTGTGGAAAGGAATCCACTGCTGCTGTCTCTGATATATTTTTATTGTTGTTGTGTTCTTTTGTGTGTGTGTTGTGTTTTTTTGTTTGTTTTTCTCCTTTTAACCCTTCATACAGGTAATCAAGCAGTGTCATAGAATCACAGATTGATTAAGGTTGGAAGGGACCTTTGGAGATCATCTAGTCTAAATCCTCTACACAAGCAGGGTCACCTAAAGGATCACATCCAGTCGGGCTTTGAAAATATCCAGAGGAGGAGACTCCACAACCTCTCTGGGCAGCCAGTGCTCTGTCACCCTCACAGTCAAGCAAGAAGTTCATCCTCAAATTCAGGCACTTCCTGTGCTTCAGTTTGTGGCTGTTGCCCCTTGTCCTATCACTGGCCACCACTGAAAAGTGTGTGACCCCATCCTCCTGACAACCTCCCTTCAGATACTTCTACACGTTGATAAAGATCCGCTCTCAGCCTTCTCATCATTAGGCTGAAGAGGCCCAGCTCAGTCTCTCCTCATAGGAGAGATGCTCCAGTCCCCTGATCATATTTGCAGTTCTATGTTGGGTGCACTCCAGTAGTTCCATGTCTTTCTTGTACTGAGTTGACCAGCACTGGACACAGGACTCCAGATATGGCATCACTAAGGCTGAGCAGTGGGGGAGGATTACTTCCCTCAACCTGCTGGTAGCATTCTTCCTAATGCACCCCAGGATACCTTTGACTGCCTTGGCCACAAAGGCACATTGCTGGCTCATGCACAACACCAGCACGCCCAGGTCTTTCTTTGCAGAGCTGCTTTCCAGCAGGTCAACCCCTAATCTGTACTGGTGCCTGGGGTTATTCCTCCCCAGGTGCAGGACCCTGCACTCACCTTTGTTGAACCTCATGAGATTCCTCTCTGCCCAACTCTCCAGTCTGTCCAGGTCCCTCTGGATGTCAGCACAAGCCTCTGGTGTCTCAGCCACTCCTCCCAGTTTGGTGTCATCTGCAAACTTGCTGAGGGTGCACTCCGTGCCCTCGTCCAAGTCACTGATGAATAGGTTGAACAGCACTGAGCCCAGTGGTGTCCCACAGGGGTCAGTACTGGCCACAGGCCTTCAACTAGACTCTGCATCCCTGATAGCAACCTTTTGAGCTCTGCCATTCAGCAAGTTCATGATCCACCTTGTTGTCCACTCATCTTACCCACGCTCCCCTTACACACTTGCAATTTTATGGGGCCAAATGGGATCCACCTGAGGATTCTGAGGGAGCTAGTGGAAGTGCTTGCCAAGCTGCTCTCCATCATCTATCAGCAGTCCTGGTGTCACGGAACAAGTGGGGATGGGGATGAGTGACACAATGCACTTCACTCGTGGGAAAGAAATAGGAATAGGTTTTATTGATAATGACAATGGTTTCACGAGATTCTATGGCAAGGTCACTTATTATTTACTGCATGGGGGACAATAAATACACAAAATTATCAAGGACATCCTCTCGTTGAGTCACGAGGTTCAGATTGGACTCTCTTGCTTTCCAAACTCCGTCTGAAGCACATCCCTCACACGTGCTCAACAGGGAAGGTCTCAGACGACTGGAGACTTGCCAAAGTGATGCCCATCTACAAGAAGGGTCACATGGAGGATCTGTGGAACTGGCCTGTCAGCCTGGCCTCAGTATTGGGGAAAGTCATGGAGCAGAGCATCTTGAGGGCGATCACACAGCATGTGCATGACAACCAGGGGATCAGGCCCAGTCAACATGGGTTCCTGAAAGGCAAGTCCTGCCTGACCAACCTGAACTCCTTGTATGACCAGGCAACCCGCCTAGTGGATGAGGGAAAGGTTGTGGACTTGGTCTACTTAGCCTTCAGTAAGGCCTTTGACATCGTCTCCCACTGCCTTCTCCTGGAGAAGCTGGCAGCTCATGGCTTAGACAGGTGGACTCTTCACTGGGTGAAGAACTGGCTGGATGGCCGGGCCCAGGGAGTGGTGGTGAATGGGGTTATATCCAGCTGGCGACCGATCATGAGCAGTGTTCCCCAGGGGTCAGTGTTGGGGCCGGTCCTCTTTAATATCTTTATCAATGATCTGGATGAGGGGACCGAGTGCCCCCTCAGCAAATTTGCAGATGACACCAAGCTGGGAGGAAGAGTTGATCTCCTTGAGGGTAGGAAGGCTCTGCAGAGGGATCTGGACAGGCTGGATCAATGGGCTGACACCAACTGTATGAGGTTCAACAAGGCCAAGTGCCGGCTCCTGCACTTCGGTCACAACCACCCCATGCAGCGCTACAGGTTTGGGGCAGTGGCTGGAGAGCTGTGTGGCAAAAAAGGATCTGGGGGTGCTGGTCGACAGCTGGCTGAACACGAGCCAGCAGTGTGCCCAGGTGGCCAAGGAGGCCAAGGGCCTCCTGGCTTGTATCAGGAACAGTGGAGCCAGCAGGACCAGGGAAGCGATCGTTCCCCTGTACTTGGCGCTGGTGAGGCCGCACCTTGAATCCTGTGTTCAGCTTTGGGCCCCTCACTACAAGGACATGGAGGTGCTGGAGTGTTTCCAAAGGAGGGCGGTGAAGCTGGTGAAGGGGCTGGAGCACAGACCTTATGAGGAGTGGCTGAGGGAGCTGGGGTTATTTAGTGGGGAGAAGAGGAGGCTCAGGGGAGACCTTATTGCTCTCTACAACTACCTGACAGGTGGGTGCATTGAGGCGGGGGTTGATCTCTTCTCCAAAACAACTACCAAAAATAGGACAAGAGGAAATGGCCTCAAGTTGTGCCAGGGGAGGTTCAGGTTAGACATTAGGAAGAATTTCTATGTGGAAAGAATAGTCAAGCATTGGAACAGGCTGCCCGGGGAAGTGGTAAAGCCACCGTCCCTGGGAGTGTTCCAGAAATGTGTAGATGAGGCACTTGGGTGTCGGATTCATCTCGACCCGTGGTGGTTGCCCGTGGTTCTAGAGGAAATACTGAGACCATCCACCTGAGGGTTAAGAAACCCTGACACCTATGAGATGATATGCCAAATGACGTTTATTGAAATACGCTGCTGTTTTTTATCTTTTCCTCCAAGGCGGAAGTTGTCTTATGCACCTATCAGGTTCTGGATATCACCTTTTGCCCCAATATGGCTAAGCCCCTGCCCTTTCCGTGACATCGCGAGATCTTCCATTCGCCGTTCCCTGTCTCTGCTTCTGTCACGTACAACACGTCTTGTTAACAATACAGCTACAACCCCCACACTTGGGGACATGGTTTAGCAGGCATGGTGTTGAAGAGCTTATGTTTGGACTCGATGATCTTGGAGGCCTTTACCAACCATTATGATTCTATGATTCTATGATTCTAAGTAGCTCTCTGGAGAGGCCAAGTTTTGCCCTGCTGAAGTTCAGTGTTGCCATCCTACTTATTGCCCTGCTTCCTTCTTGTCTGATCCTGAACTCCACTATCACATGGTCACCATAGCCAAGGCTCTCCCTAACCTTTGCATCTCCAACCGGTCTTTGTTTTTTTATTAGTACCAGGTCCAGCAGCATACCTTTCCTTGCTGGCTTCTCCACCACCTGTGTTAAAAAGTTATCATCAGTGCTCTCTGCAAGAACGTCCAGGTCAGTTAGTTAGACTATGATAGCATAGCTAGTTTTATAGCTGTTGTTCATAGATATGATATTAAAGGCTGAGATGGATTGAAATAGTTACCTGGAAGGGTAATGTCCATCTCAGTCTTCATAGCTTTACTGTTCTTTGATTGTTCTGGTTTGTTAACACTCATTTACAGTGATCTTGAAGTTGTGTAATGATTTGCTTTATTAGTATAGACATTCATGGGCACTTTTTCAAAGAGGATGTCATATTACAGCATTTGCAAATAATTCCTGAGAAGTTACAAATTGTTTTGAAAATCTTTATCAACGGTTGTTTATCTTCTAACAAACGAAGGAGTGAGGGAGTCACTCGTTTGTTTGTTTTTTTCCCCACACTGCTTTAAATAATTGTGGTTAAAGTAATTTTGGAACAGAATGGGTAAAACTGCTAATACTAAATTATCTGTATTAAAATTATTTTATGTTAATTTGGTTCTAAATTTTTCACTATTGTGATAAGGGAGGGGAAAAGTCACCATTATCTCAGATTATATCAGTTAAAAGCACAGCAAATGCTTTCAGCTCTACATGCTATATGAGTAAGGCAAATGATAAAGTTAGAACCTGATTCTAATTGAAGCAAAAGATCAGTATTTCAGGCTGCCTTGTAGAATCTATTCATCGTGTCATTTTGCCGATTATTAGATTGTTGTTCAATATGTGCATAGGTAGTAAAATTAATTTATTTTCATACTGATTTGCAGGCAAATAGCAGAATCTATATATTTTATCAGCAAAAATGAAATTTATCTGTGATTCTCTATAATGACAAAAATTAAAAATAAGGTTGAGAAAGCAAGAGATAACATTTTTACAAGTAGTCTTCTATTTTTTTTTTCAAAGAACATACTGCAAATTGATCCAAACCATATATACAGGTCAAGGAAAATATACAATTAGACAACACTAATGTTTCCACTTAAGTTTATTGTCAGTCTTGTGGTGCTTAATCATTATGGAAGTATGCCTTCTAGCTGGTATGCACAGGAAGTAGTCTGGGGGAAAACTCCTTGAAAAAATGTAGCCAATGTTATTCTTGCAATGTTTTTATAGATTTTTGTACAAAAAAAACATCCAGTGCTCCATCCCGCTGAGGAATGTGCTCTCTGGAACCAGGAATGCTGTAGGCATCTCCTGGCTTGCTGAGATCACAGCCCTCTGTAGATTAGTTATGGGTGTGCTGCTTCAAGAGCAGATTTATTATATAAATCCAAGATTCATTACATAAATTCATAAAAATTCACATGTACAGTCAGTCTGCCTAAACAAAGTCTTACTGACTATATAAGCAAGCTTCCTGAAACAAAGTGACATAGTTCTAAATACGTAGGCTTCTTACCTCTGGTACAATGTATTCTGATTTTTTTTTGAATCGAAATATAGTTAGCTTAGCATAAATGTAAATATTACAATGATTTTCTTCATATCTTTGAAAGGTAATTTGGAAAGTGTAGGGTGTGGATTTTGTTTTGTTCTTAAGACTGGGCTGTGTTACAGGAAGATGTAGAGTAATTTTGCCAGGAAGTGCTGGAAGCCCCTCATTTTTAAGGTTCAAAGATAGGAAGACTTGGAAAAGGTCTTATGCACAACAGTCTCCAACATGTAGGTACACAGACTAGATGAGTTTCTTATGCTTCCTATTTTTTTTTCAAGTTTGGTGACAAATCAAAGGTAAGTGCTTATATAAAGTATTCTGTTGTAATAGTATAACAGTAGGTAAACATCAGTTATAGATGCTTTTACCATGCATAATTGGCACAAAAGGCACAACTGGAATTAAATCTGGCAAGGGATGTTAAAAATAACAGGAAGAGCTTTTTCAAATATATCAATGGTAAAAGGAAGATTAGGCAAAACATGGGTCCACGGGGGAACAGCATGGTGCCCTGGTTATGAAAGACATAGAAAAAGCAGAGATACTGAATGCCTTCTTCGCTTCAGTGTTTACCAAGGGCAGCCCTCTAGAATCCCAGACGCTAGAAACCAGAGAAGGTGCCTAGAGAGAGGAATACTTGCCCTGGGTAGAGGAAGAGAGGTCAGAGAGCTCTTAGGGAAACTTGACATCCATAAATCCATGGGCCCTGATGGGATGCACCCCAGAGTGCTGCGGGAGCTGGCGGATGTTATTGCTAAGCCGCTCTCCATCATCTTCGAAAGGTCCTGGAGAACGGGGGAGGTGCCAGAAGACTGGAAAAAAGCCAATGTCACGCCAGTCTTAAAAAGGCAAGAAGGAGGATCCGGGCAATTACAGGCCAGTCAGCCTCACCTCCATCCCTGGAAAAGTCATGGAGCAGTTCATCCTGGCTGTTGTCTCTAAACATGTGGAAGATAAGAAGGTGCTCAGGAGTAGTCAGCATGGGTTCACGAAGGGGAAATCATGCTTGACTAACCTGATAGCCTTCTATGATAGCCTTCCACGTTTCTATGATTTTATGCAGATTTCTATTTTTCTGTATTCCCAAGCTGCACACACCTTTGAAAGCTGATGTGTTTATAGGTAGTATGGGGACTAACACAAATTAACAAGTTTGGGCACTACCTTACAAGAAGTTGGAAGACTAAGGACAGAGGGTGAGAATAAAAGAGGAAATATTTATCTCTTTGCGGAATGCTTAAGGTTGGAAGGGACCTCTAGAGATCATCTAGTCCAACACCCCTGCTCCAGCAGGGACACCTATAGCATGGGGCACAGGGTGGCATCCAGGTGGGTTTGGAAGATCTCCAGAGAAGAAGACTCCACAACCTCTCTGGGCAGCCTGTTCCAGGGCTCTGTCACCCTCACAGGATAGAAGTTCTTCCTCTCATGGAGGTGGAACTTCCTGTGTTTCACCTTACACCCGTTACCCTTCGTCCTGTCACAGGCCACCACGGAGAAGAGCCTGGCCCCATCCTCCCTACAGTCACCCCTCAGGTACTTGAACATGTGGATCAAATCTCCTCTCAGCCTTCTTTTCTCCAGACTAAACAGGCCCAGCTTGCTTAGTGTTTCATCATATGACAAATGCTCCAGTCCCTTAATCATCTTCGTGGCTCTACACTGGACCCTCTCTAGAAGCTCAATGTCCTTCTTGAACAGGGGAGCCCAGAACTGCACACAATACTCCAGGTGCGGTTGCATCAGAGCTGAGTAGAGGGGGAGGATCCCCTCCCTCGACCTGCTGGCAACACTCCTCCTGATGCAGCCAGGAGCCCATTGGCCTTCTTGGCCATGAGGGCACATTGCTGCCTCATGGGTAACCTGTTGTCAACCAGGACTCCCAAATCCCTCTCTGCAGAGCTGCTTTCCAGCAGGTCAACCCCTAATCTATACTGTTGCCTGGGGCTGTTCCTCCCCAGGTGCTGGACCCTGCACTTGTCCTTTTGAACATCATGAGGTTCCTCTCTGCCCAACTCTCCATCCTGTCTAGGTCTCTCTGAATGGAAGCACAACCCTCGGGAGTGTCAGCCACTCCTCCCAGTTTGGTGTCATCTGAAAACTTGCTGAGGGTGCACTCTGTGCCCTCGTCCAAGTCCTTGATGAACAAGTTGAAGAGCACCGGGCCCAGTACTGACCCCTGCAGGACACCACTGGCCACAGGCCTCCAACCAGACTCCGCCCCATTTATCACCACCCGCTGGGCTCTACCATCCAGCCGGTCCTCGGTCCACTAGGTCAGTGGACAACATGTGAAACAATGGAAAGGTATAATAGAGGGATAGCATAGAGACTACCAAAATAAGATGATTGCAATTTGTGTTGAAATATAGCACCCTGCCTAGTTTTCTCTCTCTACTAATTTATTAAGACTAATGTTTTTTGTAAGTAGACCTAAAAGGTGATTTTACTTCCAATATCGGCATTTCTCAGCTGTAGAGTTCAATAGTTATTTATTCTGATTAATACTCTCAAAAGGACAATGAAAAATACAGGAAATGTTATCAAATTAGGAATGTAGTTCTCATCTTTCCTTGAACCTCTTTATTTCAAAATATATATAGATTTCCTAGTTCTCCTTCAAGATCTTTAATGTCCAGCCCTTCACCTATCAAGAGTTGCTTTCATTTCAGTTGTTTGCTGACATTGAACATCTTTCTATGTCCTCAGACACTTCAAAGAGCTACCAGTTAGCCTTTACATGGTTTAGGAATTGAAGCATTTTTCTTACACTATCAGAAGAGATCCTGCCACAATAAAGGCTCTTGTTAAGAGCATAATTCTGCACTCATATCTGGAATTGGTTGATTCCAAACTGTGTTATTCTAACAGGTTCCTCTGCCTCATTTCACATGCTGAATTACCAAAAGACAAGTAGAAATTGCTTCAGGCTTCTTTCTTTTTTTTTTTCCCTGTCATCATCAAATCACCTTGGATTTTCTCTAGCCCATCTACAACTTCCAAGTTTCTTATTTGACCAGGCTAGGGGGTTCCCTAAATGCTTACTGTACAGAAAGACTCAAATATTGGTTAATGATGTTTAGTAACAGTAATAAGGACTAAAATACACAGGGTTTTCTGTTTGTTTATTTTGTTATTGTTGTTTTTGAGTGTTTGTTTTGTTTCATATTCACAAATTGCGTTATAATGCAATAGACACTAGAGGAATGTTAATGTATGAAATATCTTCTGATTTTCCACTTACTTTGAGCTAAGAACACTTCAGTTATTCTATCCCGATAGCTATATATTTCTAAGTGCAAAACTCTATGGTTTTCTTCATGAATCTCTAAACAGGGAAGCATTACTTGGATCAAATATTCTGAAGAGTTGAAATAAACCATTGCTTAAAATGGTCACTGGTGAGAGAAGAACAAAAATGTTCTCTCTTCTAGGGGATCTAAATTCACAGAATGCTTAAGGTTGGAAGGGACCTCTAGAGGTCATTAGTACCCCCTCCCTGCTCCAGCAGGGTCACCTAGAGCACGTGGCACAGGAGTGTGTCCAAGCGGGTCTTGAAGATCTCCAGAGAAGGAGACTCCACAACCTCTCTGGGCAGCCTGTTCCAGGGCTCTGTCACCCTCACTGTCAAGAAATTTTTCCTTAAGTTCCTGTGGAAATTTTGGTGTTTCAGTTTGTGGCCATTTCCTCTAGTTCTGTTGGTGTCCACCACTGAAAAGAGGCTGGTCCCATCCTCCTCCCTCCCTCCCTTGAAGTACTTATAGACACTGATGAGGTCCCCTCTCAGCCTTCTCCAGGCTGAACGGGCCCAGCTTTCTCAGCCTCTCCTCATAGGGCAGATGTTCCAGGCCCCTGATCGTCCTTGTAATCCTGCTCTGGACTCTCTCCAGTAACTCCACATCCCTCTTGTGCTGGGGGGCCCAGAACTGGACACAGTTCTCCAGATGTGGCCTCACCAGGGCTGAGTAGAGGGGCAGGATCCCCTTCCTTGACCTGCTGGAGGCACTCCTCTTAATGCACCCCAGGATGCCATTGGCCTTCTTGGCCACAAGGGCACACTGCTTCCTCATGGTCAACTTGTCCATCATGACGCCCAGGTCCTTCTCTGCAGAGCTGCTCTCCAGAAGGTCGGTCCCCAGACTGTACTGGTGTCTACGGTTATTCTTCCCCAGGTGCAGGATCTTGCACTTGGTCTTGTTGAATTTCATGAGGTTTTTCACTGCCCAGTTGTCCGGTCTGTCCAGGTCCCTCTGGATGGCAGCGCAGCCCTCTGGGGTATCAGCTACTCCTCCCAGTTTTGTATCATCAGCAAACTTGCTGAGGGAGCACTCTGTGCCTTCATCCAGGTCATTGATGAATAAATTGAACAGGGGTGAATCAAGGACTGACCCCTGGGGGACACCTCTAACTACAGGCCTCCAACTGGACTCTGCAATGCTGATCACCACCCTCTGGGTTCTGCTATCCAGGCAGTTGATAATCCCCCTCACTGTCCACTCATTTAACTCACACTGCCAGAGCTTGCCCAGAAGGATATGTGAGGGACTGTGTCAAAAGCCTTGCTGCTAGTTTTAATGATTTTTTTCTCGAGTTTCAACAGGAGTAACTCTAAGAAGCAATCCAGTAGTTGTCTTTTTTTGTTGTCTCTCTGCTATTTTAACTAGCTTGAGAAACAATGATGTTATTTCTTATGTGTCTCTAATTATAATTATTTGCACAATTCCTGCACAATATTTGCTTGAGGATGTCAGATTAAAAACAGTTCTTAAAAAAAAAAAAGACACTTATTTTTATTGTATATTCATGCTTGGAATGTGTTAAAGAAAAACATTTATTGATGATACTATTTTTATATAGACAGAGTACTAATTTGGATTATTTATGTTAGCTACAATAAGTGCTGTGGGGGCAGATTTTGTTGTAGCCTATTACTATATAGCAGTTTTCTGTTAAATTTTAAAATAAATGACAAAAGTTTTACCTCTTGGGCTTGTTGGTTATTAATTGTAAGGACTTCATGACACTGCAGCATTGTTGCTAGTGACTGTGTCCCAAAGAAGTTGTCTGGATTTAGTTTTATTTCAGATAGTTTAAAATAGCAAAGTTGAATCCCAAATGTTGCTGGCATGTGTTTCAAACCCTTTCAGAACTCAATAAGGATTTCTTCACCAAGGTATTCCGCTGCTTTCACTTGAAGCAGCTCATCCGAGAGACCATTTCTAGGTATGTCAAGGAAAAGAAGGTGATCAGGAGTAGTCAGCATGGATTCACCAAGGGGAAGTCGTATCTGACAAACCTGATAGCCTTCTATGATGAGGTGACCGGCTGGATGGACGATGGGAGAGCCATGGATGTTGTCTACCTTGACTTCCGCAAGGCTTTCAACACTGTCTCCCATAACATCCTCATGGTGAAGCTCAGTAAGTGTGGACTGGATGAGTGGACAGTGAGGTGGATTGAGGACTGGCTGGATGGCAGAGCCCAGAGGGTAGTGATAAATGGCTCCGAGTCTGGTTGGAGGCCTGTGGCCAGTGGTGTCCCACAAGGGTCAGTACTAGGCCTGGTGCTCTTCAACTTGTTCATCAAGGACTTGGACAAGGGCACAGAGTGCACCCTCAGCAAGTTTGCAGATGACACCAAACTGGGAGGAGTGGCCGACACTCCCGAGGGCTGTGCTGCCATTCAGAGACCTAGACAGGATGGAGGGTTGGGCAGAGAGGAACCTCATGATGTTCAACAAGGACAAGTGCAGGGTCCTGCACCTGGGGAGAAATAACCCCAGGCACCAGTGTAGATTAGGGGTTGATCTGCTGGAAAGCAGCTACGCAGAGAGGGATATGGGTGTCCTGGTTGACAACAAGTTACCCATGAGTCAACAATGTGCCCTCATGGCCAAGAAGGCCAATGGGCTCCTGGCTGCATCAGGAGGTGTGTTGCCAGCAGGTGGAGGGAGGGGATCCTCCTCCTCTGCTCAGCTCTGGGGAGGCCGCACCTGGAGTATCGTGTGCAGTTCTGGGCTCCCCTGTTCAAGAAGGACATTGAGCTTCTAGAGAGGGTCCAGTGTAGAGCCACGAAGATGATGAAGGACCTGGAGCATTTTTCATATGATGAAAGACTAAGCGAGCTGGGCCTGTTTAGTCTGGAGAAAAGAAGGCTGAGAGGAGATTTGATCCACATGTTCAAGTACCTGAGAGGTGATTGTAGGGAGGATGCGACCCGGCTCTTCTCTGTGGTGGGCAGTGACAGGACGAGGGGTAACGGGTGTAAATTGAAACACAGGAAGTTTAATCTCCATGTGAGGAAGAACTTTCCTGTGAGGGTGTCAGAGCCCTGGAACAGACTTCCCAGACAGGTTGTGGAGTCTCCTCTGGAGATCTTCAAACTTGCCTGGATGCCACCCTGTGCCACATGCTATAGGTGTCCCTGCTGGAGCAGGGGTGTTGGACTAGATGATCTCTAGAGGTCCCTTCCAACCTCAGCCATGCTGTGATTCTGTGATTCCCTGGAAATCCTAAGGGTTTATCTGAACCAGAATGTGAATGCCATAACGTTGATTGCTCTGATCAGAAATTTTGATTAAAACCTATGGATGTTTGCTTCTAATAGAAACATTTGGAATGCAAGTTAAAACGTAATGATCTGAGACTATCTCCTTTTTAAAACTAGTAGTAAAATCACTTTGAAACCCAACACTGGGTTTCTCTCTAGTTACATGGCCTAAAATTTACTCGTTGCTCTCTGTTCTTCAAAATCAAATTAGGCAAACCCTGGGAAACAAACTGAATGTACCTGAAAAATTAAAAATGGAAGCTTTCTTTAAAATTACTTTAATTAAACATAAAAGTTTATGTGACCATTTTGTGTTTCATCTTAGTAACACTGGATTAGGATAGGCTTACTCTGGAAATACGGGCCCATGCACACATTTATTAATTCTGCTTCTCTCATATCATCCCCATTACTATTTTTCTTTGTTTGAACACACCTTATCATTGCTTATTCATAGTTTATTCACTATTTTTAATTATTTCTATTCATTTACCATTTTCTTTAAGGTTTTACCCTATAAATCAATGTTACAGTTTCCTTTACACACTATTATTAAGCTCATTCACGCAAATACAGATTTTGGTAAAATATTCATTTTTAAATAATATAGATTTTCATTGTATTTTCTATCTTCATGTTGTCCAAGTAGCACAGGTTTAAGTTGTAATGAGTGATTCAGTTGACAGAGTGGATGGTAGGTATTCTGTCTGAGCGTCTAGTGACACGAAGGTAACAATATGTTGATCTTTCTCATTGCTGGAATTTCCTATACTTGTTGTCTCCTTTTCCATCTTTACAGATGATAGATGATTCTGTATGATAGATGATTTCAAATTGTATATACACATTGGTGAGATGGTCCATCTGAAAGAGTATTCCTAATAATCATGTTCACTGTATATGATCTATCTGCAAACGTAGAAAATAAATTTTATTGTTTTCTTTGTTTCAAATTAGGCTCATGCACAGTTAGTTCGAGAAGTGGATGTAGAGAAGGTGTCAACTTTTGAGAACCCCTATGTAGATGCAATAAGAAGTTTATGGATTGACCCTGGAATCCAGGAATGTTATGACAGACGACGGGAATATCAGTTATCGGATTCAACTAAATAGTAAGTATATAGTGGTGTGACAATAAGTGATCTTCAGAAAGATCAAGCAATATTGCAGAATCCTCAGTGAGGCATGTGAGTTTTCTTACTGTAGCAGATGAAGCTTCCTTATTTATTTTGTTTTCAGGTTTGAATTTGGATTGTATTGAATATATATGAAGCACTTGAAATAATAACCACCATCTATTGTTTCTGATGAACTGGTGCTGTGCTAGCTCATTAAAGGAGACAGTAAAATAATCCAGAGGGCTGGATTATTTTACCACTGGGCTTTAGTTAGTTGATTTTATTTATCAGCACAAGATCTTTGTGATAACAATATCCACCATTGACTGGCGTGGTTGTTATACGGATGGAATTATTGATTAGCACATAGCAACTAGCAATTAGCGCAATTAAATGGAGTACACTGCTTGTCCCAGGAAAGGGGAAAAAAAAAAAAAAGCTAGAGCGTTTTTTCACCCTGAGTGTACAGGGACCTCTCAACCTTGCAAGGAGTTACCTTAACCCAGCGTCCCAGGTAACGGGAGGGATACTCATGGTCCAGCCGGAGGAGTTGGTCAGGTGTCGTTCCTGATCCCTGCTCAACTCACCAATGCTAGACTCTGTCCTTTATACCCTTAGAAAAGGAGTATGTGACTGTGCTATGATCATCCTTATAAGGTGATTCTTCCAGAATCTTCAGGCAAATTCCAAAAGATTATCTGATCTTTGCACCATCAGTGAGATGGGTTTTGGTCCCTTATTGGGTGTTTTGCAAGTGTATCAGTTCTTTAGCCAGTGAGGTATTGTTTGCAAATTTTAGCGAAGCAGGACTGCCCTGCCTCCACAAGACTGCCTCCTTCCCTATCTTGTTGTTGGGGAAAGTACCCAAAGTCTCTCCATCGCTCTTCTGCCATGTTGGCAGAGTTTGTGCAATTCAGCAGTTTTGGTTGTTAACTCTTTACTCGCCCATCAACTTCACTCCCCCCAGGTTCTTAATAATGTTATAACACTTCCCTAGTTTTCTACTCCCTTCCAACTGTTTCACCTAGCCCAATGAATCCAAAACTATGTTCTATTTCAGGCTCTTTTAAATAGTTAAAAATATCAGATGGATATACTAAGCAATGCTAAATGACCTTTGAAGCAGCTTCCAGCATAATGTCAAAGATTTATGATAGGCCTGGTGACCACAAGGTAGGCAAGAGAGGGTTGGATACCAGCAGAGAGAGGCACTCAAGGTTCATAAGGGGTTAAACAGGATAAGTTTATAAAGAACTTACTTATACTGCAGACTGCATGCAGAGCTCTAGGTACAGTGAAGGGTGGTCACCAATGGGAGGCTGCTGGAGGTACGGGTTGAACACATGGATTGGACACATGGGTAGATCTTGACTCGTTCTTTCTAAGGGCCCCTTAAATCTACTAGAACTGTTTCCTTGTCTCAGCTGTGCTAACCTGCTACCGCATCCTCTGCCAGCCACTGGGTCCTCGCCAGGTCTCCTACAGCAGTTCTCACTACACTCCACCCCCTGACTGACAGAGACATGGTATTGGGGCCACCAGTGTGTGGACAAGGTTCAGACATGTCTTTCCAGTATTAGCCCAACTAACAGCTGAGGTGTGCAAATGACTAAATCATAGTGAGTATATATATGTATATAGTAAATTATAACACGTATGCACACAAAACTAATCAGTCCAGAACTAGGAGCATAATGCATTTTCCCCATGGTCCTACATTTGACAGCTACGATAACAGTCACTGCCAGGGATTGTCCTGCACTGATTCTTTGGACTCTATGTTGTGTGGTACTTGAAGTAGGCTCTTTATCTTGTGGGTGTTGGGTTTGATGTGCTTACCGTAGTTCCGTCGATGTCCCAACTAGTACGAGGCTGGGATGGAGAGCAGCAATGTCACGTCTCCGCTTGGCATATTCATCAGGTCACAGTTCTCTGGGTGAGAGTCTCTTAGAGGGGACATTGACTGGGACACTTTCCCATTTGATTCATACCAGGTGGGTGTCTCCTGGCCCATCAGCAGTGATTTCCCCTTCTGACTGTTTGGAGTTAGTTGAATCACGCACCCACACGGTATGTCCTGTAGACACCTGGTAGACAAGTATGTCCTGTCCACCTGGTCGCTGGGTGGGCTGCAAGGATTCTGTTTCCTGGATAGTGGGGACCGCCATCCACTCACATGTCAGTTAGGCTCTGTAGTCTCCCTGTGTACATTGGAGGGATTGGGATCTGGCGTAATGAATCACAACCTTCACCTCCTCAAAGTAGTTTGAGTCAATGGTCCCTGCAATGACATCCACCTCCCAGAGAGCTCAACTATTACAGGGCACCAGGCAACCATAATCCCCTTGAGGTGTAGTGGTGGCCAACCCCATACTCACAAGATGATGACTCTCTGGTTCTAGGGTTATTTCTTTGTGTGGCAATTGCAGACCCAACCCTGCCCTCCTGGATGAGAGTACCAGCAGGGGACAATTTGCACAGATGCTCTTTAGGCAGCCTGTTCATTCACTGACCTTAATCCTGACCTTTACAGATGGTAGGGTATGTGATATGTCCAGGCTATTCCTCACTCTTCAGCCCAATTTGGAATGTCATTCCCTATAAAATGAGTGCCCTGATCAATTCAGACTTCCACCAGGGAGCCATATAACCCAATCAAGTTTTCTAATGCCTTCATGGTGTGAGCCTGGGTAGCTGCGGCACAAGAGTGGGTGTACAATAGACCAGAGCAGGTGTCCACAGCACTCAGGACATATCTGTGCCACTGGCTTTCTGGTAGGGGTCCAATATAATCAATTTGCCACACCTCCTCAGGCTTTTGTCCTCTGTGAATATATCCCTTTTTGGTCTGCAACCACTGCAGAGCTAGGTGGGTACAGTGAGGGCAACACTATCTTGCCTCTTTTTGCACCACAATGGTGGTAAGAAGACCTTGAATGCTAGCCCATTGGATGGTCTTATCTCCATCCACATGGCCACTTCTATGATGGATCCAATCTGCTAACCCAGGGGCAATGAGCACGCTAACTGCTGCCATAGCATCTACCTCACCATTGTACTTGACTTCAGAATTACTAGGTGTATGGGCATCTGTGCACCTTATGGCAATTTGATGTTGGGTGCAGGCTTCCCAGATACTAGATCATAGGGGCTGTCTCCATATTTGCTTGCCGTGGATAGCCCATCCCGATGGATACTGTGCTGCCATCCATACACTAAGACTATTGCATACTGCCCAACTATTGGTGTATATAAATAAGGGCCCTTCATTCTTGGTGAGCACTAGATAGCCTGCCCAAAGTTTGACCCACTGGCTTGATAGTCCCGGGCCAGTCTCATACAGAATCTCTTTGTGAAAGCTGGATTGAAGACTACAGCTTGCCACCACCTCTCTGCTCTTTTGTATGAGGTTGAGCCATCAGTGAATCGTGCATGTTCTTGCTGATCCGCTGTCAGCTGATTGTATGGGGGAGCTTCTACACATGGGGATGCTGAGGTCATGGCTAGAGGGCTACACTGCCAATTATCCTTGAGGGGTAATTCCTCAAAGGTGATAGCCCCTAAGAGGCGCACATGAGTGTCTGTGATGCCTGCTTTAGGAGCCTTCATGCGTAGTTGCAGATAATGCTTCCACTTCCACAAAGTTTGGACTTGTGCAGTACCACTTGTAGGTAGTGGTCCTTCATCTCGGCTCCATTCCATTATGGGCAAAGGAGTCCGCACTACCACTGAGTCTGGACCCGTGATAGCTTCTGTCTGTTGAAGAGCCCAGACTGCAGCCAGTATCTGCTGTTCCACTGGGGCGTATCGTTCAGCTGAACCTCGCAATGGTTTGGACCAGTATTCGATTGGTTCTTTACCAGTCCAGGCCTGCTGCCACAGACCCTGTGAGGCTGTGTCACCTACTATGGTGACTTCCAGCTCTTCTTCCTGGGCTCAGAAGTGCATGCTGACTTAAAGCTTCTTTAGCTTGAGCAAAGGCTACCTTCTGTTTAGGGCTTCATTCAAAGGCAGCTTTCTTCCTTGCTATGGCCTGTATGGGCTGTAGAACATACCCGAGATGCAGGATAAAGGTCTGCCAGTACTCCCAAGCCCTAGGAAGGATAGGGCCTGACCCACTGACATTGGTTCAGGGAAGTGAGTAATGGTCTCAATGGCTTTCTGTGGTATTTTCCTCTGGGGAACTGACCAGAGTATGCCTAGAAAGATGACTTCATTGCTGAGGTCCTGTATTTTCTTTGGGTTCATTAGTCACACTCTATTGGTGAACACATGCCTTTGCTTCAACAAGGCTTGCTTCAGTGGGACCGCTCATCAAGATGTTGTCAATACAGTGTCCCATTGCTACCTTATTGGGCAGGGTGACCCGGTCAAGGTCCCTGCTTACCAGCTGGTGACAAATGGTGGGTCTATGTTTGTAACCTTGTGGCAGAACCATAAAGGTAGAGCGGCGGCTTTCCCAGGTAACTGCAAATTGATCTTGGCTCTTTTGTGCGATGGCAAGAGAGAAAAAGGCATTTGCCAAATATATTACCACATGCCAGTGTCCTAGTTGGTGGCCAATCGTTCCATCATGGACACTGTGTCAGGCACAGCTGCAGTCAACATCAGAGTTAGGCTGTTAAGGCTGCATTAGTCCATAGTCATTCCAGGACCCATCTTTCTTTTTTACTGGCCAAAGGGGGCTATTAAAGGCACTGGGTGCTGGATGAATGATGCCAGCAGCCAAAAGACCATGGATGGTAATCTGTTATCTCTTCGTGCCCTCTGGGCACACGGTACTGTTTAGTGTTAACAACAGCAGTAGGCACCGGGAGCTCCACTGGGTCCCATTTAGGGTGCTCTCAAAATAGTAGTAGCTGTTTTAATGTATAAGGGCCACCCAAAAGAAAAGGGGACCCACGGAGCAGTGATTGCTTTCCCTCGGAGTATATCAAGGCCTAAAATATGCTCGTGAATTGGGGCCACCAACACAATTCCCTTTGCTGGGAGTGATTTGCCCATAGCCAATTTTAGTTGCGTGGCTTGCACATCACCCTGCTGACGCCACTCACAGTCACTGAGCATCCCCGTTGGGATGCGGTCCCATGCAGAATGGTAGCCTACGCCCCCGTGCTCACCAGTGCCATTACTCGCTGTTGTCCCTCATTAGGCCAGTAAATGTCAATCGGCATAAAAGGGGCGATGGTCCCCCATTACATATCATCTAATTTGGACGGGGGCCGGGGGGACCCACCTCCCTGTCAATATTGAGCTGGCAGCTTCCACTCCGTGTACTCCTCCACTCCGTGTACTCCGCAGGCGGGGCAGCAGGTGTCGCTGGCCCTCCCTGCACTCTCTGGGCTGCTCACTGAGCTTCCTCCGCTCTCAGACTTCGTGTGCGTCACTGTCCACCTCCCGCCATGGCACGCTGGCTCGCAGCAGGTCTTGGAGCATAGTGCTGCAATTCGCCCTTTCTTTCCGTTTCATGTCTGCCCGCCTGCTTCCCAACTTCCCATCCCTGCTAACAGAGGCCGCCTCTGCCACCCGAGCGGCTTCCCCCGCCATGCCCGCCCGCCTCCCAATCACACAGGTAGCTCCATCGTTTTAAGGGAGTGGGGCAGGTCGCAGCACCTTAGTCCGTATGGTTTTGCTCGTGGGCATCTGCTCCGGTCCTGTAAACTGGGGAAATGGATTCCGGGCACTGTTGCTGATGGCCGCAGGTGGCTTAGCCCTGCCGCGATAGCAGTCCACGTGGGGAGCCCGCCATCGATGCCCGTGGCAGTCAGCCGGGTTAATGGCACCGTGCCCAGCATCCCTCCCTTAGGGAGAGGGAAACGTTTTGGCTCTGCTACTGTGGGGCGTGGAGGGCGTTGTGCAGCCAGGGATCCTGGGGCAGAGCCCCCATCCTCTCGAGCTCCTCTCTAGGAAAATGAACCGTCTCTGCCCCATCGTCCCACAACCTCAACAGCCGCTCTAACAAGCCTTCATGGAGCTGCTGCCGGTAGCGTCCCAGCACAGTCTGCAGCCCCGATGCTTTAAAATCGGAGGAGTTGTGGTCCCTCGCAGAGGGGCTGCATTCGGTCCCGTGAGCCACCGTGCCGCCACCAGCCAGGCAGCTTCTGCCCCCTCGTGCTCAGTGTCCGATTCCAAGCTGGGGGGCTCATCCGGTGCCCAGACATTGCCGCCCCAAGTTTCCGCATCCCAGTCCACTTTGCACACCAGTGCTCGCAGCGCCAGGGACGGACCCCTCGCCGCCCTCACTCGTCGCCAGCGGTTTGCAATGCGGGTGGCCACAATGGCACACCGGTGCTGCAGCTTCTCGCCTCGACCCACGGTTGCCCTTGCCACCTCCCGGGTCAAATGAAGAGCCTCCATAGTGGCTGAGAGAGCGCTTTTCAAGTGCCCCTTTCGCTGGCGTGCCCCAGCAACGCCTCGTCCCAGCTGCAGAGTACAGTCAGCAGAATCCGCCCCAGATCCTGCTGCCTTTCACGCCGCCAGCCCTGTTTTTCCAGCCAGAGCTTGGCAACTGGCTCCACGAGCCATTCTGGGCATCCCCTGGCTTGCTCTCAGCCATGCTGCGGGGGTGAGCCACCCCACCGGCTTGCGAGCTGCAGGTGCCCACCAACCCACAGTGGGCTGCCTGGGAACGCAGCACCCCGCCTCCCCCTAGCCTTCTCACCTCCAAAGAGGCATCTCCACACCGGTGTCCCGCTGGCTGCGCCAACAGCAAAGCAGGCCAGAGAGGATCACATACTGGTGGAGAGAGATGCTCAGGGCTCGTGAGGGCTTAAACAGGGCAGATTATTTAAACAGGGCTCGCACTACCGACTACATGGGGAGCCCCAGGAAGCACGCTGAGGGGTTGCTGATGGGAGGAGAGGCTGCTGGAGGCACGAGTCAGGTGCCCAGGTGGGACTCGACTCGTTGTTCCTGAGGGCCCCTTAAACCTACTAGAGCTGTTTCCTCAGCTCTGCTGTGCTAACCTTGAGTAGCTACTGCCTGGGGAGCAGCTGGACGTTGTAGACAAAGCGGAGTCTGCGTGCCTGGCCCCGACGGGAACTTGGTCACTGCGCAGCAGCACGGTTATTAAAGCTGTGTCAAAAACTTCTATGGTCTCCACTGTAAATTTTATATCAGCTATGAAAATTAATCTGGTTGCATCATTGCAGTTTCCATTTGTCGGGGTGGCATGGATGGAAACCTTTCATTGAAAAAACACTGAATAAACTTAAAGGCACCATGAAGCTCACGCTAAAGTCATTGGAACATAGTAGCTCTGGGATGAGATTTATCTGTGCAGCAGTCTGAGGATTCTTATCTATCACAACCCTTTATATGTGATTAAGGCAAGACAAATCTATTAATATCTTGCTGATGTAATTTAAGCAGTTAGAGAAATACCAGTGCGTAAATTAGGTCTACTCAGATTTGTTCCAATGCTCTGTTACTACCACACCCCATTCTGCTTATGCTCTATCTGCCCTATGTACAGGATTTCAGTTGTCCTATGCAGTTTACTGTCCCATGGAGCTGGTTACCTTCCTAAACTATCACTTCTATTATTTGTATATGCATATTTTGGTGTACAGGGCAGTGGAATCTTTTCTATGGCTTGGATTCTCATTGTCCCCATTTAGACAATGTTGTGTTTTATTTTCAGTGGTAAGAAGACTAACAGAATATCCTAGGAAATTACATATAAGTGATAATCTCTAGGATGTGAAAATAGAAAATTTTAGGGACAAATTAGGCTGACAGTATACTTTCAAATTGTTTTATATAATAGGTTCATATAGGTTATAGGCTATAATAGGTTCATATAAACAAAATTCACAAAGCAATTAAAATGAAGGAAGCATCCATTACTCATCAACTTATTGAGACTTAAGTGATTTCTTCTGACTTGATGTATAAAACTGAAACAAAAGTTTGTTGCCCACCAGATTTCTTTTACATCTTTTTAGGCGTGTGTTCTAATATGTTACACTTAGTCTTAATTAATCCTTTACATGAGTCTCTCCTTTCATCTTCTCAGTGTTTTTTTTCCACCATGTTTTTTACAGTATCATTGTTTTTATCTGTTCCTTGTATTGCTTTATGTTTTTTTTCACTATTAGTGTACATTGTCTTCTAAATCTCTTCCTCTAGATTTTCTGTTTCTGCTGCTGTTTCTTAATTCTCTTTCTAGCTTCAAATATGCCCTATTCTTTCACTTTCTGTCATCTATTGACCTGCTTTGTCATTGTTAGCAACATTTCTGATGTTTTTATACCCACTGCATATATACCCACATGTTTTATATCCACACTGGAGGAATACATCTAGATATGTTTTCACTAGAAGATGTGAGGGTAGTATCTAAGAAATAAATTTTCCTGAAAGGTGGGAGTTGATTTGAACCTCTTGGTAGCTCAGTAACTATATTCCATTCTCTCCCTTTACCATTGGATGCTCCAAAGGTTACAGAATCATAAAGGTAAGGTATTCATATTGTTTTTAAAGTAATTTCTAGACTCTTTTCTGTGCTAAAGTGAAGAGCACATCAGGTAAATAGAGATTATTCACTTTCCATATATGTTACTGGGTGACTTACCCACTTATTTTGCCACTAAATGACTTCCCTTTATGACTTCAAAGATACCATTTGCAGTATGAGGCAGATGTAAACCACCACCACAATGCAGGGGTAGGGTTAGGGATTTTAAAAGTTTGCAAAAGGCTTTTGGGTTTGATGACTTGCTTTTTTAGTCTTCTGTTAATGTTGGGCTTTCACCTTGTAGGAATTCTAAATTGAGAGAGGCAGTTAGATTAAGAGAGGTTCGATTTGGATGGAATAAGAACAAAAATAACCTAGTACAGCCTTCTTTCCACCTCCTACCTTGCTTCCCACCTCATTGCAAAAATGTTAGATTTACTATATTTACTGCAGACGAAGATTAGATAATCCTAGAAATGGGTAAACATGATTCAACTTTTTGCTGGTGGTATAGAGACTCAGAAACACAAACCTCCATGGAAATTCTAAAAGTACTTGTTTACATTTAGCTTTGTACATGGCTTGTGTTAGTACACTGAAAATTGATTCTATTTACTGTGTTGCATGTTACCAAAGAGGAACTTGTCTCAGTTATTCTGGCAACTCTGAGAGATAGGAAAAATCCTGCTGCAACAGCTTTGATGCTTTATTTATGTGGCATTGGGAGGCAAGAAAGTTATATGTATTTTCGAAAATGAATAAAAACCCTTCTCCCTTTCAAAGCTTATTGTTTTCCAGCAGATGGTCAAAATTAATGCTAGTTTAGGGCAGTCTCCTCAACCATTTCAAATTTCTGAAAAAAACAACCCACAAAAGAAAAAAAAAGTAAGGATAGCTCCACCCAATTCTAGAACATCCAGGCATCAAAGGACAGAAATAAAGGAAATTTAATTAAATATTTTGCTTAAGTAATCTTAGTCATAAGCTTTGGTTAGAGTTTTATTTTCCCTTGAACTGTCACTATATGCATATGAGAGAGATCATTTTGTAGAGGGTCACACCTATAAACTATTGTAACTTTAAGAAAATAGATTTTTGCATTAAACAGAAGAGCTTTAGGACGGAAAAGATGTAAATTTACTATTTACTATTATTTTTGATATTTGGAAAAAGTCAGACATTCTGTATCTGCATTTACATGTGGTTGAACACACTGAAACCACTTGCATATGAAATGATACTGGTAAGACCTTGCCTTTTGTAGTGGTGATTGTACTGAACTCTCCTGAAAAAACTTTTTGTTAAACAGTAAAGTTTATAGTTTCTTGGGTTTTTGTCTCTGTTCCCTTGTAGTACCATCCTCCTCATATATATTAAGAAAAAGTCTCACCATTTGCTGACTGTATTGTAACAAGTCATTTTTACTAATATTAGACTGACCCTTTTGTTAGTGTCAATATTTAAATTAGGCTATATACTAAATTCAGGTTAAAATTACAGAATTTCTGATGGAATTATTCCCAAGAAAGTGATGTGATATCACTTGACTACTTGCAACATAAATCTGATCTCAAAGCTGTTGAAGAGCTGTTCATTACATGAACCATGCAATTCATGGTTGGAGGGGGATGTTCCTTTGAAGTGCTTGGCCCATGTTTGTTCATTTTGAAGTTGTTTTAAAAATTCATTCAAACCAATTTGAAATAATCTTTGATGGTCCTTCTTTATTAGGTGATGTAACTCTGGGTTACTGGCTAAAACTATTCTGGTTTGTTTCTTAAGGTTAGGAGTCCTGTCACTTCTTTGCCTGATTACTATATGAGAAAGACATGTGGGAAAATAGAGAGCTAATTAATCTACTCCTATTACCCTGTTTTTTCTGCTTATTTTGAAATACAGACAAACAGTACCTTTGAAACACCATGTCTTGAAAGGGTATCATTAGTACCTAGTAGCTTCTTTGAAGGTTGGCTTCTGTTTTGACCCTTGCCATAGAGAATATATAATTCATTAAAAATAAACACTTCTTTCTCAGCACTGAATAGGAAACAAAAGGTTGTCTCTGCTGCAGGTCTGTGTGCAGCTTGTGTGTGCTACAATACTGTGGCAGCCTTCCCTGACATCCAGAGAGCGCTCCTGTCAGTAGCTCATTGCACACACATTACCTTGGCAATGCACCTTGTGCCAGTTGCTCTAGCAACCCTGTTGAAAATTACTTCAGCAGCCACTCAGATTCATTTTTACAAAACTAATTGCAACTATAATTAGATTTTTAAACTTGGTCTGTACTATAAATTTACTTGTACCTATGCATTTTTTTAAGGAATTCTGTGCAATTTTCCCAGTTTTGTTCTTTTGTATAAAGCTTAGCTGAGTAAATACCATTTGCGTGAGAGACTATAGCTACAATATGGCTCATCAAAACAAGACATTTGCTAGCAGATGGTAAAAATAAATTCAGTGCCATGTAGTTCTGATCCAAATTGTTTGCACAGTGGCTGCTAACTGCAGAACTGATTTATCAATAATAAGTAGTTTTCTGGGTTTGGACTTGTTCGAAAGTCATTTGCCAGGATAATCTCAATATCCATATTGTTGTTATGGTTTTCAATTTTGACGTTAATAAGCAAAGGAGATAGATAGATACCTGTTTTTGACAATTGTTGGCAACACATTTTTTTCTGTGAAAGCTCAAGTATATGAAGTCTTCTGGTTTGTTTGCAAGAGTGCATGGGTGTAGCAATTTCTAGTTTATACTGAAATGGCAGCTGTGTTATAAAAGCTGATCACCAAATTTGTGAGTGTATGCATGCATGTGGTGAAGCTCCTGCGGGCTTGCAATTTTGTTTGTTTTTGTTAGGCTTTTTTGCTAAAATATCCTGTGCATGCTTGTTAAGTACTTAAAATTTTTGTATGTACCTACTCTTTTGTATGTACTTTCATGCGCTGGGGCTGCTACCACATCCTCTGCCAGCCACTGGTTCCTCGACAGGTCTTACACAGCAGTTCTCACTCTCTCTCTCTGTCTTGCACTCTTGCTTTTGTTCTCTCACTCATGTGCTCTCTTTCTCTCTCTCCTTCTCTTGCTTGAGCAATCTCATGCTCCCTCATTCTCTCTTGTGCTCTTCCCCCACCCCTTTCTCCCCTCTCTCTTGCTCTCCTCCCCCTCTTCCTCTGTCACTCTTTCGTTCTCCTCTCTCGCTCTCTTTCCAGCACTCACTCCTCTCTGTCTCACAATCTCTTGTGCTCTCTTTTGCCCGGTCTTTCTTGCTCTCATTCATGCTCTTGCTCTCTTGCTCTTGTTCTTTTCTCTCTCACTGTGTCTTGCTTTCTCTCCCTCTAGCTATTGCATTCTCTCTCACGCCCTCCCTCTTGCACACTCTCCCTCTCTTCCCTGCTCCCTTGCAGTCTCTCGCTCTCTTCTGCAATCTCTCACTCTCTTGTCTCTCTCTCTTTCTTCCTAATGCTTTCTCACACTCTTGCTCTCTTGCATGCTCTCTCACTTTCTTTCTTGCTATCTCGCTCTCTCTCTCACGTACATTCTCGAGTTCACTCGTATTCTTGTACTTTCTCTTTCCCTCCCTCCCTCTCTCTATCTTGCTCTTCCTTGCGCTCCCTTATACTCTCTCACTCTCTTGCCCACTCTCTCTCTCACCACATGCCTGCTCCTGTATACACTTTCCTGTGCTCTCTCATGCTTTTGTGCTCTTTCTCTCTCTCTGTCTCTAAAAAGAATTTGGCCCCATCCTCTTGACACCCTCCCTTCAGATATTTATACATGTTTATACATCTCTTGCTCACCAGCAGGGAAGCACCACAGCAGTTTGCACCCATGCTCCATTTCTCTCTGAGGCAAATAAGCTGGCTTAATATGAGCAAATTCAATAGTGTTTCTTCACTGATCCAAATCACTTGGACAGGAATTTGGAGCAATTGCACACACAAAAGCATTGGTCTGATTTTCAGAAACATATTTACTAGATAATTTTAATAGTTTACCTCATAGAAGAATGTAAAGCTATATGTACTAATATGGTAACAGGAAGTATGGCTGATCTTCATCAAAACCTTGAAAGTAATTGAACAGAAAATAGGGTCATATGACGAAAGTTAAAATAAATAAATTTCTATTCCTTTGCTTCAGAGCAAGACTGTACAAACTGCATTAAAACCTGAATTTCAGCATGAGTATTCTTCAACAGAAACATTAAAAAAACTAACAACAAAGCAAAACTTATGGAGGAGAAAGCTCTTTTTTTCTTTTAAAATAATTTAATTGAATATTTGCCCCATGCTCAAGACATGAAAATAGAAGTAAGATTGTGCAACTAAAACCTAAGAAGTAGTCCATTTTAATTTAAAAAATGAATACAGTGATATGTATATATCTATTAAGTAAGTGTTAAGTTACAAAGAAAGTGGCAGAGGCTAATGCCATTTTCCTAAAACAAAAATAAATTGCAGATGATGTATTCTGTTTTTCACATTGCAGATACTGGTTATGACTTGTCAGTAACAAAGATTTTCAAAACAATTTTGTGCATACTCCCTTTAATATTTTTGACACTGCTTCGTTGATTCTGGTTTTGAATGCATAATTTAGGAGATTTCTTAGAAAGCCCTACATCCTTACATCTGTTAAGTGAAGACATCTAGGGAAAAAAATGAGACTATGTAAGGATGTGTAAATGCTCTATTATGGGCTGTATAGACTCTTTAAGGTGCTAGTGGTGAAATGAGTAAGATGGTTTCTGTTTAGTGCATGTGTAAGAGCCGAACTCGAGCAGACCTGCGTGAGAATAAGGAAAAGGTATGTATTTTTGAAGAATAAATTAGTGCTTCTTGATCTTAACAACATCAGTGATTAGTATTAGGACAGAAAAATCCTCATCTGCCCTGTAAACAGTAACCCAAATGAGACTTGACTGCTTAATGATGCCCTTTTAAGTTATTATCTTTCTAAAATCAGTCAGATATGCACTACTGTGCTTGTGGTTTAGAGGTATAATAACCGGGCTTGCACATTAGAGACTACAGCTGAAGCTTTCCAAAGGAACGCAACAAGATGATGGTATAGATGAGCCACCTACAAATTTATTCTCTTAAAATGCTCCTGCTCTCCTGAGTACCACTGTAGTATGTAATGACCCACAGTGCTTCTTTGCACCCCCTTTTTTTTTTCCAAAACAAAAAACTTTTTTTTTTTTTTTTGAGATGAGAGGGGAATAAAGAGGCCAATTAGTGTTTCGGGGTCTTTGTGCTTTTTGTGTTGTGGTGGTTATGGATTTTGTTAATTTGTTGATTCATTTTTTTTCCCAACAAAGTAATGATCAGCTTGTTCATTTGTATAAAACATCTAAGGACAGATGAAATGCTATGATTCTAAAGGTCTTTTTCCTGTTGACAGAAACTACTCAGTGTTCTGAGAAAATATTTTCAGAGTAACTGCTTCTGAATATGATAATGTGTCTCAGATATATGGTTCAATGTATCTTTCTAAATATGTGCAGTTTTCTCACATTCAACATTTACTATCAGCTTAATCTTTCATGAATAAAATCATAGTGAGGAAAATTTGATAATATTTTTGGCTCCCTTCAAGATCTAACAAGTTATTTCTTCTGTATTTTTGCCATAAAGTAGAACTGAAACCACTTTGTTTCTGCCATTGTTCATAAGTAACTTTATTTAATAACAAATTATTCAGAGCATCTAGAAGTAGTCTAATTATTCCTCGTGTGGGTTTATTTAAAATAGAGCACCTTGAATAATAGCCGTGAAGAAAAGAACATGTTCAGAGCTTCAAATATGTAGTGGTTTGAGAAATTACAGAGTCCATTGCTACCTCTCTTGGAATGAATCAGGGCAGCCTTAGGATATTTTATCTTATCAATGGCTAACTCTGGCCAACTAGTCATTATTGTACTTGGAAGTAGCCAAATGTACAAAAACTGATTTTTCTGCAGAAGTCTTTCTCCCAGATATGTACCCTAGGGAGACATCAAACTGCCTGGTGCACTAAATTCATGTAATGTGCAATTACTGGATCCAAACAGGCTATCACACGTTGCTATGTAACCCCTCTTTTTTAAAGCCTCTCTTCTATGAAATTTCATTAAAATCTCCATTATGCTGCTGCTTTATGGTTGAAAACCACCATTAAGCAATAACAGAAGAGTTGTGTGTTATAGCTAACTAGCCCCTACAAGCAATTTTATTGTAGTTTCAGGTCATTTGCAAACTGATTGGGTGCGGGAGGCAGGCTTGTGCAAGCAAGAGAGGACTCAATATGAGTTA
>VWPW01007336.1:0-30959 GCA_013389825.1 Crypturellus undulatus | reverse complement strand
TACATATATAATTCTTAAAAGAAACAGAGTTCAGATAAGACGAAAAAAAAAATCCACAAAAAGGCTTACACCTTTTTTTTTAACCTGCATGAAGTTATTATGAAGGAGAAATTTCAACTCTGCTGTTAGATTTTTCTTTCTTTTTAATGTATAAGTACAGTGACTGAATAAGACCTTTTTGAGTTCTGGCGAAGTATAACTTCTTCAGCTTCACAACTGTATAGCTTATTTGTATGTATAGAAATTTTCAGGCATATGTTTCCAAACCTTATATCAAATATAGAATGATAGAATCATGCATTTTAAAATATTTTTAAAAAATAAAGTCACAGAACTTTCTTTTCATTAAAGCAATGCAAAAAACATTTAAATATATTTTGATTTGGAGAAGGTAAGGATTTAACATTTATGATGAAACCAACTAGAAGAGATGATTTTTGGTATATATCAGTAGAATTTCAAATTAGTTATACTCTGGTATAAAGATATATTTTAAATATGCATAGAGAAAAGAAATCCTTCACTTGTAGAAACATTGATGTATAGTCCTACCTTTCTTGGGAAGTGAAGTCTGGAAGTCATATAGCTGTGTCTCTAAAAAGTTGAATGTACAGTTGGAAACTCTACTCTTTTTAATATTATCACAATAAGTCCGTATGGTGATTTAAGAATTCATTTTTCCCTTTTGAGCAGTATTCTCATCTATGTTTACTTGGCTGTGATCAAGATTAGTTGGTAGTGAAGACTCCCATATAGCTGTGGAATCTAAACTTTGTCATGTCTGTGAAAAGCCTTTGCTTTGATAGACACGTCCTTTAAATGTGTATCTGGTCAAATGGTTTCAGAATTGCTAATAAGGGGAGCAAAGCTCTGAAGTATCATATGGTAAAAGTTATGGGGAGTGGGATACCTAGAATGGTTAGAAGGAATTAGTAAGAAGGTCAAGAGATGCAAAGCAGAACATTTAGGATAAGATTACAAAAGGTAGGAGAAAAACATCTTTCAGTAATGGTTACATTCATGATATTGTAAATCAACATTGCTAAAGATATAAGGGCACACACACAAATATATATGTGTGCACATGCATGTGCACACACATTAAAATCTCTATAAAATCACTCTTAAAAGCCTTATAGGAAACATCTCCAAGTACACTAAACAGTTCTGCTATACACCTTTGACCACTACCTACAATGCAACAGATAATTATTTATGGTCTTTTGAGTGGTTTCCTTTAGCAGGTAACTCGGTACATAGAAGGGAGAGTTTGATGTGTTTTTTTTTTCCTCCCTCTTTTTTCTAACAGGACAAATACCTTCACACAAATTGCCTGGCAGCCTTGGCAAATATGTCAGCCCAGTTCCACTCACTTCATCAATATGCTGCTCAGAGGATCATCAGGTAAATATAAGACATCTGAAACAGAGTTCTGTTTAAACTCGTCTTTCTTTGCTAAAAGCCAGGAGTAAAGGAGCTTGAATTTTATGTGCCTTAATAGATATGGATGAGCTAAGTAAAAGAAATTGGAAATCAGTTAACCCTGAATAAATCTGATGTGCTTCTGGAGCCTGATTCTCTTCTGAATGCACAAACAGCACTAGCTTCTATGAGAAATTTCTGACTGTTTTCTTAACAGAATAGCTCAGCAGCTACTTTTAAACTAGAAGATTTTCAGTGGCTTGTAGCAACTATGCCTTTTTAGTCATGCATCAGGTTATTACAAAGTTGCGCAGTATGTGAGAACCGCCGGATTTTCATCTCCATTCAGTTCTTCCTGCACATTTGGCAAAATATTATTTTGTTAAATCAGACAAAACATAATGATTATTTTGTGACAGGGTCCCGTAAATATGGACCATAGAACCTACAGCTGTAATTTTCAAATGTTTATTTATAGTGGTAAGTTATTATCTGCTCTGGTTCCCAAAGCAGAGTAACTTTGGAGAAGTAGATATTGAAGTTGGTCCTTCTCTTTTTTATTATATCTTTTTTTTTTTTCTGTGCTCTGCTCTAGACCACTATATAAAGGCAGGTAACCATGTGTACTGATATCTTTGCAGCCAACCTGCTGCACACCCCAAAACAAACCAGGAAGGTCCTTATTAAAGCAGCATGGAGTTTTATAGAGCTTAGCAAGTATAGAATGTGTGCCAAAAATAAGCAAATAGTAATTGTGTGCCTGTGTACTTTGTAAAGGACTGGGTTAACAAGAAATACACTTCATTCCTAAACCACTGCCATTAGGATATAATTCTCTCCCTGCCCCTTGTGTTCTGGAAATACTTGCTTCCCCGTGTATATTTAATGTATATTTAGCTATCCAGCATGAGTGTGTCCTGTTATTACCTTCTCCCTGCTTAACACCCACAATTTTTTCATACCCTGACAGCATTAATGGGTGTTCATAGTTTGAATTAGAGTTTGAATTAATTGAAATCAGAGTGTGAATTTTTGTTTTGTTTTTTTTTTCTGCTTGTCTTTTGATAATGTCTCATATCTGTATATGAGATGCAGAATAGGAGAATATCTGTACTTCTCCTTTCTCCAACAGCAATTTTGGAGTATATGTGCATTTTTATCAGCTTTCCAAGCCTTTATTGATGTAGCTTTCTGAAGTGAAGTTGTAGATCCCCCTGCCTGGCTGGATGTGGATGTCATGAGATACGATACCCTGAAGCTCCCAAACTCACTCCAGTTCTTCGTGAGATACATCATTGCCTGCTTCAGAGTTCTTTTTTTTTCCTGATTCCTTCCATTTTATTCTACTGCTACTTCCTCAGACCTAAATGAAGTGTGTTGCTCTGACTATATTTTGGGGCACTGAAGAAGTGACCTTGCTATTCTTGGTATAGTTGCCTGTTATCACCAGTCAGCTATTTTGTAGTTGTCCTCCAAGTTAGCAGGCATCTGCTATTCAAAATTTAAAGCTATGGTTCAAGTGGATTATGGGATGACTAAGGATGCTGTGGTGCATTGGCGAATGAGATGGGGTGGAAGGAGTAATTTCAGTGCCCTTCCACCCATCTGACCTCAGTCCGTCTGCTTTGATTGAATCAAAACGTTTACAGGCAGCTCCTTCTGGCACCTGCATTTTTCCTAATGGGCTTTCTAGCTTTCTCATGTGCTGTTTTCACCATCTGTAACTGCATCTTTGGGGCACATTGACTCCCCCCTCAAGGGTTAAGGCCCAAAGAAGGATATGCAATATAGTGAAATTCTCTTGCACTCCTTGCATGCAAAATGTCAACAACTTGATGTATTCATCTTCTGTCTAGACATGCAAAGTTAAAAAGTCCCTGTAACACTGACTGCTTGATTTTAGTGGTGAAATAATTGCGCTAATGTTCTTAGTGGCAGTATAATTGCAAACTTTTGCTGTTGCTTCATGCTGTTATGTGCAGAAAGGAGGCTCTAATGGTGAACGGCAGTAAACAAAGAAAAAAATTGCTACACTTAATTATTTGTGAAATTATCAGGGGCTGCTCTTTGATTGTATAAAGATAATTGTATAAAGGCACATTTGAAATATAATACCTAGGAAAAAGAAAGAAGTCAGAGCAAAGAAAATAGTAGTGACATATTCAAAATCCTTATTTCTTCAAAAAATGAAGGCTGTTAGTAGCAGCCTTGATTGATTTCTGTACAGCATTTAGCAGAGCCTAAGCGTGGGGTTGGAGGCAAAGAGTTATTGCCATTAATGTTTGCAAAGGCTCAAATGCTCTGAGAATTGCTCTGCTTTGTCTTTATTCAGAGAGTAAGACTGTGCTTGAGGCTAACCCCTCAGTGATCCTTGGGGCAAATGGAAAATATTTGAGTTAATGACCCTGTAGCATCTGGAAAAAAAAAATAGACACTAGTCTGATGGGCAAGTGGCCTGAGCAGGGTGCTGGTTGTGCCGACCATTGGGTTTTGGCAGGGTTGGAGTCCTGCATGGAAATAATGTGAGGTTAGACACAGAAAATGAGCATGTTTATCAGCTCAAAGGAGTTGTGAATAAAAGGGCAGTATCTTTATTATAATTTATATAGAATATGATATTTTGATGTATTCTGAAGATATTCTGCATGAACGTTCTTAAGCGAATACCAATTCTTAAGCAAACACTCTATTCCTGTATAATAGAAACTGTAATGAAAGCAGGTGACCTTAAATTTGAAACAGAACCAGAAAAACAGGAAGAGGTTTAAGGAATATACTGGATTTTTTTTCCAATGTGTGATACTGTCCCCAAATCCTGTTCTGCTATTAGAAGCTGTACATCTGGACCGTAGACACAAAAGTGGCCACCAAGGTTGTGATTTAATTTGTCACTGTGATCATGATTGCTTATAAATCCAAAGACCTTACTGTAAAAAAAATGTATTACATTCTGTAGTAAAATGCCCTGTGGGACTATGGCATGAGGAGTAAGAAGTAAGCTCCAGAGAAGCATTTCTCCTGTGAGGTTTTGCTGCAAATATAGTAGAATTTTCTTCTCAGAAGCTTTCTCATTCCTAAACAGGCTTAAGCACCATAAAGAAAGACTTTTAAAAGTGATTTCCTCTCAAAATGATTTCCTCAAGTTGAATCATTTATTTATAAGTTTTGGTTATCAAGAAAAGCAATAGGAATAAATATTTATGAGCACATACATTACATAAGAGTTATTTTGTACTTCCTTTTCCCAGTTTATGGAGCCTGTTAGTCACTATTATTAAATCTAGCCATCACTGATGGCTGCAAGTTGCTCCATGATTCCAAAGCAGAGTATTTACTATTATTTATTATTTAGATTTTGACCCTGTCATCAGAGTGCAAGCATCTCTGTGAGGCAATAAACCACTGTATTCATAATGGAAAAAGCATTTTCCCTGGAGGAAAACCCTAAAAAGAGAACAGGACTTTATTACTAAATATTTTATATAGTTTTTAAAATTGTAATAGATGTTCGGCTCTTAACTTAAAGTGTGCTTAGACAGTCATACTTCAGGTCTCACCAGATGCTCTGATTCCTTCTGTAATGTGAGAAGTAATTCCATTTCCATGCAAATGTTTTTCTGTAATCCTCTTCTGAGCAGAGACTACCAATTTTTACAAGTTACATAGTCTCTTTTCTATGAAAATAGAGAATATGAAAATATTCAATAGACTGTAGCTGGAATCTCAGTAAAATACAACTTCATGATCTTGGGTGATTTATATCACATTCCAACAGGCAAGAAAATTGGCAGATTTATGTGAATCTATTATCACAAGCAGCTCCTGGAAGTAAAAATAGATGTAATAGATGTTTTATAATCAGATACTGGACAGGATGCAATTAATGCTGAATGTCCTCTGCCATAGACTGCCCTGACTTCATGTATATGGAGAGCCTTCCCCTCTGTCTTCTGGTATCTTATTGACTGTGGAAGGGTTTGCTTATAATTATGCAGAAACTATTTAATCAATACAGTGTTAAAAATATCACCTGTGCTGCCCTCTCTCTCCTATTTGTAAAGTGCTGACACCTGTGGTGTATTTAAATAATCCTAGTAGACCATTATAAAAATATCTGCATGAGTGTTGGCATTGTCACAACTGATTAGACCATCAGAGGCAGCCTGATGGTGTCTGAGCAGCAAGCTACAACCAGGTGAGGAGTTACCCACCTGTACCGAGGACAGGATTTTCCTTTGCTTGGCTTATTGGACAGGCAAACTTTTACCAGTTTACTCATATCAGCCTCATTTGCCCTGCTGGTACAATTGCTAATAAGTAAAACTGTACAGTGCAGTGGCATATTATTGCAAGAATTCAATGTGTCACTTAAAGTTACACTTCAGTTGGCAATAATTCCTCTAACTTATTTGGAAAACACTTTTGTGATATTTGACTTCTCTATAGTTAGTCTGCTTCCTACAGCATCCTGTGACGTGCCTAAAGATGGATGCTTGCTGTTTTCTAAGCAGGCACGTACCACTAGAGATTGCCATAGACCTCACTAATTAGACATGCACATTTAACGTTAAATGGATTTATAGAACTAGTAACATCCTTTTTTCTACTCTATCACGACAGCTATTCACATGCGTGGCTGTGAACTGCTTAATAACATTATATCAGTTGTACCTCTCCCTGTTAGATGACAGAAAAGTAGGAACTTAAAAGAAATGTCAAAATATACAACCTAATTATATCAATGCACTATTTTGCTGATTCCTTTGGCTATCCTAGAGAGTTAAATGGGAGTTAGAGGAAGATAGGAAACAAAAGGATTTTTTTTCCATTTCATGGAAGTCAAATGGGATAATGAAAAACAGGCCAGCTAAAAGGGACCACATGTTAGCAGATCAGAGACTTCTTTGGCTTGTGTATGCTGAATCATGAGAGAATAGTAGTGTATTTTATGTGAATATCATTCTAACCTTGCTGCACCTTTGTTATCAGAGTAAAGAGTGAGTTATGTGCAACCAAACATACTGATCCTGCTGAGTATTTGTAGGAAGCAGAGTTCCCAACCCTAATTCTCACTGATCAGCTAGCCTGGAAGCTGCGAGTGGTATGGGATGGAAGATATCCTGGAGCATAATGCTGGACTGCAGAGTAACACAATGTTACTTCTGAGTGGCCTTCAGGAATCTCAGTTCCATGGGACCAGAGGGAAAGTCTGGAGCAAGGCAGACTTACCCATACACACACTGTGAGGCTGGAACTGCAGGTAGCATCAGCCTCACCTTGATTCCTGGGAAGGGTATGGAGCAATTAATCCTGGGAATCGTTTCCAGAGGCATGAAGGACAAGAAGACAATTAAGAGTGTAGTCAGCATGAGTTTATAAGAGGGAAGTTGTGCTTAACCAGCCTGATAGCCTTTATATTAAATTTAGTAAGACTTTTCGCACCATCCACCATTACATCCTCATAGACAAATTGATGAAATACTGACTAGATAAGTAGCCAGTGAGGTGAACTGAAAACTGGGTGAATTGCTGGGGTCAGAAAGTTGTGATCTGCGGTACGTGGTCTAGCTGGAGTCCAGTTGCTGGTGGTATACGCCAGGGAACAAGAGTGAGTCCAGTGCTGTTTAAAATCTTTATTTATGATCTGATTTAAGAAGTTCTTCTTTCCTTTAGAGCCATACATCTTTGTAATATTCCCCAAATTATTTGTTGCAATGCTTGACCTTCTAGTTTTCTTGCATATGCTTTATGCATACCTGTTTATAGGCACTATGTAAGCAGATATAAGTGTCATGTTGTATTGTTCTTGTGTGAAGCAAGCCTATTACCTGTCTGTACTTCCTCCTACACTTGGTGCTTTTATAAAATTAGGAACAGGGAGGAAATCTCTAAATTTTCTCACATGTCACTGTGTTCTGTAGATTGACGATGATTCTGAAATGCCTGTCTTGGGGAGCTCCCTGCTTCCCAAGCTTGAGTTTGAAACAACAACAACAACAAAAGTAAATTCAAAATAGTTTCATGTCCATCATCAACTCCTTAGTGGTAAGTTGTAGCAATGTGGTTTGGGGCTTGGCTGTGCTTTTGTTTTTTGTTTTGTTTTCTAACTCCAAACTTAAACTTCCTTCAAAACGAATCTCATAGAAGCAGAAAACACTGAGTTGACCAGGTGTTTACTAATTCAAATAGGTCAGTAAAAGAAAAGAAAAACATTTACGTAAGGAAAAGACATGTGATCTGAGTTGCTTATTAGGGGCCACTGTACTGAAAATTCTGGAATTATTAGTGCATGGATGTGGTGAGATCAGAATTTACCAATTGCTTAATAAAATTTCTTAGCCAGGACAACAATGGGATGTAATCGTTAGACTGCTCGAACAGCAAGGTAAACAATTTGCTCTTAAACCTTGCTATTACGCTGTCTGAGCATTCTGGTTTTCCTGTCTATTATTTTTATGTCTGCAGTGCAGCTGAGAAGCTCTTTAAAATACAGCATCTTGTTGCATTTCTAAACAGCAGTGGGACAGTCGATGCAGGCAACGCATGAAATGGAGTTACCTGAACCAAAAGTGTTCCTTAGGGAGCAAAACTTGGGGGGGAAAAAATGCTAGGCTGCTACATGGATCCTTCTAAGCTGTTTGATTTCTAATTTAGTTCTCATTTAAGTAATAGGAAGAGAGGAGTTGCTTCCGATACCAGATTCTAATTTCCAAACGGATGATAAGACTTCCAAATAGCAAGCACTTAGAAACTTTAAATGGGATGTGTGATCCAAGCAAAAGATATTCAGTGAAGGGGAATTATGCCTTCTTTAGGTCTTTATGCCTTGTTTGTTACAGCAGAGGAACAAAGTTGGCAAGAGTCAATTTTAAATATAAATTTTCCTGTTAATTATTTTGAATTTAGAGGGGAGTGAATTTAGGGGTTCTTGGAACTCTTTCACTTTCTGAAAACTTCTATTAAAAACTTGTATTTCAGAAGTGTCAGCTTTCAGTTTTTAGTAGTGAAAGAGCATCATAATATAATTAAGATGTCAGGAGATAGAGCTAAACTGTAATAACCCAACCTATGCTTTTATCAACACATAACGTGGAAACCCTCTCCTTCCCTTAGTGTTGTTGCAACAAGGTATTTATGTTGCTTGGAGCTACATGACCTTGAGGATGCTTTAAGACCTGTAGGTTGGTGTAAAACCAAGAACACCAGAAACCTGGACATTCATAACAGCTTTTTCATGCCACTGTAAGGTAAATCAATAGCCAAGTCTTTTATATCCTGGGTTCAAATCTTAATTGGAGCATTAAATTAAGTCTCAGCTTACTCATCTCTTATTCATAACAGAGAAGTGTTCCTAATAGGAAACCCTGGAGAAAAGAAGCTGCTGATGATTTTGTACCAGGATGCATCAGGAGACTCTTCAGAAGCCAAATTATATAATAATAAAAGATTAAGCTCCAAAAGGGGAAGTCCTGCGTCCAGAACTGTTAAATATTGAGCCTCCTCTCAACACCAACTTTCTTTTCCCCCATCCCACTTCTTAAAGAAAAGATGGAAGAAATGGCAGGTAATCAGTAGTTTCACTGGACAAGTGGTACCTGCCACTGCAGATACTGTGAGGAGTGTAGATGCAGCGCCTGACTTCTGAGGATGAAATGTAGATGTCTGTGCTCTGGGCTGTGTGAAAGAAAAGGTAACTATTTCCTCTGCTTCGCTTCTGCGTCTCATTTGAATTGTGCTACAAGGAAATACCCTTAATGAAAGTAAGAGCTATGGTAGGACTGGCTTCTTTTCTAGCCATGAGGAAGGCATCTTCCTGTGCTCTCAGCTTCATGGGACTTGCATGCCACTCAGCTAGTTTGTTTGATTTTGTTCATTTCCCTGAAGGAAGAGGAGAAAGACCTGTTCATCCTAGCAGATATCCCTTGTCCTATAATGCTCTGTCTGGTGAATTTATGTAACTTTGAAATATTTTTGTTTTTCTGTAGTTTTCAGGTTTTTCTTTTTCCCCCCCATCACATGTGTGTCCTTTGCTTTGGTGATATTTACCCTATGTTGCACGCCTTCAGATTTTTAAAGAAAGGCTCTCTTCATCCTAGATGGCCACAGAACCTGTTGGCTGACATAGACTTAAAAATTAAAATCCTCAAAGACATTTTGCTTTTAATGGTTCTTGAGGTTGAAAGAGTCCTTAAAGCATTTGAGCTTAAGAACCCACTCATATCTAATATGGATATAAAATGATATTCTACTTCTGAGAGCTACTGCAGGATGAGAATGTTTTGGGTATTTCCCCCCCCCCCTCACACAGTGCAGTGTGTTATAAAAATGGGATGACCATTTTTGTTGGATGTTCCAGAGATGCTCTGAAAATGGCTTTACAAAAAGAGGCCTTCATGATATTGCCATGTTCAAAAAATGTATGAAAATATTGATTTTTCTCTGCAGACTATTAGGAGCAGAAGTAGTATGCACAGCAGGATACTAAAAAGATTTTTGCATCCATTCTTCAGCCTTGACTTTTTGGTAGTTTTGGCTTGTTCTCTCAAGCTGTTTGCTGGCACAGACACACTGCTCTATTTGCAATTGCTTCTCATGCTCTTTATTGTCCACTGTGTTGCCTATGCTCCTTATAAGTAAGGAATTTCCAGAATCTCTGGAGAGGCTTTAGTTGGGATATAGAGAAAATATACAAAGATGTCAAGGGTGTTAAACAAAAGAAACATATGCTGGCCTTATTAGTAGCTTGCTGACCTAGATTAGCTGTGGGGAAGCTTATAAGCTGATCAGCTATTCCAAAATTGGGAGGTGTCACCACAATTAGTGGAAAAGGCTGTGACAAAATGAGGAGAGAATAGTTGAGAAGGGAAAAGAGAATATTAGCAGCAAGTGTCCTTCTATTGCCATTACTTGGTGACGTAGAAATACAATTGAGTTAATTTTTGAACCAAATAAAGCATTTTTTTTACTGTGCATTGAGTGTAGTTGTGCTTAGATATTAAAATACCCCTTCATGCTTTAGCTCTAGCAACAGAAAGAGGGGCACATGCGACATGCAGTTGGTCTGCTTGCCTGGGAGCAGCATATGGAGGCAAGGTTTTAGGCTGATATCAGCTGTTTCCAACATGGAAATATCATTGAACTTGGTTTAAGCCTGGTGGAACCTGCTGGGGATTTTGGGTGAGCACCTGGTAGGACATTAATACCCTCGCTGCCCATCTGGTGTAAGCAGCCCAGCGCCACATAACATTAGAGGTGCTCGTGTTCCTGGAGATCTCACAGATGGACAAGCCGGCAGCTTATCTTGACATATGTTGGATCTGTGCAAAATGCTAGAATATATCCCGGCAAATACCTGGCTTCTGAGTAGTTCCCCTCACCCTGAGGAGGATGTGGGGTGAGGTTGGGTTGCAAGTTGTTTTGGGATGGGATTTTGAAGGGGTTATAACTCAATGGACTCACTTCAATTTCTTCTTTCCATGTCTTCTGCACCAGCTTGTAGAGTGGGCTGGAGCAAACTGTTGCTTTTCAGAGTGGAAGTGCAGGTACCATGCTAAAAACTCGTCAAGTTGGGAAATTAACTGGGGTTTTTGTTTGCTTTTGTTGAAATCTTACAGCTTTTAAAACTGTTTATCTTGCATGTCTGTTGCTATTGCAGAGGAAGGAGTTTGTCACCTGTCATGTTTTGGCCATCGTTATCTCTGTTGTGGGCCCCCATATTGTCCTGGGCACCAGTTACCATGTGTTACCTATTGCAAAATTGCTTTGCAAGGACTTTACTCCTTCTTGCTTTGTTTTTGTTTTTGAGAGCTAAAGTGAAGAGGCATGGTTGCTACAGCAAGGGTACCTCCAATCTCAAATGCAGGTTGGTTAGGCATTTCCCATGTCTAATTTACCTGGGATCATTTTATAAATGTTCAGTTCTTTGAAAACATCTGAACATTTAAAGGAGAAATAGTTTTCATGGAATCGTGTTTGGGATTTTTGTTTTCATTTGCTATTTTGCCACTAGTTACAGCTTGACTTTTGCTAATGTGCCATGGAGTTGAGAATAACCTGGCAATCAAAAGGGATATATTTATGAGAGGAGACTCATTGGTAGCAAAATGCGGTATTGCTACCAATGTCTATGTGACTTTAGCAAGGTCCAGAAGAAAAGCCAGCATAAAAATTTACTGCATTTTTCCCCATATTTCCAAGGAAATTGAGCAGTTTTCCCCTTATTTCCCCTTGCTCTCCCCGCTTAGTGTCCCAGGCCCCAGAAGTTTCCTGGTGGGACATTTAGCTCTCTTTTCTATTGAATCTAGCACCTGCTATTTTCACTTGGTGGCTCTTATTTTTTTTGTATCTGCACATTACAGGTCTTGCATTTTAAAAAGTATGTCCTGTGGTATTAAATTACCTGGGTTTTCTGAGAAAAAAAGGCAAGGGGAAATAAAGAATTTACATAGTCTTTTAGAAACTACTATTTGCTATTCTGGTAAAACCTTAGAAACTACAATCTTCTCAGTTGGTTTTGAATGAGATATATTTATAGGAGGGTGTTCTGTAACTGAAATAAAGTCGTGACTCAGGATAAGGACTTGCTTGAACCTGTCTTTTGTCTTTCCTCGCAGCTTATTTGGCTCATTAGCTGTTTTTTGCAGATGCAACACACACTGCTTCCTGTTTAGAATTTTTTTCTTTGGGGGAAAAAATTGGAGTAAGGTCTAAATAAATGCATGAATAATGCTGCAGGGATGTACCTTTGACAAACTAAAATTGTATTATTGCTGTAACGAAAGATTAGTATGAAACAAGATATATTATTGATTATAACATTGTTTTCTTGTAAGACTGCTGCTTATTTCACATTTAACTAATGCCGTTATTTGTGCATGTCTGATGTCTTGAAAGCTGTGCAGTTCAGTGAACTAATTTCTAATTCCAGGTGTGTAGAAGCAGGATAGATATGAGCAAGGAAGTAACTGTTGGAGAAGAAAATAGAACAGTTACTGATTTAAAAAATTATTTGATTTTGATTTATTATTATTGATTTATTATTATTTGATTTTGATTTATTGATTATTTCTCTTGCATCAGAAAAAAATAAGCCCCAAGTGTCATATTGCAAAATAAGTGTCATATTGCAACAAAAGAGTCTGTTTGTCTATTTTTTCAAGTTCCGCTGCAGAAACAATATGACCTAAATATTTAGCTTAGCAAAATTGGCTTTTTTATGACTGCAGATTAATCTCGTTTCTCTGAGATAATACATGTGGCATGTATGTCCTGAAGACCTTTCTCTAAATAATATTAAAAGATTTATAGCCTTCTTAAAATCTGGCAGGCACTGAGATTGTGAATAACAATTACTTAAATATTTTCATCAGAAATTATTTTATTTTCTTTTGAATCCTGGGTATATGGCTTCAGAGTATACTGAATTTACTGAGAGGCTAGTGGATATTCTCTATTAACTGACTACTCTTCGATTTCATTCTCAATTTACTTCACTTCTGCATTAGAAGAGGTGTTGACTTGGTTCTTTTTGTTTGTCTTTGATATATTTAATATTAAAACTTTAGCTGACTTGAATGTCGAAAATATGGGAGAGCCGTGGATGTTGTCTACCTTGACTTCAGCAAGGCTTTCGACACCGTCGCCCATAACATCCTCATAGGGGAACTCAGGAAGTGTGGACTGTACGAGCGGCCAGGGAGGTGGATTGAGGACTGACTGGATGGCAGAGCCCAGAGGGTGGTGAAAAATGAGGCCGGGTCTGGTCAGAGGCCTGTGGCCAGTGGTGTCCCGCAAGGGTCAGTACTGGGCCCGGTGCTCTTCAACTTGTTCATCGATGACTTGGACGAGGGCACAGAGGGCACCCTCAGCAAGTCTGCAGATGACACCAAACTGGGAGGAGTGGCCGACACCCCCGAGGGCTGGGCTGCCATTCAGAGAGACCTGGACAGGATGGAGAGTTGGGCAGAGAGGAACCTCATGAGGTTCAACAAGGACAAGTGCAGGGTCCTGCACCTGGGCAGGAATAACCCCAGGCACCAGGACAGACTAGGGGTTGACCTGCTGGAAAGTAGCTCCACAGAGAGGGATTTGGGAGCCCTGGTTGACAACAGGTTAACCACGAGGCAGCAATGTGCCCTCGTGGCCAAGAAGGCCAATGGGCTCCTGGCTGCATCAGGAGGATGATGCCAGCAGGTCGAGGGAGGGGATCCTGCCCCTCTCCTCAGCTCTTCTGGGCTGCCTCCCCAGTGCAAGAGGGACGTGGAGCTTCTAGAGAGGGTGCAGCGGAGAGTCACGAAGATGATTAAGGGACTGGAGCATCTATCGTATGAGGAAAGACTGAGCGAGCTGGGCCTGTCTAGCCTGGAGAAGAGAAGGCTGAGAGGGGATCTGATCAACATGTTCAAGTACCTGAGGGGTGAATGTAGGGAGGATGGGGCCAGGCTCTTCTCTGTGGTGGCCGGTGACAGGATGAGGGGTAACGGGTGCAAGTTGAACCACAGGAAGTTCCACCTCCATGTGAGGAAGAACTTTCCTGGGAGGGTGACAGAGCCGTGGCACAGGCTGCCCAGAGAGGCTGTGGAGTCTCCTTCTCTGGAGATCTTCAAGACCCGCTTGGATGCAGCCCTGTGCCATGTGCTCTGGGTGGCCCTGCGTGCGCCAGGGGGTTGGACTAGATGATCTCTAGCGGTCCCTTCCAACTTCAACCGTTCTGGGATTCTGTAATATCTACTTTCTTGTTAGGTAAGAAAGATTTTAAGAGGCTTTGTGTGTTCTTCTTGGTGCTATTGTCTTATTTAAGAAAATGCATCTTGTACAACATTGAAAAGAGTTAACCTTGAACTAAGTTCAGAGCCAGGGGTTTCTTCTTGGAGCAAGGCAAAAGACCCGTGTGTTTCATGCATGGTCCTCAGGGGACTTCCAGACCCTTCAGGGAACCCAGGAAAGGCCAGTGGTTTACACACAGTAGTACAGATATGCAGGTATATTGAGAGTGAGAGTGTACATACATATATATATAGAGATACACATTTTAAAATCCTATATTTTTTTTAATATAGACTGGAGATACTTCTGTTTAGCCTAAAATGCATGCCGAGGGTTTCTAAGGTATCTGATATCTTGTGCCCATCCCTCTCCCCATTTTGCTGCATTTGCCCAGCAGTACTGAGCCTTCCTCCCTGCCATCCACTTGCCTCTAGGCAAGCTTACAAAATGCCAGTATCAGGGCAGGAAAGATTTTCAGTTACCAGAAACTCCAGGAGAAAGATGACATTAGTAGGTATTTGACAAGGTAGTTAACAGGTCTGTCCATGGGCCTCAGGTTCTCTGTGCTGTCTTTTATAGCAAAAAATTATTTTAGATATGCTTTTGTAAGATATAGGTGCATGTTTTTATATGTTTTATCAGATACTGCCTTTGGGGTTATCAAATGAGCCTTTTCTGTGTTGTTTTTACTATTTTGTTACCAGAACTCAAAAGCTCCAAATATTGATCCGGGTCTTACCCCTTATAAAGGGTAACCTTTATAAGAAGGAAATAATCTGTTCTTTTTCTGGAGTGGTATTTTAGTAAAGTATGAGCTGAAGTCCTCTGGATAAACAGAAAATATAAATAGTATGCAGGTGCATGCATATTTATATATATATATATATTCATATTATATATGTGCATAAACATGCATGTACACACACCATCTACCAAATATCATCTTAATTTTCTGTAATCTTTTCTTTTCAAACTCTTTGGTACTGTAGTAGTTAAAGATTGCCTTTTGCTCTAAAGGAAAAGTAGTATGCCCAGTGAAATGCTCTGGAAACAAAAAAAAAAAATCAGTTGTATTTAACTATAGCTGTAATAGCTGGCAGAACATTAATTTCTGGCTTACAAAATAAGTCTTTCCCTGAGTGAGATAAGCCTCATTTTTATTTGGATTTAGCTTGGGTTATTTAGTAGTGGAAATGCTTTCTCTAAATCATGGTAAACTATCCTAAGAGCATCATCTCTGCTGCTTGGAGCAGGTGTCTCACCCCAAGATTTCTTAAGAAGGTCTACTCTAAAACTAAGATAACCTGGAAAGGGAGGATCCAGAGTTCACTTCTCTTCCCCAATAAAAGAGGATTAAAACCATAACGGCATAAAAGTATTTAAACAAGCAAGCTTCTACAAAGCTCAATGTTCAGGATGTACCAAATTGTGAAAGCTTTGCTGATTACATGAAATTTCTTCACTGATTGCTTTTTAGCAGAAATATTAGGCTGTTTAAGAGACTTTCTGGAGGATTTGCCCCACTCTGTACCCTGGGCAGAGCTCCTCGTGTGACCTGAGCTCTCCCACACGCATGATGTACACTGCTTTATAATGCAGTGAAGTATTTTCTATGCAGAATCTATAATGTACTCTGCGGCTATATGGTGTATGTGCTTCACCTGTGATGGACTACATCTCTGTTAAGCTATCAACTGCTCTGATTAGTTTATTCTCTGTTATACTGTGCGTGGGAGGACATCCTGTGTGTCAGTGGCAATAAGGTCTCTTACTCAAGAGTATTCAGTATTAGTGAGTATGAAAGTTAAACATTTTTGCAGTTACTCCAGAGCTTTTCCATGAAAACAATTGCAAAAGCTTTGTTGTGAGCGAGCTGACCAGGTCTGAAGAGTTGCAACTCTGTTGTGACCGAGCATGTTGGTTTAAGAATTGGAATTAACTTCTGGGACAGTCTGGGGGGGTCATAGCTTGCAGAGCATTTCACAGTAATCAGTAATTCCATATGATTGTTTTTTTTCCCCTAAAGTGACATTTCAGATTTTGGTGAGTCAGTTAAATTTTGTGGATATTCCCAATTTTTAAGGGGAAACCTTGTAAACCATGTCCAGACTCGTACATTCATGTTTTCATGGTATATTGAGAGAGGTAAAAATGCTCCTAAGTACTATCAACCACCACAACAAAATGCAGTTACTGGTGTCTCTAATGGGTGATGTTTGGCAAAACCACTTTGCAGTCCTGACCAGATCTGTGTACGACCACCAGCTAACAGTTCCCGCTGTATTTTGAAACTGTTATTTCATGTCAAACTGCCACGTTACTTATTCAGGCATCTCCCATTGCCTCTTGGCACACAGACGTTCGATTGCATTAGCTTTCCTAAAGGAAAATACCTCTCTCTCTCTCTGTTTTTTCTCCCTTTACCCTTGTATTTCCGTTATACCTGCTACCACTTGCAGAGATATGTCTATGTCTTGGACAAATGGTATTTCCCCCCCTCGCACTGCTCGACGCTGCAGCATTGCTTCTCGAGCCTCAGTGACAGTGCCTCACACAGGTGACAGCAAGGAACCAAAGGAAAAAGTAACTCCCAGTCACAGAAGGAGCATTTCCATCCTCTTGCTTCAAACCCTTGCGATACCCCCATGCGACAAGGGTGTTTTCAGCATCCCAGCTGATCACTCGAGATGACTTTGCTAGATTTGATGGGGGTCCAGCTGGCAGAAGGCACTGAGCATGCATGCAATATGGTTTTACCATGGGATTATAAAAGCACATACAGAAGAGAAATTACCAATAAATTGGCCCTCAGCACAGTCGGCTTTTTCTTGCAAACAGTAAGTGATGGGTGAATTGGGTAGCTGCATATTTTTAAATTATCCTTTGTGAGGAGGTGGGGAAAGCTTCAGATTCTTAACTTGCACAATTCGTGCAGCATCTTCCTCACAAAGTTAATACTATTTTAAATAAATACAAATCTCTGGCAGGAACTTAGAATTTTAAACAGTTTACAATTAAGAAAAAATGAAGATGGTGAGAAAAATAGCATTGCTGAGTAAGTACAGTACACATTTATTTCCATAGATGGAACCATAATTTATTGCTATTATTCTTGAATTGTGCATCACTTGAGATATATTAAAATATTTCAGCCCAGGAGATTTTAATCTCTCTAGTTTGCTTTAAAAGCTGTGCTTTTATGAGATAAAAGAAGGTTATTATTACATGCAGGGCAGTTTAAATGAAAATTGCTATGCAGGAAAATATACAGGGAGCAGTTTTTATCAGCAGGTTTTGTTTTCTTCTGGAATTGTATGACTTGGGAAGCGACTTGGGAAGCCTTCCAGTGTGTTCAGCAAACTCACCTACCTAAGTCTAGGTAGTTCAATATAGTGGCATAAATGGAACTGGCAAAAAAATATATATTCCTTTTTTCTTGTATGCAGCTGAATATCCACGCTAAATTAACTGTACACGAACAGTTCATCCATTTAGGGGTGAAAGCAAAAGATGTTGAACTGAACAGACATGGGCAGATCAAAGAGAAATGATTTCCAAAGGTGACAAAATCTTCCTCTGTAGGAAAATTATGCCTGAAGTGCCCATGTCCTGTTTATTCTGTGGCTAAGCCACTTGTAGAAATGAAGCTCTAGGCTCAACAGATAGAGGAACTACTCAAATCCTTGCTTTGTTGCTAGATATCTGTTATATCTGTAAATATCTGTTAAGCAAAATAATTTGTGATGTAGTAGCTGGGCCTTTTCTAAAAGTTTTTAAAATCTTAATGTTCCTACCCATACTTTGACGCTCTTTTACTTTTTATGAGTAATCCTGCTTATGCCCTAAAATTAGAAGTAGAATAAGGAAAATAGCAGAGTTTGCACCTCTTACAATAGAGAGCAAGCTTCATTTATCACTGGAAAAAACACATATTTTTGGCATGGTACTTAACAGTTAAAAAATGATTTTTTTTTTTTTATCCCAAAATTGATAGTTCTCCTAAATTGGTAGTTCTCCTAAAAATCTTGGTAGATTTAAATATCTCCCTAAAATAAATGAACTTGATATTCCTTTTGGCAGATAGTGGTATAAGTGGAGTTTTTTGGTCTTTTTTTTATTATTTTTTTTATAGTTGCTTGCTGCAGGACATTTCTGTAAGGGTCTGTACCTTGTCTCTAAAAGTGGCATCTGATGAAAGAGGCAGGTCCCACAGAGCCCTTTCCTTCCTGCACTCCTCTCTGCATCGCACTAAGCCAGAAGGCAGAGGAGACCAGTATCAGTTAAGGAATGTCACTATCATGGCACTATTGCAGTGTATAATTAAGGATTGAGGATTTGGGAAAATTTGGAAGTTTTCCTTTTTATTGGAGCATGTGTTATTCCTCCAACTTCTCGCATAGGTGTTGGAGATCCTGCCTTCTTGTCACAATTAGCAAAATCTTCCTGCATGGCAAGTATGTGGCCACAGTGGCTCAGATGTTCCAGGGAAGAAGGAGGACTGGGAGCCGTGCTCTGATTTGTGTCCTTGAAAAGAGATTAGCAAAATACTTCAGCATAGGAAACAAGAATGAAGTGACGGCCAAGTTCCAGCGCGACTGGCACAGAAGGATCGGCAACAGTCCACACAAATTGTAAAAGCCTCAATTGTTACTGGAGCGGAGGCCTCCTTTCGCAGACAATTAAAGGCCTAGTGGATGCAGAAGTTTTTAAACCCCACTATCACAGCTTGGAATAACCCTGTCTGGCCCATCAAAAAGAGTGATGGGTCATGGAGAATGACTGTGGATTTCAGAGAATTAAATTACCTCTTACACCAGCTCTTACACCAGCTGTACCAGGTATTGTCACCTTGACAGAAAAAATCCAGAAGCGTTCTGGAACTTGATATGCAGTAATTTATTTGGCTAAAGCTTTCTTTACCAGACCCAGTGCTGAGGAGCATTTGGATCAGTTTACCTTTACTTGGCAGAGGTGTCAATATATGTTCACCAGATTGCCCCAGGGATGGTTGCTCAATCCAACTATCTGTCATCGTACAGGGGAACAAAATAACATGTCCCTCGCTCTTAGTTGCACCCAGGTCCAGACATGGGTGCAGAGTGTCATTGCAGGTACATTGAGAGATGGAGACAACGGAGACCGAGATCCGAAGGAGTCGTGTGGGATGCAACCACGGAGGAAGAGCGACAGCTTCAAGCGTGGTGGAGACTTGTGAACTTCACCCATGACCAGGTCCTCAACGCAGTCATTGCCTACGTACTCACCATGGCGGATGCCACCATTGAGAAGGTTTACCCCATTGTAGCCCTGGGAATTAACACTAATGAATCTGTGGTCTACCCCCTGGACCACCAAATGTGGGCAAGGGTGTCTGATAAAAAATGGCAATCGGTAGATTTAGAAGCCTGTATTTTAGAACAGAGGCTGGGATTCATTTGCGAAGATGATGCCCTTAAGGCGAGTGATGTTTGCTTTGATACTAAGGAGGGCGTGTGCCATTTTGAGATTAATCCGCAGAGTAATAATAAAACCGCATTAGTTTATGTAGGGAAAGGATGCGTGTGTTTTAGAACAATGTGTAAATACGTGCTAATTAATGAAATTTATAACCAGACAGTGTTTCATGATTCTAATACGTGTGTTTGCAATGTAGTTCTTGTTGGACGCTGAGATTTTGTATATAAGCCATTTGCGTACGACCACCTGTACTGCTCTTGTGTGGAACACAGGTTCATTTTGCCTTTACCCTCATACAAGATACGGCATGTACGTTTTTCAGTGAACTGGAACCGATGGTACTATTACCAACCAATGGGCGGAAGATCAGAAGCTTGCTATCGCGGGAATTGCTGCGTTTATGCTTATAATAGTCTGCTGTGGAATACCTATACTGGACTGCTGCGTCAGACAAATGCGTGCGAGATCAAATAGCAGACACAGAAATCATGTATACCGCATAATAAGAAAAGAGATTTATCATGGAGAGGGGGAGATGTGGGGGTTGTAGCCGTATTGTTAACAGGACCTGTTGCACGTGACAGAAGCAGAGATAAGGAATAGCGGACGGAAGATCTCGCGATGTCACGGAAAGGGCAAGGGTTTAACCATATTAGGGCAAAAAGTGATATCCGGAACCTGATTGGTGCATAAGACAACTTCCACCTTGGCAGAAGTGATAAAAACCAGCAACGTATTTCAATAAACGTCATTTGGCATATCATCTCATAGGTGTCAGTGCTTCTTGACCCTGAGGTGGATGGCCTCAGTATTCCCTCTAGAACCACGGACAACCACCACGGGTTGATACGAACCCGACAGGCAAGCTCCAATTCAATGTTTAATTTGTTTTGAAAGTCACTTTTCTGTTCGGTACAATGCAATAAGTAGCTTGAATCATGAGGTGCCTATTCTGTGATAGGAGGACTGTGGGATATGCAGGAGGAGGTTTGTCTGGAGCAGAGATGAGCCGAGTCCCACGTGCCGCTTGCACGTCCGACCTAAGCCTTATCTAAGGGGTTGCCACAACTCTTAACGTAGTCACCTGCATGCAGACTTCAGCTTTCAATTGCTCGAATTACTGACGTTTCACTTAGACTCCAAAATGATCTTTTTTTTCCCCCAAAGAGATTAATATTCATTATTTTACTTCCACCTTTCAAGAGTGTTACTGGTTGCTGTGACATTACTTGATTTCAACACTTATAATTTGTGCATTTTAAACTTGTGTCTTAGGTAAACCGAACTGCCAGCAGAATTTAACTAACTAACTTAAGTGAATAAAAGCAATGATGAGCAAAATGGGCCAAGAAACAGAGGACGAGTTAAGCTCCACTGCTGTCTCTTTGAGGATGCTGGCTTGTTTGATAGTATCAGAGCACTGGATTTCTGTAGAGCAGACTGTAATTTAAGATGCAAACCCTTATTCCTGAGCTTCCTTTGAGGAGGTTCTGTATGGGCTCACACCCTGACCTTGGTCAGCACATGAGGCTTGCTCATGGGCTGTGCACCAAAGTATCCCTGAAATCCAGACCCTTTAATTTTCATTAGTTTAAAAAAAAAAAAAAAAAAAAAAACAATTCCCATTTTTTGTCAGAGGCCTACTAAGTTCTTACAGCTTAATGTTTTATTGCTTTTTGTTTAAAATTTTTCATCAGCTCTTGGTAATTTTGTTGAAGGGTTTTTCTTAATTAAGGGAGGATCATTTTAAGCTCAACATTGAGAGACTTGGCAGAGGGGGATTGTTTATGAGTAATTCTATTACAAGTTATTTCTCTGCATGCTGCATAGCATATTGATCAAGAAACCAGTGAGATATAAAATCAATGCTGTGGGTATTCAGTGGGTGAAAAATTATCTATCATCTGGTAGGTCTCAAAATACAGTTTAACTGGATGATCATCAAGGAAGGGGGATATGTCTAGTGGAAACCCTTGGGGATTGATTCTTAGCTCTTACCCTATTTAAAATATGTATTGAGGATAGCTTAGGGAGGAAGCGGTGAGGAATTAAAAGAATTGCTGGTATCAAAAAGCAGCAGTCTGAGCATGATGCAGGTCAACAAGGTGTATTTCCAGAGAGCTGTGCTTTTGGGATAAGCTGTTTAGGTGGCAGTTACTCTGAAAAGTCCTGGGCATTGCTAGGAATTTGTTCTGAAATGTTGCAGGAAGCTGAAGGTAAAGGCATGGTCTAGTAAGGGGCATTTCAGTTCAATGCGCAAAAGAATAATGCCTTGCAATATCTGAAAATTGAAGCAAAACCAATGCAGACTAGTTCCTTCTTTTGACATGATGGGTGATTAATCGTTGGAATAGTTTAACAACGTTCTGCATTTCCCAAGACTGGAATTTTTAAATTGAGATTGCATATTTTCCTAAAAGATATGGCCAAGTCCGGCCACAGCTATTGCGCTTGCAGGAAGAGGAAGTTGAGGGAATTCCTATGGCTTATGTCAAACTGGCTAGTCAAAATGGCTCCTTCTGGCTTTAAAAATCGGTGTTGCAGGCAGATGACCACAGAGCGTTTTGTTGTTTTGTTTGCCTTGCAGATTTCTTCAAAAGACATTTTGAGTTAGAATTTTTCCTGTTAATCCTAATATTATCTTCCCAGGCACTATCCCCCGGGTGATCTGACCCAAATAGAATAAAACAACACAGACTGTAAATAAGTTATCGTTTTGAGAAGAAAAAGAAATGTTCTAGAGCTTGCTGAAAGAGTTTGGGAGAATGCTAATAAAATTAATGTGCAACCAAATACAGTTAAATAAGTTTTGGAAATGAGAAAGGATTTATGATTATATGAACCATTCTTCTGTTTAGACACCAAAAACCTTACTTAAATATTGCATTTAGTAGTTCAGCTCTGATATGTCATTGTAGTGGGCAGGTATTCCCTGTCTTGCTCACCTAGATGATGGTTTTGTCTGTTTTAGCTTTCCCAGGCAGTGTTATATGAAGTTTGGCTAGTGAAGGCAACTTAGGAAACTGTGTAGTTATTGCCTAAATATAGAAAGAAGTTCACTTAGAAAATAGCAAACAAATGCTACTGATTCAAAACATCTTACAATTTGTTAAATTAAAGGACAGATTCTCACTGAAGCGACATGGTGACTTCTGCAGAAGTCCTCCTCATCACGCCAGCTTGCACATGGACAGGTTGTGATCCCAGCTCTTACCATGCTTGGGTGGAATCATTGGAAAGCATTGGCTACTGCTTGAATGTACATTATTAATTGTGATTAAGATGTTCCATCCAGAGTGCCTAAAGTTACATATCAAAATGTATACCTATGTTTCCATTTAAATAATATGGAATATCTACATCTTCCAGAGATATGGTCAATGATGAATAGTGCACCTTAAAAACCCACCAGCACTGCCAGGTACTCTTAAATGGGCTTCCATTTGAATGTGATTCTGTTGATATTTCTGACCACAGCCTGTTTGACTAAGAAATGCAGAGGTGGGGGGGAAAGGGGGAGAAAAATAGCAGCTTTTTCATCCTAATCCTCTAAAGAATTGATTTAAGTTGTCTAAAGAGGCTTTAGGTCCCTACTCTGCTGCAGGATGTAGGAGTAGAGCTGTGGGCTATTTTTATTGTTTTTTTTTTTCTTTTGTGTTTATAAGCTGAATTTATGTGAAAACATTGCGAATGCTCCCACTGCATCAGCTGCAGATCAGGAAAAGCAGCGGGAGAGGAAAATAAGAGCAACCACGACTGGTTTCCAACGATGACTAATCCTGCAGCCCCAGTGTAACCTCCAGAACAGCGATTAGCATTTGGCTTTTCTAAATGCTGGAAACATTTTCTGGGGCACCAGCCTAGCTGAAAACTAGCTTAATACTTGTGCGTTAATGAAAGAAGGTTTGAAAGCTTTGATTTATTGTTCCTGCCTCATGTACGTTGTTATTTTAAATACCTATGAGTGCCTGGCATGCAGCGTCACTTCACTTCCATGCTCTGGCATGGGGTTGGTGGTGCGTGGTCCTACCAAGCCTTGTGCCTGCAAATGGGAGTTTGCTGAGCTCTGCTGAGGTTGTTCTCTGGCTTCACAGAACAGTTTTATTTTTACTACAAATCAATGTAGATGTCCAAGTGCTCCATGGCAGAATTTGGAATTTGCAGAAGACATTCATACATCATTTTGTTTGACTACATTCCTGTAATTAAGTATATCAGTTATAATCCAAATATCTACAGCTTGACTGAATTTGAAAGCATAACTATCTTGGTGATTTCTTTGAGAGTCCCTATGCTACTGATATAGCTGATCACCTTCTGCACATTGGTTTAGTACCTAGAATAGTTTTGGCCACAGATTAATCCAGATTACCCCAGCAGGCTCATGGAAACTGGTTTTCACATGCCTTTTGTTGTCACCTAGATGAATTTAACTTCAGATGTATAGTTGTACATGTATATTCTATGTGGTAGTCTGTATATCCCATCGTAACACGGGTTATATTTGCCCCCATGATCCAACTCTCTCCATTTGTTTCCCAAGGTGGAAGGGCAGTGGTATCCCAAATGATCCAGGAAAGTTGTACTTCCTTTTTGTACCGTGTAAAGGCAAACTGTTGATGTTTGCTTTATCATCAGGATAATTTTATTCTTGGAAGTGTTCTCGTGGCTTTGGGGAAGACACAGCATGACCTGGAACATCATAGGATTTGTCTGTTAGAAGAACATTTTTGGGGTGCATTTTTCAGGAATTTCTCATTTGATAGAGGCAGAGAGAATTGCACAAGGCAGTAAGGTGTATAAAACTGAGTGGGAGGTAAAGCACAACCTCTTTTCTCTGTGGGAATGAGGTTAATTTCCAAATAAATTGAAGACAATGTAAATTTAATTACTGTGTGACTTGAGGGATTGGAACTTTAGAAAAATATATCATGTTGGTTTTGAAGATGGAAAAATATTGCACAACTGCGAGTATACTAGCATGAATCACGAAATCAAATCCATATCGTTTTTCTCAGCAAACATGAGGTTGGTGAGTGTTTGTCTGAAGTCAATAAAATAATCTTTATTCAGCATAAGTGTGGTAGCAAGCAAGGTAATTTAGGATGACTGTGCTTGTGGGAAATAGTAACTTTTTCTCCTGAAAAAGTAATGAGTAATAACATCAAAACATTCTCTAAAATAAAAGCTACTTCCTGTTGCATAACAGCAGCTCATGGAACGTTTCTGACCCTGAATAGTATCTCCTGCTTAACTGAGGAACAAAATGGAAAAACCTCGAGCGCAGGCTGCGTGTAAGGATCTTGCTTGAGCTCTGCCAAGGGTGGGTCATGGGACTTGGGTAAGATGCGTTTTGCAGAATAGGGAAAGATCCCGGGCTTGTTGTCCTGGTAGGACAAGCCCATGGCTTTGCAAATTCAGTATCCCAAACATCGTTCCTCCTTCAAAGCTCCCAGATGATCTGCTCCATAACTGCTGTCCTTAGTGCTTTTCAGCCTGTAATATATTTCTAAAAATGTCTGGGAGATCCTGAAGACCACGTTATGTTCCTGATGATAGGTGTGTGTCGCTTGAAGGAGCGTGCTGGTGGGCTGAGGTTGGAAGGGGAACCTCTGGAGAACATCTGGCGATCTACTCAAGTAGGGTCACCTAGAGCACATGCCATCACACAGGTGGATTTTATTTGCTTTAAGCTATAGAAGAAGGGCAGAAAAAAAAAAAAAAAAAAAGCTAAAAAAAAGCTCTGAGCTCTCCAAATTTCTCACAGCTTTCGGCTAACATGAATGTGAGGAAGGACAGCATTACTATTCCTAATAAAGATACACAGAAAAAGAAGCAGCTGAAAAGAAGCTGAAAGAAAAAAAAAAGACAAATAATAAGAATTAAGAGGGTGCCATTGCTTGCTTCCTCTGGGCTTGACACAGCACCTGCTCAGTTGAGCGAGGGCAGGCTGGGGCTTCCCTCCATACAGCTTCGGAACCTCAGCTGTCTCCCTCACAAAATGCTCCAGTTTTTTGCTTCATGAGAATGGAACTCACAAAATGCTTCAGTATCTGTTGTTTTTGTTGTTGTGTCTGCTGAAATTGTGTTCTACGGAATTAAGTATTAACATCCCTTTAAAAAAAGCTTCATGGCTGCATTCCTGTTTTGTTAACGGTCACTTCAATCACAATCACGCACATCACAGAAATGGGTATTTTTGTTTCTGGCTGATAATATCTTTTATATCCTCTAGTACCTGAACTTTCTGTAAATGGCCCAGCAATGACCCACAGAGCATTTAACAGCCTAGGGCTCCCAGCCTTGGCTTGGGCACACTGGGTGCTATCGCAAAACATCTTCCTTCATGAATTCATGTGCTTAGTAAATATTTCCTTTCAATGACATGGATATTTTTCAGACTGAAAAGACCTATTCTTTATTTCCTATCTATTTTGATACAAATTTTCCTTTGGAAGAGGTTCTTTTATGCCTGGCTCCATTTTGAAAGTTTTTATCTGGATGCATAAATCTACAGAAATTCAACAGAGTGGATTGATGTTAACATAACAATGAAGGAGATGGACAGTTTTTACTTGTGATATTTATTTTTCAAGTTCATTGTTATTGTGCTTTTACAGGAAATGTTTAGTAATAGAGATTAAAGTTAATCTTGGTCTCAATATTGGAAAGTATTTAATATATCACACTAAATATTTAATGTTATCCTGTATTTTTCTTGCATTTTTCCTCTTTGAGTAGCCCAGCAGAGGTACTACAATGCTCTTGAGAAAATTTTTAAGCATTTCAGCCTATTTCAAAGTATTAGAAATTAGAATATTTGGAATAATAATGCTTTTGAATTGGAAGAAATGTCCTTCCTCTTAGGAAGTGAGAGATGGAAATAATGAAATGTCATGGTTTGGGTTTTTTTTTTGGTTGTTTCTGTAATGTCCCCAGCAGACGCTCTTGATAGCTCCAATTAGGTGGTTTAAGATGTGTATATCGTTTAAGTCTCAGCTGGGACTATAAGAGGAGTGTTGGTCACATAGCACAACAATTTTCATTATAAACATATCAATGACCCAATTGCATACAGATAAACATATATATATATGCACACACACACACAATGTGCTTTTAAACCAGCTGGTGTTAAGCAGGAGCTGCTCAAAGGGTAAGGAGTTGGTCCTTGGGTGGCATGGCAGTGAGGTCTCTCATTTTCTTTTTGATGGCCAGTTGTTCAGAGTCTGTCTTTGTTTTTCTGGGTAGGAGTTGGACTCAGGCTGCTTTCTCCAGCAATTTCCTCTGCTTCTCACCCACAGAGTTTTGCCCTAATTCAAGGCAAATGCCTTCTCTCAGTAGCTCTAAAACATTGCCTCTATTGAATTAACTGCAAGTGGATGGAGCTGGAAGTACTGTGGACGCGTTGCCCATTCACTTTTCTTATAAAATGTTAACAGGGCAAACACAGGGAATATTAAAAGAAATTGCCTTCATGCCTGGAGACTCCTAAGGCAGATTCGAGGCTGCTTAGCTTGGAATGAACCCTATAATTAGCCTGACCCTTCCTGAGTTTTAAAAACACGCGTTCTGTTTATACTGGCCTGCATACGTTTTTCCCCATAGCTTTAAGCCTTCCTGAATTTAGTTTGCAAAAATACAGGAAAATACAGCAGATAAATAGCACTTGGCTAAATGCTTTGTCAGAATCTGCAGCTTCTATGGGATTTGCCCAAGGGATTCTCCTCTGCGACAATTTTCCCTCTGGTTATTGAGTTTATACTTTAATACAACTTAGATGTTTCTGTGTAGTATTCCCTATCCTTCCCCGATTCTCTCTTCTAAGCAGAGTTACAAGGGTATTATTTGGCATGCCAGACAAAAGAGGAATGAGATTATCCATAGCAATATGCAGGGGAAAGATTTTACTGCTTTTTTGTTGCTTTTACTTTGCTAGTGATAGGAGCATCAGTTTTCCAGCATGCATTGGAAGCTGTCCAGGAACTACACAACAGTTTATGCCTTCAGCTGAAGAATACATTTACCACTCACTGCAAATTAAACTCTAGGCTAACTTTTGTAAATATTTACTTTTGCCTCACCAGCTCAGATTCCGTACTTGCATAGTTTTTTCTAGTGTGTTTGTCTTCGTGATTCCATTTTCACAGGAGATCCTGTTTGCAAATGCAAAGCCTGCATTAATTTTTTGAAGTTACTTCTGAATTTGCTTGTATGCTTTATACCACAAGTGTAAGGTGAACATGTAATTTTCTAATTATTTAATAACAGTTTCTTTGGAGGGTGGGAAGTGAACTAAAGGATAGCTTTCTCTGGGCAACCGGTCCCAGTGTTCAACCACTCGCACTGTAAGAAAGTGTTTTCTTCTGGTTTCAGTGTATTATGACCAAGGTCAGGAGTATCGAATTAAAAAAAAAATGATTTTAATGCCTGTTGTTTAACAGGAAGATGGGATAGAAATCATTTGTTTACTCAGGATGATGCTAAAGTCTCCTGTGATGCTTTGGGGTTTGCCTACTAACAGGTTGTGTGTCTCAGCTGTTTGCTCTTTCCAAGGAGACACAAACTTAGATTTTTCAGAAGACACTAGAGAAGAAATGTCAGAAAAATATGTCTAGTCATTGACTGGAACAGAACCTGAAAATATCAGACCCTTTGGCACCTGGGTGAAGCCCTTTTCATTCCCTGATCCTTTAAGTACTATTTGATGTCCATCAAGTCCATCAGCAATGCTTGGAGAAACAATTTTCTTCGCATGTGTTACCTCTGTGAAGACAGCACACTCTGAGGTTGTCGACTTCACGTTATCTCCACAAACCAGTTGGACCTAACGGTAAATGTAACAGAGAAACAAAGTATATTCTTATTTTCTGCTTAGAGGGTTGGCATCTTGGTTCTCCCCCTTGCCTGGGAGCCTGCCAGGTGGTGCAGTTGGGTTTAAGCAAACAGCAGCAGTGCCTCCCTCATTTTTTGAGTATTTTGCTTAATTTTTTTTTACTTGCTACATTGCGTATAAAGTAGTCCCATCTGTTTATTCTGATATGACTACTTGTGTGTTACCAACTTTGAGCGATTCGAAGATCCTCCATTAGGAAATGCCTATGTTGGGCTGCGAGTAGAGTTCTTCCATAACATGCATTTTTATTTGCTGTAATAATTTAAGCAATAGGTTGAATGAGATCTAGAAGAAATGTTAAAATGTAGAGGAATTGAGATATAGTTTAAACTTCAAGATATCAGATTTTGAAGCTAAGATATTTTCAGATCTTCTCTGTGTGAAGGGGCTGTCTTTAATACAATGGCAGTGTTCATGGATGAGTTGTAAAAGCCTATTGTTTAAGGAACATTTGTATAACATGAGGTTTCAGTATTTATGGCTTACATTTAATTCATTAAAATTCAGAACAATAATACATTTGGCTTGTGTATGAGTGTGGAGAGCCTTTAGTTCTCCAATAGTCTTGTATTCAGAGCATGTTTAATATTTTTCAACATTTAGATAACAAAGTGTTTCTCCTTGAGAAGCTCACTAGTGAGTTGGAATTGGGAGAGATACAATCCTTATTCCTTTTTTTCTATCGTATAACTCCATCATATACTGCCATATAACTCTAGCCATTTAAATTACTTTCCACACTCTATAAGTGTTCCTTTCTTTTAGTTTTCCATCTCTTTCTTTGCATTTTAGCATTAGCCTCAGCCTAATCAGAGCAGAGAGGGTACTGGTATTTGCTTCTTCCCTCCCAGGTCTCTCTCCCTCAATTGCTTCTCTCTTTTCTTCAATTGCTGCTAATGCCAGTGTCCAACTCACTCAAGTTTATTGTGGTATTTTTTTTCTGCCTGAGCTCTATGTATCTAGGAAATCTCCAAATTCTTTGGTGGTTCTCTGTCAGTCGTCTTCCCCCGCTTTGCCAGCCTAGTGATTGATTCCTTTTGATTTTTTCATCCTAAAAGATTGTGCCTTTTTTTCCCCTACATTGAAGCCTCTTTTTAGTCTTTAACTCTTCCAGATTATTTCTTTCCGGGATTTTTAAAATATTGCATTTGAAATAATCCTGTTGTCATGGTGTGGCTTGCAGCCTTTCCCTGGTTTTGGGTCAAATAGAGATCTGACATTTCTGAGCAAAGGGGCTTTCGGAGGGTTGTGATCCCCTTCCCCATCCATTGTATAATCTCTGATATGAACCTTCCTGTTTCTGTGACTCCACTCTCAACCAAGTATTACGTCCCTTCTATCTGAACAGACAACTAAACTTCTCCAAATGGTCATAAAGGCTTAAGAAATTTAAGATTTTATTTAATCATTGCTATCTTAATTACAAAAGCCAGCACAAGTGACAGATGTTTCTCTTCTTGCCTCCCTTGTAACTGTGCTGTAAATACACTAACCTACTAATGAAAGAATTTAATTTTGAAGATACCTTTTGAGTTTTACCAGTCCTGCTGATAGTGATTTTCTTACTGTCACTATTCTCTCAAATGCTGTGAACTGAAATGTCTCCTAGGAGGATTTTGTTGTCTGCATCTTTCTTCAGATTGTTTTATGAAGGGAAAAAAAGTAAACATTATTGCAAACTATGCTGCAAAATTCCTGCCATTTCTTTTGATGCAGTATGTGTAGAACATTACCTAAATGCATATATTTTAAGACTAGAGAGACCACTTTGATCATATGATCTTATGCTGGAGATCTTTCCATTGGAGATCATATGATCTCCAACATAGAATCCCAGAATGGTTGAGGTTGGAAGAGGCCTCTAAAGGTCATCTAGCCCAACCCCCCTGCTCCAGCAGGGACACCCAGAGCATGTGGCACAGGACTGCATCCAAGCGGGTCTTGAAGATCTCCAGAGAAGGAGACTCCACAACCTCTCTGGGCAGCCTGTTCCAGTGCTCTGTCACCCTCACTGTCAAGACATTTTTCCTTAAGTTCCTGTGGAACTTTTGATGCTTCCGTTTGTGGCCGTTTCCTCTAGTTCTGTCGGTGGCCACCACTGTAAAGAGGCCAGCCCCATCCTCCTCTCTACCTCCCTTGAGGTACTTACAGACACTGATCAGGTCCCCTCTCAGCCTTCTCTTCTCCAGGCTGAACAGGCCCAGCTCCCTCAGCCTCTCCTCATAGGGCAGATGTTCCAGGCCCCTGATCATCCTTGTAGCCCTGCTACAAGGACATAACCCAAACCCTATGGACTTCCTTCAGTCTATTCCTTCTTCCAGGCTGAAATTTCTATGGTTGAAGCAGAACGTTTAAACCCTCCCGTCTTTAACAATTTCCATCACTGTCACAACCCTTGCTAAGTTATTGCAGCAATTGT
>VWPW01007335.1:551092-702878 GCA_013389825.1 Crypturellus undulatus | reverse complement strand
TTTTTCTTTTTTTTTTTTTGTTTATTTCTTCACAGTGGATTTTGCATTGAAGTAATGTGTGCGCTAACGGTACTTGTAGCCTCAAATGTGGGTATTCCAATAAGCTCCACCCATTGCAAGGTATTCGAGTTTGCAGTGATCACGTAGTAAATCACATCACTAGGGCAACACCTGTAACCAAACACGAGCGCTCCCTGGTTGCTGCAGATTGCCTTCACTATGCGATGCACCCTGCGGGCTGCAACGGGGATGGTGCTTAAAGGAAGCAGCAAAATCTGGGTAAAAATCAGGTGCACAAAAGTCTGGAACGTCCTATCCTGGTTGTACTGAACTAATATAGAATTCTTATTCAAGTAATATCAACGTGTTTGATGCCATTTACGTGTACTTTAGGGCCACCTGTATGAAAACTATTGCTACATCACTAAGCTAATATGGTACTGGTTTTTTTCTTCTTTCTCTTTTTCACTTCTCCTCACTTTTGTGCACTGTAATGCTGAATCTGGCTTCTGTCATTGTTTAGTTCTTTCAAAATGGAATATTTTTAAAAACAAAAAAGCCCACTTGTAGTACAGACAAGCCGGAAAATGTGCAGGGTTTGACTCTGCCATATGATAGATGGGTACACTGTGAGCAAACGCTGTATTTACAGTGCTTGTAGGCAATGTGGTGCATTCGATCAGATGAATATAGTGGGAATTGAATCCTGTTCCCTGGGAAGCTCCCGGCTCAGAACCCCCTTTCCCTCCTCCGCTTCTCCAGAGAAGCTCTAGTCTGCATTAGCAAAAAAACAGGCCTAACTTCTGGAAAAAGAACGGAAAACTTGGTGTTGTGGGGAGCACGCAGAGCTGGCCGTGTGTGCCCGCACGAGCCGGGCAGAGCCGGGGCCGCCTTGCGCCATTCGGGGCTCCCCGTGCGGTGGAGGGTGGCGAGAGGCCATGCGGCCCTGCCCGTGACATTGACCTGGTTTCCAGTGAAAGCGTCAATGACATTCGCACATCCTGCAAAAGGCCCCGAGTTTGCTGAATTGGCCTTTTCTAATGGAAACGGCTTCTTCAGAAAGCTCCTTTTCTTTTTTTTTTTTTTTGGCAAAACCATTTCTTTATTTCAGCTTTAAAGTTCTTTGAGGGGAGCCAGGGCTGAGATGTTGTGAAAGGCCGTTCCGATGTCCTGATGTTGGCCTGACTCTGAGTCCTCTGAATCAAAACTTAAACAAAGCAACGTGAGCCACTTTAAAAAAAGAAATCTAGCCCCAAAACCCCTCTCTAGAGGCTGCCTGTAAAGCAAATGCACACCAATTTATTTGCCAGGGAGAATAATACAGCTTTGATTATCTGAATTGCCTGGCTGAAGTGCTTCTAGTCAGCCGTCATCAAAGATAAAATTCACTTTGGTACAGACCAAAGATAGTGACTTTGCATCAAAAATTACTTGGAAACCATGAGCTACCGAGAGGGCTGCATTAAAATGCATTCAGTGACTCAAGGCAGCTAAAGGCTTGCTCGTTTCCAGAGAACAAAATAATTCTCTTAAATAATACTTTGATAGAAGCAGTTAATGCAGTTAGTCTGTGCCTGCTGCCTGTAATTAGAGGGCTCATCCTTAATGGGAAGACCCACTTTGCAATCGGATTAGGCTGTTCCGGGATGTCACGTTATTTATTATCCTCGACTCTGTGGCTCGGCAAAGGAAGATCTTGAGTCGAAGGATCCCCACAGGCTGACACTTTTAAAAGCTTCATTCAAAGGCCTGTTCAAGGGTCAGGCGAGTAAAGGAATAAAAACTGCTTGTGAAAATCACTTGCTCTGTGGTAAAACACTGCTCTGGAAAAGTATCGACAGCTCCTCCGTGCTGTTCCAGTGCTGTGTTTGGCAAAGACATGTGGGAGGAGCAGTGACCCTTGAGACAGTGCTTTTTATCAGCAGAGAGAAGTATTTTGCTACTGAAATCACAAAGTAAATGGGCAGAGGTGAGCCTAGTTCTAGATAAACCAATGCCAAAAAAAGGCGTAGCATAAACCACGCAACAGTAATCCCATTCGTTGTGCTGTTCTTAACAAAAAGAAAGGCTCTCTCCTAATTTCTTTAGGGACAGGTTATGCAACCCAAATGTCCTTGATACTAATCGTGTGTTTCAAGTTTGTGAGGTGACTTTTTTTTTAATAGGATTTATACTGCAAAGCAAAAAGAAAGTGTAATTCCGGTTTGGGGACTGTCAGTTCCTTTTGCTGTAGTAGGTAGAGAGTTTCCAAGTTTTGGAGACATGACTGCGAAATTAAAGGTGTCACACGTGTGTCCAAGGAGTGGGAGTGAATCACATCCACAGAGCTTTCGGGGAAGGACAGTGTAGGTGAGCAAGATGTCTCGGATTCATCTCAAAACTAGTTTAAAACGGCCTACAAAAGCTTCCCAGGTAGACAGTTGATCAGTACTGAACCTTCCATGCAGTGTCTGCTATTTATTCTAGTATGTGAGATCTATAAATGAGCTGTAGGTAGGTAGATTTAATACAATCAACTAAGTAGCAAATTAAACTGCAGGAGTTAAATGTTTTCCGGTGCAGAAATGGCTTTGCTGAGGTCACACTGCCAGCTCTGCTTTGCTGTCGTTATTACTTTGGGGTTTTGTGAATAGTATCCACGTTGCTATTACAGAATTAAAATGCTCTGCGTGTTATCAGGATATATTGTTGCACGGGAGCCTGAGAGCCGGGAGCGTTTCTGTACGGGCGCAGCGAAGCAGAGCACACCGAAGGCAATCTGCAGCCCAAGACTCAGCCCAGTCTCAAAGTAGATCCCATCTCGGAGGCGACGGAGCGCTCTAGTTGTTCCTCCCCAGAAATTTTAGCCACTCTCCTAACCTTTAGTCCATCCAAATCATTTTTAATAAACTAAACTTTAATAACACTTGAACACCACTTTGCCAATGCCATCATCGCTGATACCGCTGAAGCTTCAGGAAGGGCTCGTGGTGGTTTCCTCCTCTACAGCAGTGCAGCAGCACATCAGATGGGCACAAAAACTTGCAAATCCATAGCAGCCTCTGGCAAAGGAGCTGCTAAAGAGCCCAACTTGGTTCCCTGAGGTTGGTTTGAGATACTCAGAAATGTGGGGGTCCTCTTGCTTTCCTGGAGACCTGCAAACAGTACAGAGCCAGACTTAACACTCCACCCACTACGCCCAGCTCAAGGTTTATGTAGATTAAATATTACCTACTAGATTTCCTTCCTGCATCAAGTGGAATAACCCCGAGGTTTTGAGAGGAAAGAAGGAAGCCCCTGGTTTTATTCCCTTGAGTTTCGTGGGGCCTGCAAAGAGCAGTCTTTCGTGTAGTTTCACGCTTGTTCTTTGATCCGCTTTTGAGGTTAACCTGCAAAGCGTTGACTCTGTCGCTCTGTCATGGCATTCGGGGCTCCCTTGAAGGCCTTGTCAGCCTTACAGTGATATCAAGTTCAGTCTTCCCTTGTTTTGAGCAACAGAGTCTCCAACAAAAAGCTCCTTTTCCTTAAAAGAAATCTTACAGGGGAGTCAGAAGTTAAATAGGATGAGAATTAAATATTCCTGTGCTGTCTCAGCCTGCTCACTGGTTCCCTGTTCTCCGGCACGAGCAGCTTGTCTCCTAATGGACAGGCAGGAGCCAATACTACACTTGAGAAAAGGAGCTCCAAAGAGGTGGCAGGGGCAGCATTTCAGGCTGCTAGAGAGGAGAACAAGCCCCACTGTATCTCAGAGCCTCCTTCAAACCAGCACGTTCCTGCTGCAGCTCCTGCTGGTCTAGCACTTGCTAGTTAGAGCTGCCGTCATTTATGCAGAGTTTTGTGTGTGGTTTTTTTGTCTGTTTTTTTTTTTATTTATTTTTTTCCTTTGCTAGTGGCACAGAATGCCACTTCCAGGATAGAAAGACAGTGCAGTTTTTTTCCTTTTTTTTCCTTTTTTATTTTTTTTTTCCTGCAAAAGCTTTTCTCAACCATTCCTTTCTTAAAAACGTTCCGGCTTTACATCTGAGATCAGTAAGTGAGAAATCGTTGGAAAATTCCTCCTTCGTCCTCCTGGAAAAGGTAGTTAGGTTGTAGCCTTGCCATTGCTGCAAGCTGGTGTTTTGTCCTTGACCGGCCATGGCAATAGCTGCGTGAAGAGTCCTCAGGCACGCTGACCCGGTTACTGGGTTGTCACCCTGCTGCAAGGCCCCTCCTCAGTCTCGTCCACAGGTAGAACTGNTTATTTATTTTTTTCCTTTGCTAGTGGCACAGAATGCCACTTCCAGGATAGAAAGACAGTGTAGTTTTTTTCTTTTTTTTGCCTTTTTTTTTTTTTCCTGCAAAAGCTTTTCTCAACCATTCCTTTCTTAAAAACGTTCCGGCTTTACATCTGAGATCAGTAAGTGAGAAATCGTTGGAAAATTCCTCCTTCGTCCTCCTGGAAAAGGTAGTTAGGTTGTAGCCTTGCCATTGCTGCAAGCTGGTGTTTTGTCCTTGACCGGCCATGGCAATAGCTGCGTGAAGAGTCCTCAGGCACGCTGACCCGGTTACTGGGTTGTCACCCTGCTGCAAGGCCCCTCCTCAGTCTCGTCCACAGGTAGAACTGCAACCTGCGGGAGCGAGGACCCAGCCGAGGACATGGAGCCACCCGACTGCCCGGCGAGCAAAGCCTTCCCGGGGCGTTTGGGTGGTTTGCATGCCATGTAGGACATCTAAATATTGAATCTGTGACAAAACAGAGATGAAAGCAGCCTGGAAGTGCTCATCTCTTGCCTCCTAACTGCTGGAGGCTGCTTTTTGGGCTCTGGTTTCTGGTCGCGCTGCTGGTATCAGCTGCTGGCATTGGTTTGGCTGTGGGAGGCTGAGCATGTCAGGCTGGGCGTCTCACACGTGCTCTTTCTCCCCGCGCCGCCCAGGTGGGCTCTGTGGTGGCCGTCGGCTGGATACGATCCAAGAAGGCCGTCGACTGGCGTCTCTTCCGCAACATCTTCCTGGCCTGGTTCGTGACGGTGCCGGTGGCGGGCCTGTTCAGCGCGGGAGTGATGGCGCTGCTCATGTACGGGGTCCTGCCCTTCGTGTGAGGAACCCCCTCGCCGGGAAGAGGGGAGAGGGCCGAGCTAAGGCGGGCGGCAGAAGCGATCCCGGGAGAGGAACGGTTCACAAGGATTCATCTTCCATAGCTAACTTCTTATCTACTGTACATAACAATGTGTCATATTGGTGACATGGTGATGTGGTGCCATTTCTTATATATTAAAGAAATATATATGCATATAGTAGGTAACAGTACCTAAGTTATAATATCAGTGGGGTGAAAATAATTGCCTAGAATTTAATATTTAGTAAAAATTTGTAAATAGTGTATCATTTTGGTGGCAATTTTTTAATCTTTTGAAGAAGAGTATGGATTAGGAAATGTTTCTTGTCCATTTGATATAAGAAGAAGCGAGGTACAGGACTGCATAACACATGAATTTTTTAAAAGCTATTAAGATACTGGAACAAAATGTGCAGAAGTGCTTTTCATAAGATAACTTTGTTCATATCATATTGAACTTTGTGTATCATAGCATAATGGTTATGGCTTTGTAAATACTTACAAACAATAACTTTTAAATGGTGCATTTCCCTTATATATTTTGGATAAGAAAGTTTAGGAAGTACCAAAGAAGCAGGGGAAAGGCTTGCCAATATTATGTTGTTATCTACACGTGTGGGCATGTGTTGTGTTTCCCCACCTCTAATTTAAAGTTCTTTTCACTAAGCTGCCACCAGCGACGCTGGGAGAGTACTGTTCACGTCTTAATGTTAACTTAACAGAAACGACACCAAGGCGTTAGCTCAACTTGTTCTTGTTACTTAGTAGGCATAACACTACTGTCCACATTTGACTAGAGTATACGGGCTTCATTTTGTGATTTGAAGCATCTCACTGCTCACCTTCCACCTTCCCCTTCCAAGGCTTTGCTTCCAGTTGTCCTCAGCCCCCTTTCAGTGTCACAACAGACCGTCAGGCTCCTCTTTTTGTTTTAATGCCGCACATCACAGCCACACAATCTCAGGTAGACGAGTGGGATTGTAGGGCCTGCGTCACAGCCATGTACAAACACTGAGGGATGAGAGGAAAATGAGAGAGCAGGCGCTGGTTTTGTATGACTGACAGCATCGGTGCGGAGGGGCGGCCACACGCTCAATAAACTGACTGGAGTTACAGCGGGGACACAGGGAAAGCGGGGGCTGTGTCCCCTAGCGGGTTCTCATCCTGAGCCTCAACCAGCCTTGCGCCTTACTGTCCTCCAGCATGAGCAGGGGACGGGACTCTGGCCCCACATGAACAGGGATCTCATGGTAACCAGCATGTAGGGTGCCCTGTGTGGGAAGTGTCCAGCTACGTTCCCTGCTCTACTTTGGAAAGCACGCTGGGGTTAAGTTTTTTGGGCAGGGGGCAAGGGCAAAGGGGTGGCCGGATGAGGTTGGGAATCTATTACCGTTTAAATGCTGCTAAAATTTTGATAAACATTCTTGGTACTCCATTGTGACTTTTCCATTGGTCATTCATACTAAATTTATAATAAAAAGGATAAACAGCCCCTATCACTGTCTGCCTCTTGGATTTTTTGAGCGTTTCTCACCCTTGTCAGCCGTCGTGGGAAACAGCAAAAAGAGCTGTTTCCCTGCCAGGGGCAGCTAAATCCTGCTACCTGCTCCTTGTTACATGTTTGTTGTCCACCTGGGATTGGGCTGAGATGCTAAACTGGAGCTCCGGGTGGCTCTACCAAAAAAAAATCCCCTTTATTTCTGTTGTGGGGCCAGCATTGCTCCTGCCTGCTCTGGTGGCTCCATTTCTGTGGCAAGAGCACGAGATCAGCAAGTGCCCTGGTGCTGCCTTGCTGTGTGTCTGCCTTGGGTGTCCTCTGTCTCCAGCTACTTTCTAGGAATCCTAGATTCTAGATTCCAAGAATCTAGGTTCCTAGATCCCAAGATCTAGGTTTTCCTGGGATCTGGGACCTCCCCACCGCCTTTCAGGAAGCTGTAAACAGCGCACTCCCTGTGGCATTGCAAGCGCTCTGAAACCCCAGCCTGGTTATACAAATAGTGGTAGCGACCAGGTGGGATGGGTGACCATTGACCGCAGCGATGAGCTCGTAAGTTTGCGAAGACAATTTAAGACCTAGAGGTAGATGCGGGTTCATTAATCATTACCGAAAACGAGCAGGCGGGCGGAGGCTCCTGGCAGAGCGGTGCCATCGATGTGGCGGCCGTGGGTGCCCTGGTGGGGTTGGCCTGGCACTGGCGGCCGGGGCGGTAGGGCCGAGGCTGGTGGCATTTCCCCATCAGGGCAGTGCTGGGCTCTGCCCCTCTTCCCAGCAAATGCAGGAAGGACACGCGGTGTCTCGGGGCGGGCTTTGCCTGAGGGTGTGCTTTCCCCAGGAACGGCCCCCTTGAGCCTCCTCATCTTGTCCCAGCGCTGCTCCGAGCGAGTGCGTTCACGGCACTCTGAAAGCTGCAATGGGCAGGGAAGACATTGTCCGGGAAGAGCTGGGCATCCTCCATGGGATGCCCATCTACAAGCCATTCATCAAGGTCTGGCCGCAAGTAGAGGCTTTCCAAGCGCGACCTGATGACCTGCTCATCTGCACCTACCCCAAATCGGGTGAGTGGCTGTGGTGGGCATGGGAAGAGGGTGGAAGGGCGGCAGGAACAGGGTGCAAGTGGCTGTGAATCCCTCCTGTCATGCTGCAGGCACCACGTGGCTCAGCGAGATCTTGGATATGATCTACCATGACGGCAATGTGGAGAAATGCAAGCGGGATGCCATCTTCAATCGGGTGCCTTTCCTGGAGATGAGCATGCCTGATATGCCAAACGGTGGGTCCCAAGGCGATCTCTGTGCCGGGGAAGGGGTCCCGTGCAGCATCCACCCCGTTCACCACTTTGCCTCCTAGGCATCGAGCTGCTGGCCAAGATACCCTCCCCACGCCTGGTGAAGACCCATCTCCCCGTCCAGCTGCTCCCCAACTCCTTCTGGGAGCAGGAGTGCAAGGTGGGTGCTGCTGTAGACTGGGGTGCTTTGTGGGGAGACATTAGACCATGACTCCTTCCCCAATCCATGTTGCTTGCCGCCAGGTGATCTATGTTGCCCGCAACCCCAAGGATGTGGCCATCTCCTACTACTATTTCCACCAGATGGCCAAGATGCACCCTGATCCCGGCACAATGGAGGAGTTTCTGCAGAACTTCATGGCAGGCAAAGGTGGAAGCCAAACAGGGACCAATCCTCTCCTCAGGAACTCCCTTATGCCCACAAGGTGGTCACAGGTTGGCATCCACCCGCCCAACTAACCCCCAAATATGTCTTCCCTCTCATGCTGGTGGCCCACAGTGGCCTACGGGTCCTGGTACAGCCACGTAAAAGACTGGTGGGAGAAGAGGAAGGATAAGAGGCTCCTCTACCTTTTCTATGAGGAAATGAAGCAGGTGAGGATGAGGAGGGTGGCAGGGCTGGGGACAAAGGCTAGGGGCACAGTGCCCCCTGCCCGCTTACCTGCCTCCATGGCCACCTGCCTCTGCAGGATCCTCAGCGGGAAGTGCGGAAGATTGCCCGGTTCCTGGGCAAGGAGGTGCCTGAGAGCATGGTGGAGAAGATTGTCCACCACACCTCCTTCCAGGAGATGAAGAAGAACTCCACTGCCAATTACGAGACCCTGCCGGACTGGGTGATGGACCACAGCCTGTCGCCCTTCATGCGGAAAGGTGGGCACCTGCGCTGCAAGCCGACCCTCCCGCAGCGCTACGCTGCCGCGGGTTGCTCTGTGGTAATGGCTGCTCAATTTTCTCAACCTCTATCAGGGATCGCCGGGGACTGGAAAAACCACTTCACGGTGGCCCAGAACGAGTGCTTCAACAAACACTACAAAGAGCAGATGAAGGACTCCGACCTCTGCTTCCACATGGAGCTATGAGAGGACAATGAAACCACTGGTGGCACCGTTCGCCATGGCCTGGGCCTGCGAGCGGTTGCTGCCGCATGTCATGGGCGCATCCCCACAGAGATAAGAGGCCGTTTTCCCCCTGCTGTGGTGCTGGGGGGTTCTGCTCAAGCTTTCAGAGATGGAGACTGGGTTTTATGCCCCTCACCACACTGGGAACCTATTGTGAGTTTCTATGAGGGCTGTCCCTGCTGGCGAAATGTGGGTTCTGGCCTTGCCATGTCACGCGATTTTGTGCAATCAGCAGTGATTTGTTTTCCCTTCTGGCAATAAAGTGTAATACTGATGGGGAGGGTGAGCTTTCATCTGCAGCTAAAAGCTGAAGCAACGAGTGGCGCTGGCGTTGGCAGCGCCCCCATGTGCTGATACAAACCCATTCTAGCCTACGTCTTGGCGCAAGGTGTGGGTGTCCCTGCCAGCAGAGGTGGCTGTCCCGCTCTGGGCGCCCAGCCCCTTCCTTTATGATTACACTCGCAACAGAGGCAAAGAGCAAACACAGAGCAGCAGAAAACTGCACATGTAATAGCCAAATGTCCTTCAGTGGCAGTGATGACCTTTGTGGGTTGTTCGGAAACTCAGAACAAAATTTGCCTATGTCAGAAGTTGCTCTCGGACACTGCCACCTCACGTGCAAAGCCGAGGGTGGTGTCCGAGGCAGCAGAGCTATGGCAATCAGTGGAAAAACCCCGCAGCATCCACAAGGCACCAGTGACCTGGCTGTCCCTGCACCTCCCACACCACCAGGGCTTTTACACCTGTGAATCCTTTTACAAAGAGGACCCAAGGTCTGCAGGCAGGGAGAGAAATTTCCATTCTACTTCTTGCGAGGGTAGGAGCTGGCAAGCATCCTGCCCCGGGCCTGCAAAGCCGAGTCCTGGCCCCTTGCGTGGGCTGTTCCCCAAAAGCCCAGCCCAGGGTTTGCACGTGTAGTCACCACCTAATCCGTCTTCTGTGGGATGCCACCCTCGAGCGCCTCTAGGAACACGTGTCCCAGCAAGCTGCCTCCACGAGCCCTGTTCCCACTGCTGCTGCATGCAAGCTGCTCATGCACCACAACTGCATGATTTTTTCCAAGTGCTGTTGGGCAAGTGGGTGCAAAAGTGAAGCAGGGGGACCCAAATGCTTGCATTTCCCTTCAGCCTAATGTATGTCTAAAAAGAAAAGCCACACCAGGAGCTGGGGACAGGTTGTGACATCTCCCGGCTCCTCGATACTGAGGAATGAGCTGGAGAAAATCCATGAAAAAAGCAGGTTTGCTTCTGATTTCCTCTTGCCCCAAGTAGCAGAGACCCTGCAAAGGAGGAGCAGGTTTGGCGTGGCGGCAGGGCGCTGAGGACCGCACAGCTCATTACAGGCGATGGGCTGGGAGCTGCCGGTTCTGCTCCTCCCTCTGTACCCGCCGGCTTGGGGCTGCTTTGGCTCCCTTCCCGGAGGACGTCCCTGGGCCTCCAGCGTCCTGAGGCGCCTCCCCGTGCCTCCATTTTCTGCACAGAGCCGGGGTGTTGAGGGAGGGGCTGAGAATAAATCTGCTTTCCTGACACTCCGGGGCAAGGTTTTCCCTCCTTGGGGCTGAGCTTTCCCCTCCTGCCCCACTGCAGTGAATCCGGCAGGCACCAGAGACAGGTAACGGGGTGGCCCCATCTGCCAGGGAGGCACAAGCTGGTTACTGATTGACTCCCTACAAACCTCGAGGGCGGCTGCTGGCCCCGGGTAAGGCAGCAAACTGCTCCCTTAGAGCCCCTCGAGCAGGAACCGGAGCTGCCTTCTCCGGCGGGTGAGCCGCCTTCTCCTGCTGCCAGGACGCCCACTCGCCCCTTTTCCTGCTGCGCAGCACTGAAATCTGGCGGTGCTGGACGCCTCCCACCCTGCGCTGCTGCTCTGCAGCGCTGCCTTTGCAGGGCAGTACTTGCAAACTCCATTTTCTGAGAGTGCCCGGCCAGAAATCATTGCCAGAAATACAAATGTGCCCCAGGAGTGCCTGGCTTTCCGTGTCAACCCTCAGCCACAGCGCCTACAGAGTTGCTCTGTTTTTCTAAGCCACTTGCAGTGCATTTGAAGCATTACTCTGGGCTGCCCTTTCACCTGCTCCCGGCTCGTGAAGGAACTGCAACAGAGGCTATCAGAAAGCGATACAGAGGAGTTGGGGGAAAAGAGGCGGGTGCTTCGGCCGAAGTCCAAGGGCTCCCAGCTGTTTCCCACTGCTGCTCCAGCTCTGCAAGGAAAGCACCAGTCCCCGCAGCGCCCCTGCGCGGCCCTGGCACGATGGCCTCTACAGACAGCTGTCTGCGTCAGCCCTTCGGCGTGGTGCATGGTGTCCCCATGGTGAGCGCCTTCGTGCCCGGCTGGGAGCGGGTGGACACCTTCCAGAGCAGCCCCGAGGACATCGTGGTGGCCACCTTCCCCAAATCCGGTGAGCTCCCACACACCGGGGCGCCGGAGAAGGGCCCTCCCGGGGAGGTAGGGAGCTGGAGCTGCTCCGTTGGAATAGGCATGGGATGGAAATGGAGGAGTGGAGGGATGGACACGCCAAAAAAGCCCCAGGGGCCGGAAGGGGGATACTACACAGGAAGTGAGCTGGGCAGAGCTCTGGCCTCCCCTCACCAGGCACTACTTGGATGAGCGAGATTGTGGACATGATCCTGAAAGGCGGTGATGTCGGGAAGTGCAAGGATGTCATCACTAACCGGGTGCCCATGCTGGAGCTCGTCGCCCCCGGGATGCCAGCAGGTAGCAGGTCCAAGGGGGGCACAGGGCCGGTGCAGGGCGTGTGGGGACGGCTTGCATCAGGAGGCCATGGGGGAAACCTCCTCTTCAGGCACGGATTTGCTGGCCAAGATGCTGCCCCCGCGCATCATCAAGACACACATCCCAGCTCACATCCTGCCTAAGTCTTTCTGGGAAAACCGCTGCAAGGTAACTGGCCACCAGCACGGAGAGCAAAGCAGAGTGTGGAGAGTGACCTATTCTGTAGGGATTTTGCATGGGCCAAGTTGCAATTGGCCCTCCTACACAGGTGGTCTACGTGGCCCGCAATGCCAAGGATGTGGCCGTCTCCTACTATCACTTTGACCTGATGAACAAGCTGCAGCCACACCCTGGCACCTGGGCCGAGTACCTAGAGAAGTTCATGGCAGGCAAAGGTGAGTCTGGGGCGCTCCCTGGCTGCCGGGGGACTGTTGTGTCCTTCTGGGATGCTCCTGATCCTATTCAACCACACAGTGGCCTATGGGTCCTGGCACGACCATGTGAAGGGTTACTGGGAGCGGAGGAAGGAGTACCCAATCCTCTACCTTTTCTATGAGGACATGAAGGAGGTGAGGTCCTGGGGACAGGAGCAGAGGCAGCAGTACAGGGGCTGGAGCTGAGCATCTGCCTCGTTCCCGGCAGGACCCACGGCGGGAGATCGGGAAGGTCGCACGGTTCCTGCAGAAGGAGCTGTCGCCAGCAGCACTGGACACCATTGCCCATCACACCTCCTTCGAGAGCATGCGGGACAACCCCACCACCAACTACACCTTGGTGCCTGCTGACCTCATGGACCATGGTGCCTCCCCCTTCATGCGCAAAGGTGAGCAGCCCCCGGCCCCCCTTGCAGCCCCCCAGCCGCTGCCACCGCTCACTGGCATCTCACCTGTCCCAGGCATCGCCGGCGACTGGAAGAACCACTTCACGGTGGCCCAGAGCGAGCGCTTTGACGAGGATTATGCCCGCAAGATGGCAGGGACCGACCTGTGCTTTCGCACCGAGCTCTGAGGTGGCGGCCACCACGCGCCTCAAAGCCACTGGCAGACCTAGGGACCAAGCCTGACAGCTGGGCTGGGTCTCCGCTGCCCCAGCCGGGGCTGGAGATGGGCCTGCTGAAGGAAACAAAATAAAATAATCTTTCTAACAGCCTCAGGGGTGCTCGATGACGTGCTGGTTCCTGGCTCCCTGCTTGCACAAACGCGTTGAACAACTCTTGGAGGGCATTGGCAGCCCTGGGATGGTGACATGCTGCTCAGAGCCCCTCTGAGGGGCGCATGGGCAAAGCCTGGTGTCCCTTCAGTCCCTCGTTGTGGGGCTTTGCAGGGTTATTGCACATCCGGCTTGCAGAGAATTTCTGCGCAAAAACACCAGAAGTAAAAACATCTGCTGTGAGCACAGGAGCCGGGCAGGAAACCGACCGGCCCCGTGGCCTTTTTCCCCCTTGCTCGCTCCTCCCTCGCCAGCGCACAGGGCAAGCAAACATTTCTCCTCCTGTCCGTCCCTCTCTGTACAGTTCCCCTCCTTGATAAAGCCCTGCAGGCCCTGGGCGTGCGGCTTTAGGGTTGCCTGCCCAGGCGAGGAGCAGCAGGGACCCCGTGGGCACCCGATGCCTCTCCAGGGCTGGCAGCTGCTGCAGTAGCCCCGGGGAGCCCCTTCCCAGCTGCAAGCGGGAGCTGCGGCAGCAAGTGCTGCTTCACAGCCCCGGCACGATGGCCTCGGCGGACAGCTGGCTGCGGCAGCCCTGTCGCACAGTGCACAACATCCCCATGGTCAGCGCCTTCGCCCACGGCTGGGAGCGGGTGGACACCTTCCAGAGCAGCCCCGAGGACATCGTGGTGGCCACCTTCCCCAAATCCGGTGAGCTCCCCGAGACCTGTGGGATGTGGCAGCCCCAGGGTGGTGACGGGTCCCTTGCTTGGAGGCAGCCCTGGGGTGCGTGTGGCGTGGCTGGGACCTGCGCGCCCAGGGGATGTGGTGTGTTTGGGATTGCGAGACAGAGCCAGTTGGGACTGGCAGATTGGACCCCGCTCTGAAGCCGGCAAGCTGCTTCCCCCAGGTACCACCTGGATCTGCGAGATCGTGGACATGATACTGCATGGCGGTGACCCCGAGCAGTGCAAGAGGGATGTCATCAACAGGCGAGTGCCCATGCTGGAGTTCGCCGTTCCCGGGCAGTTGCCGGCAGGTAGTGAGTGGGAGCAGTGGCTTGAGTGCATGGCCTCTGGGGCACAGGCTGCCCAGGGATGCAGTGTGGGCCTCTCGCAGGGACAGACCTCCTGGCCAACAGGCCCTCGCCCCGCGTGGTGAAGACCCACCTGCCCGCGCACGTGCTGCCCCCGTCCTTTTGGCTCAATGGCTGCAAGGTGGGTGCTGCCTCCGTCCTGGTGGGGGCTCATGGCCCTCCTGTCCCTGCCCGCACAGGGCCCTGCTGCAGGGTGCCTGAGGCATGCCCCTCGCAGCCCCTGCCAACCTCCTCTCCAGGTGGTCTATGTGGCTCGCAATGCCAAGGACGTGGCCATCTCCTTCTACCACTTCTACCTGATGAACAAGTTGCTGCCGCCTGCCGGCGCCTGGCCTGAGTACCTGGAGGAGTTCATGGCAGGCAGAGGTGGGTCTGGGGGCATCACTCACCCCATTGAGGGGGTCATTGTCCCCTATCGCACCCTCCATCCCTCACCCTGAGACATCTCCATCTCTGTTCCACCACTCAGTGGCCTATGGCTCCTGGTACGACCATGTGAAGGGTTACTGGGAGCGGAGGAAGGAGCACCCCATCCTCTTCCTCTTCTATGAGGACATGAAGGAGGTGAGGTCCTGGGGACAGGAGCGGAGGCAGCAGTACAGGGGCTGGAGCTGAGTGTCTGCCTCGTTCCCGGCAGGACCCACGGCGGGAGATCGGGAAGGTCGCACGGTTCCTGCAGAAGGAGCTGTCGCCAGCAGCACTGGACACCATTGCCCATCACACCTCCTTCGAGAGCATGCGGGACAACCCCACCACCAACTACACCTTGGTGCCTGCTGACCTCATGGACCATGGTGCCTCCCCCTTCATGCGCAAAGGTGAGCAGCCCCCGGCCCCCCTTGCAGCCCCCCAGCCGCTGCCACCGCTCACTGGCATCTCACCTGTCCCAGGCATCGCCGGCGACTGGAAGAACCACTTCACGGTGGCCCAGAGCGAGCGCTTTGACGAGGATTATGCCCGCAAGATGGCAGGGACCGACCTGTGCTTTCGCACCGAGCTCTGAGGTGGCGGCCACCGCACTCACCAAACCTGCCATGGGATCCCCCCGACCGCTTTTTCTGCCCGCTGTCTCCACCCAGTATCATCTCTTGACAGTGGCACTGCCCCAGCCCCCGTTTGCATTTCTGTAATTTCCTTAGACAGGAAAAAAAAAGAGGCTTGTTTTGCAAAAATGGAGTTTGCTGCTTGCGTGGTTACTGATTGCCCAAGGAAACCTCTCGCCTGTGGAAAGTTTCCCTCAGCCCCGTGGCGTTTCGTGCAGTTTAGGTTGTGCTTGCTGTGTGTCTGCCTCCCCAGCCATGCCCAGGAGGCCTCTTCAAAGGCCATTTTGAAGAAGGAACAGCAGCTCTTCAGCCATCAATCAGGAGTATATTTCCAATTAAGTCAGTCAGGAGACACGAGTCCCACGTCTGGCAAGCGCGTGGGGAGACCTTGGCCTGCGAGTCCCCAGCCGCATCCTGCCATGGCGACGCTTCCTGCGTGTGGTGAATAGAGGGCAGCTCGTGGCCCCAGTGCGCGCCTCTGGGCACCGCTCCCCTCTTACCTCGGCGCCGCATCAGCGGGTGTCAGAAAAGCCCTTGCTGAGGTCACACTTTGGGGCTGGGCTGGGGGTACGGGGGATGACGTGTGCCACAGTTATGGCCATTCACCTCCCCCAGCTGCCGGGGCCATGGGGGAGAGGGGAGGTGAGGGGACAGGGACAGACTCGGTGCTGGTCCCCAGCCCCAGGGACGAGGATGGGAGCGTCCTGGCTGCCCCAGGGAGGGCTGGGGGCCAGCAGGTTCTCCGAGGGATTAATAAAGCCCGTGGGTGAAAGGAGGATTTATCGGTCGCTTTTGTGCTGTTCTGCTCCCAGGGATCTGGAACCTTTGCTGCACCGGTCGCCCGGCGACTGAGTCGTCCTTGAGGTACGCCTGGTTTCCCTTCACGGGAAGCCCTCTCCTGCCCTGGTGGCTGAATCATAGAACCACAGAATCCCGTTTGTAGTGAGGAGGCCCAAACTGAACCCAGAGCTCGAGCCATGGCCTCACCACCGCCGGGTGCAGGGGTGAGGGCTGTCCCGCTGCAGAGGTTTGCTCAGTCCCCTTGGCCACTATCAGGGAGTTTCCAAAGCAGCGCAGCCAAAAAGAGGCAGATAAACGACACCAGGCAGTGACACAGCGTATAAACACAGCCACGTATGGGGAATAGGCTTGCTAAATCCTGCTTCCTTAAAACGAGCTATTTGCTTAATGTGGCAACGGTTTAGGGAAGCTGTGAGTGTGACAGTTGTTTGGTGTGGGCTCCTCTGATGCCAACCCCACGAGTCGCTGAGCTCTTCTCTTCGGTACCTGGGCCAGAAAGTAACTTGCCAGGGACTTGGAGGAAATATTCATGACCTGTAGGCACAAAGTGTGCCCAAGGGTGTGACTTCTTTCTCAAAGGGGAATGAAATATAGTCCCAAGAGGTTGAAAAAATGAACTGGGAAGTTCACAGGGGGGTCTGCTTTCCTCGGGGGAATGCTCTGCTGTAATTCCCATTGACCCAAATTCCCCAGTTGGGATTAGTGGGCCTTGTGGTGCCTGAACACGCTCCTGGATTTGGCTCTCCAGGATTAATAGAAGTCCACACAATACTAAAAGTGTCCACACTAAAAAGGTGGGAGGGAAAGGAACCCTATTTGACTTTGTGCTCCATCAACGGAGGAGAGGTGTGATATGAACCGGCAAGTGCCAGCAGGGTTAACATGGGTCAGACTCACAGATGCCACTACGGGGCAAACACAGTATCACTGCCCTCCAGGATACCTTTGTGGTCACAGAGTCCTCATGGCCCAGTCTGGGTGTAAAAGAGATGTACCTGGGCAAAATCAAGGGAAGGGATTTTATTGTAAGGTGCAATAATGGCTTTTTGCTTCTCTCATTGATATTAAAAGCTTCTCTGTGTTCTGTAGTTCATTTGTGTGTGTGTTTCTTGGTCACACTGATTTATTACAGAGCAGGCTCTGAACTTCTCTGCCTTCTTATGTTGCAGTATCGATACAAACAACGCTGAGTCAGAAGTGCTTGAAGAGGAGCCAGAAGAAACAGGACAGGTAAATACAGACCTCAGCAGAGACCTGAACTGTGGTAGCTTCAGTCACTTCTCCTTTTACATGGAAAAGACGCCCCATAAAAAGGGATCTCCTCAGCTAGAGCCAGCTCTTCCATGTGCAGCCGCTCTGTATAAGTTCCATCAGTATCGTGATGTGTTTCTGCCGGAATTTCCCCCCGTGTCTGTGTCTTTTAGGACACAGCTAACACAAACTACTTGTTTCTGTATAATTTGTTCCAGGCACTTTCTTCCCCCTCACTACAGTTCTTATTTGTGGCTGGTCTGGTTTAAAGCCAGGCTTTCCAACGCCCCCACTTTATTCCCTAGATGTGTTGTGTTAGTGTGGACACGTACGTAGATTCAGTCGTGTTGCTGCTACATCTGTGGTCTGTCTAGATGATACTTTAACGAAACCTTTAGCCACTTTATAATACAGATATAGCTCTGGTAAAATGTAAAGCATGCCACAAATCCCGGCGCTTTGCGCTCCAGTATCAATAAGAACTGAGATGATTTTGGTTTATATCTTTTTGCATATAAAGCAGCTGCTTGCCTGCTTCTAGTTGAAGAGTTGCATCATATCCAGCTAGGAAAGGCCAAAAGGTTGTGTCCCAAAGGCTTTGCACAGACCTAGGCTGCTAAGCCTCTGGGGCAGAAACAAGGATTCAGTTATAATGAGGCCAGAGGAGGTATCTCAGAAGTAATTGTGTGCTTAAAAGCACAATCTAACAAATTTGAGCAGGATGAAGCTCCCTCGTAAACACGCTTGTAAAAGACCAGGATCTTGAATCGCTTGGTATGAAAGTGGAGTCTCTATTCCCGTTGCTTGTTGACGCCAAGGTGCAAGCATGTGTGGAAATCGTGGTGGATAGCAGCTCCTCGCCGCTCTGCGTGGATGCCCAAGTGCAAACTCGCCCCCCGAAAGTGCGGAAGAAGCCTCCCACATTCTCCCTAGCAGTGGCTCAGGTGCAAACCTCATTGCTCACCATCACTGGAGAGGAGGATGATTTTCCTTTGTACAAGGACGCCGAGGTGCAGACATCTTTTCTGATGACATTTGAGGAAGAGGTTAGTCTTTCTTCTTCTTCACCCAGCGAGGCTCGTTTGGCTTCCTCCTGCCTGGAGGGACCAGAGGCGCAGGACACAGCAACCCCCACTGAAGTCATGCCCGTGCCTCCAGAGCTGAGAGATGTTGAGACACAAACTTCTGACGCTGAAACACCCCTGGGGAAGAAACAGCGCTCCTCAGAACTGCGCGTGGAAACCCACGTGCAAACCTCTGGAGAGCACCTTCCCAGTCTAGAGGAGATGCCCAAAGAGTCCTCTGCGCCTGAAGTAAAGCAGAGCGAGACGCCCCGCTCCATGTCCCAGCCTCAGTGCAGCTCAGCAGAGAAGCAGCTGTCTGCGCCTTCGGTGCACGCTGAACTACGGGAGAAGGAGGCGTCGCAGGCAACGGTGTCGAGGAAGTCAGTTCTGGGCACGCACACCGAGGCTCAGGTGCAAACCTCACATATCGATATACCGCCGGGGAACAAGTGGCGGTCGTTCCGCCTGGGCACCGAGGCCGAGGTACAGACTTCGTTCCCAAAAATCTCAGTGTCAAGCAGCAGCACTTTGTCCCAGCAAGACACCCAGGCAGCGTAGAGCCTTGAGCACGCTGCACGCAAGGAGTAAGTAGGAAAAGTTCTTTCTGTGATTATTTCCCTCCAACAGAAGTAAGCTTTGCTTTTGGTTGTTGTTATTATTTATTTGACCAGAAAGTTAGCAAGAAGATAAGGCTTACATGCAATTTGTAGGTTCAGTCAAAATCTAACAGGAAGCTCACTTTAGCATTAATTCCCCTATCGGGGCTTATATATGAATAAATCACCAGTTATAAATACGTTGCAATAGAAGAACAAATTAGCGCCTGGTATTAGAGATGGAGGGAGATTGTTCCCCGGTTCTGCACTCCGAGACACTCAAAGGGACCTCTGCCGCAAGGCCGACTCAGTCCTATCCAGCAGCCAAGCCGAGCAGGGAATTAGCCTGGTAGAATAAGCTGGTGTGGTGAAAGGCCTGGCCCTGGGAAGGGAGAGACACCCTGCCCTGGAGCCTTCCTCAATTCGATTCAATTCTTCCTTTACAGATTGGTAAAAGCCTCTGGGAGAGCCACCCTGGTGCCTACGCCGAGGTGTCCCTGTGGCATCAGAATGACAATAAGAAGAATTCATAAAAAAAAAAGTGAATCAATAAAAACAAGGGAAGTATTATAAATGGAACGTGTTGTGTTTTTGTCCTAGGGTTGGAGGGCAGGTGGCTGAGATATGGAGACATAAATGTTCTGAGTAGAAGTGGGGTTATGATAGGGATGTCAGTTCACTTACCTGTGCTGGCATCTCTCTATCATCATCCTTGGGGATAATGAGGGAGTCGGTGTTTAATGGACATGAGTACGTGTGCCCTGCAAACATTTCTCTTTAAACGACTGCTTCTGCCTATGCTGGGGAAGGACCCAACTTTTAAATGATACACTCTATTTCCTACCTTGGCACTGAAGTTTTGTGGTGCTAGTTGTCACCAAAGTATTTTGAAAGTAATATAGACGTGTCATGCACACTGTGCAATGGGAGAGCTATTCACATGTGGCAAACACTAGTCTTCTATTCCTTAACTTTTGCATATCTAGCCTTACCCTCGAAGAATCTGCAGTCATTAAAGTTGGAGATTGCCTCCATTTCCATAGCAATCCTCAGATTACTAATGATTTCGCTAGACATGTGAAATACACCACTTTACTTAACATCAGCCTCAGTGCTTAGCCTTGCTTTTCCCATGTTTATTGTATTTTGCTCCAAAATCCTTTCAAATATTTATATCTCTTTTTTGCATTAAGAGTAACCTGAGCATCATCCTTCCAAGCCACAGAGATAAGTAGAATACAATGCTCCAGTACCAGTTTCACTAGTAAGAGTTCTCATTTTCTACACAGTAATTAGGTAATGATAGTAATGAAAGAAAACCCCAAGAAATTCAGAGGAACTGGCAACTATTAGGCTCCCTGGGCTTGCCCAGGCAATCCTATAGCAAAGGCTTCCCATATTCCACCTGATAGGATATGACCCTTTGGTATTTGCCAGAACAACTTTCCTTAAGTTTCCTATAGGACTTTCCCAAGTAAGCTCAAATGACCTGAAAGAAAAAATATGAAATTAAATGTAAAGGTCCATGGAGAGACCATACAGGAACTCATTGCTATCTCCTCAATACCAGGGATATAATTGCTCCAAATTCTAAAAGTTTTGAAAGATCCAAGTTGAATATTATGGGCAGAACTTTAAAGATATGGAGGCCTATCTATAGGTTCCTGCATCTCCATGTCCCTAAAACCACGTCTTGGTTTCCAGAATCAAGGACCACTAACATAGCACTTACGAGCAAGGTTAACACAAGGACTTTTGAAAAACTCTGCTCTTGAAGACAACAGATTGTCTTGGCTTCTGCGGATAGTTTCTGAGCAAGTCTTTAACATCTACTTCTTAAAAGATCCTGTTTTCCTAGCTAGGATCCTAACAGGAATGAAATAAATGTTTGTAACCACTTAGCAGCCAGACAACACACTCTGTCAAAAGAGTGGTAGCTACAGGATGCATGTTCCTTCTGAGAATCTGGCTCTGTAATAATGTTGTAATATACACAGGAAAGATAATCTTGACTATTTAGTTACTGGAGCAGAACAAAGCAAGAAATAATCCCTTGAATACCTACCCCATTGTGGTCAGCCCATATTGTATTACTTTCTCCCTATTGCATAGTCCTATTCATGGGGGAATGTATTTAAGCACCTTGTGCCTGTGTCAAAACTCCCCAGAGCTACCAAGGTGCCTTAGACAAGCAGCAATGGGCAGGAGCTATCCGGCATAACAAATTGCACCTTGTTATCCAGAGCATGATGTCCTCACAGCTCCCAAGGCCCCGCTAGGTAAGAGCTTTTGTTTCCTGCATGGCATTTGTCCCACACAATGTCTTGAATTGGTTGTACTGGTTTATGTGTGGGTTTTAGAGGGATCTCATTGTGATTCCTGGTGGCTACGACCTCCTGAGGTGGTTATTTCAGGACACAGTGACCACTTCCATGCAAGCAGTGAGTCTCCAGACCAGAGTCATCCCAGAAGACGTGGCAGATTGGGATAAAAGTCACTCAGCAGAGGCCAGGGATTCGGAGCTCAGATGAGCTTGTCTGCAGAGACATCAAATGCCGGTTGTGACTGAGACACCTGAGTGATGCTGCCATACTGTTATTGCTATATGTTGGCATTATTACACCAAGGTGTAAGACCCTTGTAAGGTGTAAGACACCATGTAAGACCCCATCCTTCTCTTTCAGCATGGAAAGCATCAATACTAACAAACCTGACCATGAAAAACTGTGGTGTTTCCAAGGCTGCATGCTAATGTCAGGCACTTAAATGTGCTGTGCAGCTTCTCCTTCTCTGGCCTATCTGGCCCTGCTAGTCAGCAGAGGAAGGGTGGTGAATTATTTGAGCACCGGAGCTTGCACTGTGGTGTGTATGTCCATGTCTCACTTGTGGTTTGGTGAAGATGCACCAGTTTGAGTTAATGTTGAAGTATGCAGCAGGAGTAGTTCTTGGCCAGGGCTAGAGTACAGGTGCTGGTAAATTATTTACCAAAAGGGTAAATGTGGCAAGTCGAGCACATAAGGAAGGATGGAGGAGGCTTAACGATATCTGTAGTATCATTTGCTGCTGCAAGTCCTGTTACAGGGTCCTGCAGAGTTGTACCAAGCATTCTTTTCTGTCTTTTCAGTTAGAGACCACAGGCGTCCCAGATCTGTTACTCTGTCGTGGCTTTAGAAGGTCTCACTTGGGTGGTGGCGAAGACCTGCCTTTGCAGAGGGTCCTAGTAAAAGCCCCATCACGTGTGACGTGAAGATTGAGTGTTCCTGGCTGGAAGAGAAAGCTCCCAAGCTCTCTAACCCTTAACGCTGCCATGGCCACAAAAAAAAATGGCTCAAAGAAACACCTCCAGCTGCTGTCTTTTCTGGTGGCCTTTGTAGGGCTGGCCTTCAGCGGAAACGTGTTGGTCTGGCCGACAGAAGCCAGTCACTGGCTGAACATCAAGATAGTTATCCAGGAGCTAATCCATCGTGGTCACGGTGTCACCATTCTTGTCTCGAACGCTTCCCTCTTCATTAAACCCAGGGTTGAGGCTGGTGAGAAGTTTGAAGTCTATACGGTGCCCTTCAAGAAAGATACCATCAAGAATCTGATTGAGGATTTAGTAGCGCTGTGGCTGAACCACAGACCAACTGCTTTGACTCTGTGGCAGTTTTATAAGGAGCTCGGGAAACTCTCCGTGAGCTGGAACCAGATAAACAGGCAAATGTGCGACGCGGTGCTCACCGACCCAGAGCTGATGGCCCGGCTGCGGGCGGCTGGCTACGACCTGCTGCTGTCGGACCCGGTGACGCTCTGCGGGGACCTGGTGGCGCTCAAACTCGCAGTGCCCTTCGTGTACTCGCTGCGCTTCACCCCCGCCTCCACGGTGGAGCGGCACTGCGGCAAGATCCCAGCGCCGCCGTCCTACGTGCCCGCAGCCCTCTCTGAGCTCATGGACCGCATGTCTTTCGGCGAAAGAATAAAAAACATAGCGTCTTACCACCTGCAAGACTACATTTTCCAGAGCTATTGGGGAGAATGGGATATCTACTACAGCAAGATCCTGGGTAAGCATCCTGCTCTTTCGGTTGCTCATTAAACAGCCTCCCACAACATGACTCACAGCTCTAGGAGCCAGAGGAAGGGCAGGGTGGCAAAACCAAAGGCTCAAAAAATGAGGTAGGGCTCAAATGATACCTGAGAGGCCTGTGAACTGCTGGCCAGCAGGTAGGTGTGTTTCGTTATTTTCCTTAGTGGAAAAGGGACTAGTGATACAGCTGGGTAGCCCATGTCGAACCAAAGGGGGTTTCCCTCTCCAGGATCTGCTTGTAGAGAAAGTAGCAGAATTTGAGCCCTCTCCCAGCCCAGCCCACCATAAACAGGAGGGCTGGTGAATTAGAAACCAACCTCGATGCTCTCGGCAACAATCCTGAAATCTGTTGTGGCTTTGTAATAGAGACTGTGCTTATATCACTGGTCATTTAAAACCAATCCTCCTTGCACAAAACAAGTGCTTCACACTAAGGCCTCTGCTCTGTTTTCAGCAAATATGCAGAAATGTAAGTTTACCTGGGGATTACTGATGCGGCCAAAGAGCTGTTTGAGCTGAGCACGCGCTGGCCCTGTGAAATGGAGCCCTCCCAAGTCTCACAAGGCTCAATTCCCCGCGCTCACACTAACAGGACCTGACAAACACACCAGATTCCTGCCCACAGCAGAGGGGTCGGCTCGGTTCGGCTCCTGACAGCCAGGCCTACATCAATGCCTGCATTTTCATCCAGTGGGGATCGGGAAAGGACGCTCTGGCCACTACTGAAGCAGAAGCCAAGGCCCTGCAGGACAGCCTGCTCTGGCTGACGAGGAGCAAGAGGTTCTTGGGTGGCAGCCCAGCGAAGATTTTTTTGGCATAGTGAGAAGGGCTTGTGTTATTTCTTAGCCGTCGAGAAGAAATGTGCAAGATTACAAATGTTCAGTGGATTCTCTGGTTCTATTTACGGTGCATCATTGGCACCTAGTGGCACGCAGGACAGCCTGCACAGGCACATTCAGACTCCCCAAGAGTCAAGTTCTGCAGGGACAACCTTATTCACACACCGAGTTCCTCGTGTTCACACCTAGATCCACCCACTTGGAGGGCCAAACTTTCTAGCTGCACTCCAGGTTTGCCACATAGGTGTGTTACAAACACATTGGCATTATAAATCCAAACGCTGCTCACGGAACAGGTGAACATCTTTGCTGGTTGCACAGACACCAGATGCTGTCTGAACAGCAAAACGGATGAAAATTTCCCTTCTTCTTACAAGAAATAATTCAGAGAAGCTGCAGTTAGAACATTGCCCCACACCAGGCATGAGCCCTGAGGTGGGTAAGAGGAGACAGCAGGACACAGGCCACAGAGACTGCACATGGGGCCCACAGCTCTCCCTGCTGTCCGAGGGACAGCACTGCTTCCAGCTTCACCAAGCCCTTTGCCATCAGATGTCCCCTCTCCAGGGAAAACATTATCCAGGATTTTGCAATCACTACCTTGGCTCTTTGCCCGCATAGGCAAGGCGGAGTCATGCGGAGCCAGACTGGGCTGGCTTGTGTCAAAGGAGGGCCACGGACATGTACCGGCACAAGTCACAGCATGGCAGGGAAGGAAGTGGTGGTACTGTGGCTGCTGGCAGTGCTGGGCTGTGGGTACAGCGGGAAGGTGCTGGTCTGGCCCACCGACAACAGCCACTGGCTCAACATGGACTATATCCTCCAGCAGCTTGTGGCGCGGGGCCACGAGGTGACAGTGGTGATACCTTCCTGCTTCCTCATCGTCGACCCCAGCCAGCCCTCGCCTTTTAAGTTCGAGGTGGTTGAGGTGCCGATCACCAAGAAGGAGGCGGCTGACCTGCTGGATGAAGCTTTCTATTTTTGGATTTACAAGCAGAGCAAGAAGCCCATCTGGGAAGTGTTTTATCAGATCGGCCAGATGATGGCCAACATGAGCTCCACAAACAAAATGATCTGCAAGGAAATCCTGAAGAACGAGGCACTGCTGGAGAGGCTGAGGGGATCTGCCTTCGACGTCCTCCTGATCGACCCGCTGCTGCCCGGTGGGGAGCTGTTTGCGGTGAAGCTGGGCATCCCCTTCGTGTACACCTTCCGCTTCTCCATGGGCAACACCGTGGAGCGGCTCTGCGGCGGGCTGCCAGCGCCGCCGTCCTACGTGCCGGCCCTCATGAGCCGCCTGACCGACAGGATGTCCTTCACGGAGAAGCTCCTGAACATCTTCACCTACATGGCTATGGATATCATGTATCACGACATCTTCGGGGGAGAATGGGATCAATTCTACAGTGATGTCTTAGGTAAGGTCACTGCTACTTTCAGAGATTGCATCTGCCCTGAACCTAAGACTATGTACCCAGAGCCTCGTGGCTAAGGTACAAGGTGGGAGGGAGGCAATCCTGACCTCCCTTCACTCTCCCAAATCCCTTTGTCATGCTGAGCAAGCCAAGCAGTTACAAACCTGCCCGTCTCCAACTACACTCACAGCCTGTGGGCCCCTGAAGGCTGGGTGCCAATGCCACTTAAAAGAAAATAACAAAGCGGTTGTATACATACAGCAGGCTTGGCTGGCACCAAAGCAATAAATCAGCACCACAAACCCACTAAACACAAAGCCTTTGCGCTTTCAAACTGAGAGATAAAGGGCTTCCAGTGGTTGTGGCTTTGCCTTTTATTTTAAGTGTTGTGTAGAGATAGCAGATGTTTAGTTAATTAGGAGTATAATTTTTTGTTGATTTGTTAACAGCAATTTTAGCAGCTGTTATAGATCTACTGTAATTTGTTTTAGGGAGTTGTCACAACTGCAGGGGGGAAGTAAGGACAACACACTCTTTGAAGTGGGGGAAAAGGTAATAGCACTTCAATACGAAGCAGTCAGGGGTTTTATTGCTCTTGTGATAGGGTGTGATTCCGTGGGAAGCCCTCCTGCAGGAGCCCCAAACTCTGTTTTTACGTGGGCTGCGTATGGTGCTTGGCAGAGCCAAGGAAGGAAGCACGGTGCTGGCAGAAGCACAATTTGTGGATTTTATACAGCGCGGGTTGCAAGGCTGTGGGGATCATGGGCTGCACGGAAAATGTCAGCCTGCATTTGATATGGTGTTGGGGCTGCTTGGAGACTGGGCCCTAAATGGCACTGAATTCCCCATTGTAGTGCCAGGGAAATCCCCTCCTCTCCCTGCAGCAGGAGACCTCCGTGTGTGTTTGGACAGGTGCTTTACTTCCCCTGTTGCACTGCCATAGCATCTTGGCAAAATGAAATGCTTTCTAAATCACCTTTTCCTCTTGCTTTGGAAGTCTCAGGGATAAAACCGAACCATCGTGTTCCTGAAGGCTTGCAGGGAGGTGATCCTACCCCTCTACTGAGCCCTGGTGAGGCCACATCTGGAGAACTGTGTCCAGTTCTGGGCCTCCCACTACCAGAGGGATGTGGAGCTGCTGGAGAGAGTCCAGTGCAGGGCCAGGAGGATGATCAGGGGCCTGAACATCTGCCCTGTGAGGAGATGTTGAGGGAGCTGGGCCTGTTCAGCCTGGAGAAGAGAAGGCTGAGAGGGGACCTGATCATTGTCTATAAGTACCTCAAGGGAGGCAGTGAGGAGGATGGAGCTGGCCTCTTTTCAGTGGTGGCCACCAACATAACAAGAAGAAATGGCCACAAACTGAAGCATCAAAAGTTCCACAGGAACTTGAGGAAAAATTTTCTGACAGTGAGGGTGACAGAGCACTGGACCAGGCTGCGCAGAGAGGTTGTGGAGTCTCCTTCTCTGGAGATCTTCAAGACCTGCTTGGATGCAGCCCTGTGCCACATGCTCTAGGTGGCCCTGCGTGTGCAGGGGGCTTGGACTAGATGACCTCTAGAGGTCCCTTCCAACCTTAGGCATTCTGTGATTCTATGATTCTTGAACGGGACCAGGACTGTGTCCTTCCAGCCATGGGCAGTGCTGAGTGTCCACGACACCCAGCTGCAGAGGACTGGAGCACATTATGGTCTAGGTGTCAATTACAGCAGAACATTTTGTTGATGCTCAGTAAATGAGGAGGTAAAGAGTGTTGCTAGCTTTACAGGCAACTTCGTTTTTACAGGGCAAAGGAGCAAGCCTAGGACATAGTCAAGTGATAGGACTGGGTTAACCACATCACTGCCCAAAATGGGCTCAGGCACCTCAGGTTCCTTCTGCAGCTTGAGGTGCTGCTTGGCATGGTGACACATAGCTTCACTTTGAAGACACATTGTCAGGGCAAACAGCAGTTTGCAGAGCTCAGGGGGGCTTCACTTTGTGGAGAGCCCAAATGGAAACTACCTTGATTCCCAAAGGTTTGGATATGGCTCTGTAGGAGACTCCAGGACGGGATTTACTGCTTGCCCAGCCTTCCTGGGAGTGGTATCAGGCTTTTAGTCCTGACATGCCCTTTCACCAAGGTTGACAGCAAGTTTTATTGGTTAGCCCTAGAGGTATTTACAAGTCAAAAGAGTGCAACTGCTTCCAGACCGGCCAGAGCTGGACCGTCAGTCAGGATGATAGGGCAACGGTTTCTCTGGCTGCTCTGGGCCTGCTCGTGCTGCTGGGGTCCTGGCTTTTGTGGGAAGGTGGTGGTCTGGCCAACCGACGCGAGTCACTGGATCAACTTGAAAGTGCTGCTGGAAGAGCTCGTTCGCCGGGGTCACGAGGTGACCGTGCTGGTACCCTCTGTCAATCTGCTCATTGACTACCAAGACACCTCCTCCCCCTTTACGTTTGAGGTCCTGCAAGTGCCTTTTACCCAGGAAACCCTGGATGCCGTCATGGATAACTTTCTCAGTACATGGGTGAATGACTCAGGGGATCTGTCCTTCTTGGAGAACTTATGGAAGATGGAGAAGGACCTGGAGGACTTCACAGAAATCGCCAGGGTGGTCTGCGACACGTTGTTGCTGGACCCGCAACTGATGGCGAAGCTGCAGGAGGCCAAGTTTGATATTCTGATTTCCGACCCCATGGCTGTTGGGGGAGAGCTCATAGCAGAAATCCTGGGAATCCCTTTTGTGTACAGCCTCCGCTTCTTTATGGGGAACACAGCTGAGCGACTCTGCGGCGGGCTGCCGTCCCCTCCTTCCTATGTGCCCGGCAGCATGGGGAGGATGACGGACCGGCTGCCCTTCCTAGAGAGGGTGCAGAATTTCCTCTTCTACCTTCACACGGACTATTATCACTTAAAGCTCTGGCGAGAAAAGTGGGATGAGTACTACAGTGATATGTTGGGTAAGGCAGCTGTGGCGGGCGGTTTCTTCCTTTGCACCGGCTGTGCCCTCTGAACATTGTGGGAACCCAGACAGTTAGTTCTGGTTCTGTATCTGAAGGCTTAATGAAAGCTGATCTGGAATTCTGGATGCATCGATTTGTTGTTGAGCAGATACCTGATTTTTCTGTTAAGCAGCATTATGAGTCCTATTTCTATGCCAAATCTAAAAATTCACTTTATCAGTCTTTTATCAGCCTCTAGCTTATAGTCCAAATCCCTGTCAGTGATGCTGCTGCTGTTGGTGTGCTCTTCCAGGGAGCTGGATGCCCATTCTAGGGCCTCTAGAGCAGTTTTAGAGGCCAGTTCTCATCTCCTGGTTTTAAAGACAGGCCCAGCTGTAATTGGGGAGGGAGCAGATACAGACTGGAAGGGCAAATACATTCTGTGCAAGGCAGTAAAGGGATAACTTAAGAGATAACTTTATAACTGCTTGCATTAGCAGGTACCATCTCAGGTCCCTGTTTGGTACAGGATGCTAAACATGTTTTTTTTTTTTTTGTCTTCTCCAGAAATAAATGGTAAGAACCATCACCTTTCTCCTTCCCATATCATTCACACTTTGAAATATACACTTTTCTTTCAGTATATGCATGGAAGGTTTGTTTTAACCAAGTACAGCTCAAGCCTGTCTCTGTGTTTATTAAATGAGGCCTTCTTCTAGGTCAATAGACTTTGTATCTTGCACAGAGTATCAGCGTTTCGGCAGATAAGCGAATCTGTCCTGTTGCCCTCCAATCTCTTCCTGTATTTCCCAGAACTCTTCCCTGACCTTCCAAACCAATCCCTGTTTCCACTATTGAATTTTTCTATTGCACAAGACTTGATTCCTTTACAACCTGTTTTACAGACTAACACTTTTAGGTCACTCTCTTACGCAGGCTTTACTTCCATTATAAGTTAGTTTTCACTCTAGTAACTCAGTAATCACCCTCTACATTTTCTTATTTTTTTTATAAAAAGAGATTCCTAGCATAATCTGTAATGATGATCAAGTAGTAACTAAAGATGTCCTACAGGTATTTTTTTCTCTTGCTTGTTATGCTGTTGATTGCTGTTTTGCTTTGGACTGGTTTCAGACAATAATTAACATTAATATTCCTTTTATTCCCTTGCTTCACACATTGGGACGATCCTGCAGAGGGAACATTCAAAGGGTATCTGAGAAGATATATTTTTTCCAAATGAAAGCTATCATTTTCTATGATTACTTTATTGTGCACAGTGAGTTTTTATGGCCAGCATGGGTAGCAAAGGCTTCCAACAGTTCACAAACTATATTCTTACCACAGAAACTAAATGCTTCTTCCATACTCTGCTACTGCTGTAAAGGTTTTATGTCGTTTTAAAGATGCCGTTGTCTCATGCAATGCGATGTGGCAAGGCGAAACAGGGGCCAGGGCTAGGAATAGGTTTGACTTTGTCCCCATTTTCATTTTGTGCTTGACTTGATAGATCACACTAAAGGGCAATGCCAGGAGACAAAGGTAAGGCTTTTATTTTGCAATCTATAGCAAACAAGGTTCCTCCGGTATGTGTTGTAAATGCCTTGTTCTTCTCCCATAGGAAGGCCCACGACCCTGTGTGAGACAATGGGGAAAGCAGAGATGTGGCTAATCAGGACATATTGGGATTTTGAATTCCCACGGCCTTTCCTGCCCAACTTCGAGTTTGTTGGAGGACTCCACTGCCAGCCTGCAAAGCCGTTACCAAAGGTATCCTGACCGTGTTCTGCTCCTGGTTTACGTGCCCAGCAGAAAAAAGGGCTGTGTATCTTTGTAGCAGCCTGCTCTCACTGGAGGTGCTCACAAACCATCATCTTCTCCTTGATAAACTCAGTAGATTGTGCTCTGCTTATGTAAGTCTTTGCAATTTGAAGGGCCTCTTTCTGCTCAACATGGTTTCTGCCTCTCCTAGGAAATGGAAGAATTTGTCCAGAGCTCAGGAGAACACGGCATTGTGGTGTTTTCCCTTGGATCGATGGTCCATAACCTAACTGCTGAAAAAAGTAATGTAATTGCTCGTGCCCTCAGCCAGATTCCACAAAAGGTGAATTTCTTCTCAATCTAAAACATAACGTGTTCCCCTCTTCCTTTTTTCTCTGCATCTCTGCTGGCTCTTTCATGTGCACGAAGCTGAACTTTATCGAGTCACCTCCCATAGTGTCCTCCCCTCTTTAAACCAAAGCACACTGAGGTGTGTCCACAAGCCACAATATAAAAAACACTCTAAGCAGAAAGCACATACAACCCAGCCTAGTACATAATAAGCTAGGCTGGAGCAGAAGTTATCTGAGAAAAGGTTTATGCCTTTGAGATAAGAACACACCCTTGGCAGGATAAGATAGAAAAGCATGTAAAAATCAGTACGTTTATCTTAACGTCCTTCTGTTTAAGGTTCTCTGGAGGTACAAGGGAAGAAAACCAGAAGCTCTGGGTCCTAACACCAGAATTTACGACTGGATACCTCAGAACGATCTGCTTGGTGAGAATGGTTTTATCCAAATTTAGTTCAGTCCTTGGCAAAACAGTTTCCCTTTTCTTCCACCATAATCAAGCAAGGATCATGCAAACGACCCACCAAACACTCGCGGCAACAATTATTTCGGTACCTTAAGCAGACGATGTTTACTCTCCCGACCTTAATTTCCTAGGGCAAAGGCTACTTTTGACTTTTAAGGCGACTAGATAAGCAGTGTGCGTGCCCTGATAGCGACCCAGCAGCTCCTTCCTCAACCCTTGGGCTTCCCTGGGGGATTTGCTCTTGTCCCAGCAAACACAGTCTGCAGCAGTCCCTGTTACACACTTTTCTCCTTCCCTGCTCCAGGCCATCCTTTGACTAAGGCCTTCATTACTCACGGCGGGACCAATGGCATCTATGAAGCTATCTACCACGGGATCCCCATGGTCGGGATGCCCATGTTTGCTGACCAGCACGACAACATTGCTCACATGAGGGCCAAAGGAGTTGCAGTTGAGTTGGATTTCGGCACGCTGAAGACACAGGACCTGGTTGATGCACTGAATACCGTCATTAACAATGCCACGTGAGTTGTCTCACTGCCTAAGAGTAGCATTGGGTTTTAATATAGTGGGTTGTTGATAGGAGAAGATTTACTGGCTTTTCCAGGAGCCCAAAGTGCTTATGAGCTGGAATTTGATGGCTTTCAAATAGAACATAGTCTTTAGATTAGGCACCTCCCTCTTTTCTGCAAATCAGCATCTCGTGGAAGAGATGAATAATTCCATCTTTTTGATACTGTATTTTTATGAGCCCTTTGAAGAAAACAGATCTGCGAAAGCCCAAAGCAGCTCCTGAGATAGCTTTGTTTTCTCTTTTCAACATTCATGGCTGTTATAGTCTTTGGAGGCTATGAGAGACCACACTAGTCATCCTTGTGGTGTTGGTTGAAGCAGTAACTGAAGTAATTTTCCTTTGCAAAAGACTTGCTTTCTTTCTTACAATCCATAATTCATCTTTAGGCAAACAGGAGTATATTGGCCTCATTTCAAATATATGCAATAACACTGATCAAAATAAAGGCAAGATGTTCTGGCTTTTAACACTTCCTCAAAAGTACAGCAAGCTGAAGAATGGGCTCCTTTAGGAGCCATGACAATTCTCCTTGTTTTCTTCTCTTTTCCTCAGCTATAAGGAAAATGCTCTGAGGTTATCCAGGATTCACCACGACCAGCCTATGAAGCCTCTGGACAGGGCAGTCTTCTGGGTTGAATTTGTCATGCGCCACAAAGGAGCAAAGCACTTGAGACCAGCTTCTCACCATCTCACCTGGTACCAGTACCACTGCCTGGATGTTCTAGCCTTCTTGTTCACCTGCGCAGCCATCACTGTCTTCATCCTTGTCAAATGCTGCCTATGCTGCTGCAAGAAGTGTGGCAGAGTAACAAAGAAGAAGAAAGAATAAATGTGTTCTTCCCCTCAGCACTCTTCATAGCCTGACCCAGCAAAGCATTTATGCACACTCCTCTGTGAATAGCTTTACTAGGATACCTTCTAGATTGGACACACCAAGTACCACCTTTTGGAAGGGATGGGCTAGGAAGCAGTTCTGCAGAAGAGCCACTTGCTTAGCCAGTCTGTAGATTACAATAAATTGCCCCCGGCCCAAGTAAGATAGAATTATAGATGCTTATATATACTTGCACCTGCTAGTTACACAGGGTTCCCAGAATTTTCAGATGAATTGTGGTATGCTTCATAAATACCCTTTTCCTCGGTGTCCCGTTGTGGCCCCTGCACCTGGGACTTGTCTCCTAGCTTTAACTCCTTCCTTCTCTGTAGGACCCCTGATGACCCCCATCCGACTCTCTCTACAATCTCTACAATCTCTACAATAAAGAGGGAAAATATCTCAATTCAGACTATGTCTGTGATGGTTTAATTCAACTAGGTTCAGCAAGCACAGTGAATTTGATAAGATTCATCTTATCCTACTATCGACGGGCAAACCTTGGGTAAGAAAACATTTCCACATGGAGGTCAAATATTTTGCATAAAATAGGTTGATGCTGTCTCTAACTATATACACTAAAATACACAAAACTCAAACTACTCTCAGTTCACAGCACCAGAATTACCTGGCCAATCCATTGCCATTTACCAACATAGAACTAGAGCATTCAGAAAGTGTGTGGTGGAGTTGGAGGTCTTTAAAGCACGTTATAATAAGGAAGATCCTTATGAAAGCAGACAAAGCAGTCCATCCTGGCAGTGCTACACAGACAAGTTTTGGGATCTAGCAATTTGCTGCAGAAACTCAACTTCCAGTTTTACTTTTTTTCCCCCCCCTCAGTTCTGCTGTTGATATTTACATTCAAATATATCCTAATTAAGAGAATTTGCAAGTGCTGTAGAAATTCAAGCTTCTGGATCAACTTAACAATTTTTGAATACAAATGCCTTTCTAAAACTGTCAGAACCTATCCAAGCTGGCAAGGATCAAGAAACTCGAGCTGGAAATTTCATTGTTTCAATAGTTACCAATTTATTTTTATAAAAAAATGGTAGCAATGTAGAATACAGCATATTTTCTGGTTCCACACACGCAGGTTGTGAACATTCCAAGCAATGTGTACATTTTGGAAGGAGGCTAGACAAAAGAATTGACCAAAATGTTACTGAACGCAGGAAGGATTTTAAAAAAGGTTAAAAATTAGGTATCAATAGTGTCTTCTTAATATTGCTTTCATTATTGAAGACTGAAAAAAAACCACTTGACTTTACAGATAAGGTTAGAAAACAAGAAGAGGGAAAAAAAAAAAAGAAAAAAAGAGGCTGCTACAACACTGTCGTACAGTCAAAAAAAATCATACTTCAATATTTGCATACTTGATAGCAGCACTTTCCCACTGAACCATGTGAAACTATGGTAAGAAAACATCAAAGCGAGAAAAAAAAAAAAAAAAAAGGAAAAAGGCAATTATCCATCAGTATTCAAAAACCTAGAATGAAGTCACTAAGTAAATGAACACTTACTGAGAATTAATCAATATCTACATTCTGAACTGTTTCCCATTCTGCTCCAATAAAAACATCAAAGCGAGTGTCAGCTTTCTGTATTCTATTTTTTGGCCGATTTGAGTTTTTCCAGTTTGTAGTTCACGGCATGCTTGGAATAAAAGAGGGTCAATATAAATCCTTCTACACAACGAACTTTAAGGAGACAGCTGAAAATAAAATGTACTACTTGTAAACACACAAAAAAATACAAGCTTTTTTTTGTTTGTTTGTTTCAAGTGACCACTGGTTCCATGGGGATTATCTTCGGTATCTACCTCTTTCACCTCTGTCTCTATCCCGGTCACAAATCCTCTCTCTTTCTCGCTCCCGGTCACGGCCTCTGTCACGTTCTCTGTCTCTCCTGTTGTCTCTGGGACGATCCCGCTCCCGCTCCCTCTCCCTCTCTCGAGGTCTGCTTCTCCGACCGCTGACGACCGCTTGCGTGCGTCGAAGAAAATCATCCACCCTCATGTCGTAGTCATGCTGGGATGAAAGGGCTACTTAGTTTATTTTCTCTCCCAGGTTAAAACCCTGTCCCCACCCTTAGCCATGTGACTAGCTCTAACTTTTGGGAAAGTCCAGTATATGGATATATAAATACTTTTCAAAATCACATTAAACGATAGCTGCAGCACAAATTTCTTCTTTTGTCTTTAGGGCAGCACCATACATCTGTGCTTTCAACATAGGAAGCTGAAAATAGAGGGACTAGGGTTCAGACACCAGATACCAGCAAGAAACCTCAAAGCTAAGTAGCCCTCAAGGTTATCTAACAAAAATTATTTGTTTAAGGATCAGCCTTGGTTTTGATATGCCTGTGCAAGTTATAAAACTCTCAAACTTTTCTGCTGATAAAATGCACTTGGGCACAGCAAGTTAAGTGATGTGGCAGGCAACACCCTTATTTAAACTGGTCCTCAAGCAGAAAAATTCCCAGTCCGATGACTGGAAGCCATTTTGATCAAAAAAATAAAGCCAAACTTCTTGAATTAAGAGAATGTCCTGGGAATTCTGCACTTCTACTTCACTTGTAAGAGAGAGGTTTTTCAAAGATGATGCTGGAAGTCTCTAGTTAATTTAGAAGACTAAATCTTCTAAACTGCAAAAGCAAAAAACACACTGTACTGTTAAGACCTATACTTTCAAAAAGAGCAAATCTTGGATTAAGCTAGATGAAGCTACATATGTACCCAAGTTTCCTCCCACTCCTGCTCTGGCCTGCAGACTTCTCTGCCCCCTCTGCCTTTGCAGACACTTACTACGCGCTTGTCTCTGTATCTTGCTTCATGTGGCACAGGATGATGTCCTGAGTACGGAGGGTGAGCTTGAGGAGGAGGTGCGTGGTGCTGATAGTAAGGGTGGTGCGGCGGCTGCTCCATACCCGGATACGGCGGCTACAAGAAAGTTACATGGAAGTTGTTGAATCCTCCACAGAAAATGTACGTACACAAAGCTTAGCACTAGGAATTGAGAGGCAAAAGTTACCTTTCATTCAAATGGCAAATATGACATCTAAATATAACCTATCACAGCTTAGCAAATGTTATGTATTCTTATGAAGTTTGCTCACTTTACTACTTCTCTACCAATGTTTATTTATAAATTTGACCAAAAAACATAAAAAGACATCTCCCTTCCCTAGCTGCCTCAAAGTGACACCATAAACAAGATTTTGCTAATCACTTTTGCTTTCCTCACCTCTTCAAGATCTATGCAAAAATAATGAGATGTTTTGTTATGACCTGCATGGCTTCACTAGAATGAGTCTTTTCAATACCATCCACTATGGAAATGCTCCTATTTTAAAAGGATAAAATTACTCTACAAGACAAATAATTTGACAAATGACTACTAGGCTATTATTTTTAAACACCTCTTGGCAGCTCCTTTCCACCTCTTATCCGCAAGGCCTTTCTTGAAATTATTACCAAAGTGTCTTAGCTTGCACTGTGGTTCAAAAAGGAACTAGGTTGGAGTGCTGGATTTTAGGATAACTCCTTGGATAACATGCAGAATAGGGAAGAAGTGGAGAAATGATGGAAGAGTCTGGAGAGTTAGCGCTGCTTGAAAAAAAAAAATATATCCCAACGACAAAAAAAACAACAAAAAAGACCAACATTGTCCTCCCAGTCTCACAGCCTTATCATAAATCAAAAAAATGAAGAAACAATAGTTTTGCTGTAGCTGAGAAGAGGCTACAGCAGCATTTCCACCGCTGGCAATGCCTTTTGCTCATTCAGTGTACACAAGAACCTGAAGAGAGTCAGTCCATGACTGCTAACATAACAGTTATCCAAACTCATGACCCTTGGAGCCATGAATACAGGCAACCCTAAACATCAAAATTGCTAGTTAGGGCAGCTAAACCATCGCTGAATACGAGCACACTATCAATTCACTTTTACATACTTAATATGCATGCGTACTCAAAAGGAGGCTTCATTTAGATCTAGCTGGAGAAAGTAACACGTTTCAGGGAAAGCTGCCATGCAACAAGGCTTATCTGAATTATACTGTTCAGTCCATTCTGTTACTCCACTTCATGCCTCAGTGCCACAGCCCAAAGCAAGCCCCTGCGCGCCACCTGCAACATGTTAGTCCATCCCCTCAGCTGCAGCAAGTCCACCCCTCTGATGCATTTGCTTTTGGAAAGAAAGCCAATTACTGCCAATCTGTGGCTGAACACCAAACTGCATCACACCCTTCTGTAGGGGCTAGAGGAGGATTCTGTTCTTTCCTCACAGCTTTCAGTTTCTTGCAGGTTCGAACCAAGCCGCCATTCTGCATGCAAAAACAACTGGGCAACAGATGCGAGCAAAGTAAAGCAAAAAACCTAAACAAACCAATCCCCTAAATAAAGGTAGTCTCTCCTTCCCAACATATCTGACACACATCACAGCCAAGACATATTTTAGAGAAAGGAAAGAGCTGAGTGGAGATCATACATAATATGCACTTCTAGAGGGGAATGAAAAAGTTGTATTTAGGGTAAAAAAAATGCAGTTTAACAAGACACAAACCATTCCTTGCCATGGTGGTGGTGGTCCCATGTTGTGGAATTCCCTCACGTAATCATTATAGGACTGAAATGAAAGACAGTAATGTTAATCTATGTGAGGAGTGTTCTTTGGAAGGGCTGAAAGTTGAATATAAAAAGGTCCCCAAAGGCAGCATGCACTAACTTACCCCGTTTAAAAATACATCTCGGCGAACTCCTGAAAATCGTCTGTTGGGAATAAAAAAAAAATTTGCAGAACTAAATCCAAGTTATCCACAGAGCAAGCTCCCAGCACATAAAATAAATAGCATGAACACACCTTACCTGTCTACTTCGGGATACCTGGGATCCTTTATATACCCTGTTCAAACATCAAGCAGTATTAACATCAAATTTTCTATCTCATGAAAACAGTCTTTGTAAAATACTTATTAGAATCTGTATTACATTTTGTGTCATATATCAAATTTTATCTACCCGCCACTGGCTTCATTTTCAAAAGAACTTTCAAAACTTCTCAATTGCCTTCTTTGCTATACACAGTACAGAAATAGAGCACATCAGTTTAAAAAACACATCTGAAAAGGTCCCACAGGGCAATGAATTATTTAAAACATAGTAAATTTTTGGAAATAAATCTCTAACAGTTCAGCAAAATGATGAAAAACACTAAGCACACCTCTGGTGCTAAGAAGCGATGCTCTTGACTTGTTATTTTTAAAACTGTGTCCTGTACTCTGAACAGTGGTCTTGCCATACAGCAGCAACAAAATCCTTTTAGTGTCAGAGAACACAGGCCTCGCCGTCAAGCATGAGGCAGATACGGTGAAATCTTAAGACTTAGCAATCTACTACAGAAATAAGTAAGACTCAGTGGATGACAACCAATCACTTCTTATCTCTTGCTTTGGGAAAAAGAAAAGAAACAAACCCTGCAATATTACCAGTGTGGTTGTTGCATTAGCCTTGTAATGATTTTATTTCTGGGGAAAAAAAAAAAAAAAAAAATCACAGAACTCCTCTTCCAAACTCATCATTAGACCTTCCTTGTAAAGTACAATGAGAACCCCCTCCTTCCCCACTTTATGTTAACCTCTTAAAAGTAGCTTTTAAGACACAACCAAATGTCTATCATCATCTCTAAAAATGGCTTGCTACACAGTTAGTCACAGCTTTATTTCTCAGATGGAAAATTCTGATAAAAAAATCTTCTTTGAAGATTAGTCTGCTGACAGTAGGTCAAGCCAATTCTAGCAACCATAGGCATTTCAACTACTTCTATTAGCAAAGCACTTGAGAGGATCCATAGTAGTGAATGGCTGTAAAACTTACATAACCTCTCTCAAATTACTTTTTACATTCACCAGTATGCACTGGATAAAAAGCAAACACTTGTGAAGTGGTGCACATAAATCTTCATAGTAAGATATTAACCTGGTCTTTGGTGAAATTCAGGGGGATAGTCAATCCTTGGTTTCTTTCTGCTGTTATGAATATCATAATCCTCTGGTCGACGCCTACACAAATTAGATATCAGAGATTAAACAAGGTTGCTTGAAGCATTCGTCACAGCAGAATATCTCAACAGGAACAGTTTGAGCTGCCCAGGATCTGCATTTAATCATTACAAGCTTCATCTGTTTCAAAACATTCTAGAGCTTTAAATTTAAAACTCAAATAATCAGAAACAAGCCAGATTAAGTATCTTTCATTTACTTTCTAGCTACAGATGTTTTTATAGTTAAGAAGGAAATCTACCCAAGCATATCTTAATACCAAAAAGAAGCTGCCTATGCCCAAAATAAACCTGAACTTATACTTTAACATTATTCTTTGTGCATTACATTTTGAGACAATCTATTAGACAGGAAAATTACAGAACTAAATACAGTTAGAACAGACTGCAAAATGTAACATTATAGTCAGCAGGCATGAACATTGCTAAATTTGCTAGCTGGTGGCAAAAAATTATCTATGAAAGATCTACTTTCAGAGCACTTATTTATAAAACCATGCATGCTTTGCAGACTTGCTTCTATCACTACAGTCTAACTTGGTAGAATAATAACTTAACTTCTCACGATTTCTATTTCAAGCAATTTACCAGTAATGCATCAGTGCTTTTTACGAAAAAGAAAAAAAAATGTGTAGAAGCACTTAGGCTTCTTAATTAAAGTAATTAGGGCTCCTTTTCATAGCAGATCAGCTCTCTTTCAGAGCGAGTGGTATCTTTAAAAATTTAATTCTCAGAGAAGTTTGCTTATAAAAGAGTTCCATTTCAGGTGCTGTTACACTTTATAGAGAACTAGCAGCTGGCTATTATTTCACTCCATCAAGACACATAAACATTAATGGGAAGCTTGAATGCTAACAAAGTATTTTTAAACATCCAGCTACAAAACCACTTTCCCCCCCATCAGCAACTATAATTCCTTATGACAAAAACATGAAATCAACACTTTCTTAAATCACTTAATTGCTGTACAACTTGCTCAAAGATTAACAAGCTCATATAGCTTTCCCTTCAGTTTTATAATGCCATTTCTCCACCCCCTTCCCCATTTCCATTTTTAAAGCCCACCATACCCACTTACTAAAGCTTTTCAAATAGAAAGCAGATTCTTTACTCTGAGCAAAAAGCAGTTGCATCTACAGCAAAATCAGTTCAAGAAAAATAAAAGCTGGTGTAAAGAATAAACATACCGCTTTCTTGTAGTTTTGAGAGTGCATTTACGACCGGTATAAAATATGATAGTAACAGTTCATATAGTAGTCCAACTACTGACTTTTAGCTGTAAGCCACACACATAAATGGAGGCCCTGGCAGGCTTGAGAAGGTGTGGTGGTGTTATATGTATAGTTTGCAGTCCATTGCAAAACCTTCACTTGTATATACTTTATTGCACTGGAAACCTCTTAGCTTAACTTCAAAAGCCATCTTGGTGTTCAGTCCTTTAAAGCCAAAAATAAGGGGGTGCTGCCAGGTTTCCTCCTACCTACTCGTTACAGTGTCCTTTTTTTTAAGCTCAAGGAAATGGGGACTCTTGTTGGGTACCTACCACAGGACGTTTCCACAAAGAGGAAACTTAACCACAGGTTTCAGCCCAAACCATACATCAGTCTGTATGCAAAGTGGCTACACAGGGAAAAGGTGTTTGGCAGAAGTGCTAATATCAGTTCTTTGCAAAGACTTCTCCAATTCTGTAACAAGTTATACCCCTTTTTTCTGGATAATGATGTTAAGTTCATATAGCAGTGATCAATAACCATGTCGATCCTCTAAAAATACTTTAAAAGTCCACGGGTACTGCCAGCATCTGGAAAGGTTGTATATACAGACACAGCAACAGCCATTCTTTTTGGTTTGTTGCCGGGTCTCCAAGGGCCACTCGATCCCTTTTGGAAAGGGCCTACTGTTTGCAGAAGCTCAGCAAGATGTGTGAATTCAGTGGTTACATGTTAGAGAATATTTGGCAATGGGGTTAACACATCACGGTGACACAATTTGAAACAGTCCCAATAATGCTCCTCTTGAATATCAAAATAACTTAAATATTTTATCCTCAAAATGAGGCGGCATCTTCTGCAAAATTTTAAGTGATCCTTATAAAAGTCCCATATTTGATAAGGCTTATCCAGAGACACACCTGAAAGAAAAGGCTTTTACAAGATATTAACACATTTTTGGCATATAAAGACTTCCTTCTCTTCATCTAACCTGCTCATTATAAATCCAAGCTTACCTACAGCTAACATTACACATTGCATTATCTCAATCAAGGATTTAGTCTAAACTAGACAGCATTTTAAGAGCTTTTTTTCTGCAAAAGGAAAAATTCCCATTTTCCTCTTGAAAAAAAAAAAAAAAAAAAAAAAAAAAAAAAAAAGGACAGATCGGGGAACCATGTGAAATCCTCAATGAAGCCACAAACTTGTCCATGCAGCTTGATTTGAGGATTTTCTCTCTTCTTTATCGCAGGAAAAGCTTGGACGAATCACATTCCTCCATCACGTTATTCTGATACATGTGCCTATTATCAGTCCAAAGAACGTTTCTAACCTTCCCACATCCCGAACGGGGTCTCGACGGGATGGGCGTCCTCTTGATCGGGGCTGAGAGTGCATTCTTCTCTTGTGCCTCATTTTATGAATGACTTGATACAAGTCAATACTTTCATCGGGAGGGAACAGAAGACAAAGCTGGGTTCCACATTCCGGCTCAATTTCCTAGAATTAGTTAGAAGTTCAGTAGTGGTTTATAAACCAAAAAGTCTCCCCAATTACTGTGACAATATACATATATATGTGCAGAAGACACTTTGAAGAGCTTTCAGCATCACTAGAAACAGAGTAAAATACACTTACATTACCTTTCACTCTTTAGGGACTACTTAGTATTTTTCATAAAATAATCCAACACTTGGGGCAATCATATCTTCCCATGAGACATACAGGCCACATCAGTGCTTTGCTATAAAATCAGATGACTGTTTTTAACCACAAAGAAAATGATAACCTATTACAGAGAGAAAAGCAACACACGCAGGGAGAAAAATCCATTCTAACTTCACATATAGCTAGAGCCTGATGAAGATAATCCTCAGAAACGAACTCCTCCGAGCACGACAGATCCACGGAAACACAAGCTCCAAGCTTGACAGAAGTCAAAAAAGGCAAATCAAACATTTGGATTATGAAAGGAGTAGAATGAGCAAAACACTATAGATCACTTTGAAAGTCCGTGTTTCACCCACATATTGAATACCAGGTGCAGTTATAACCCCTTCCTCCCTCAAAAAAAAAAAAGAGAGGGGTGAGCAGCAAGGCCAGCTAAGTGTGTAGAACCATTCCTACAAAGAATNAAAAAAAAAAAAAAAAAAAGAGGGGTGGGCAGCAAGGTCAGCTAAGCGTGTAGAACCATTCCTACAAAGAATGATCAAGCAGGTTGGACCTCTTCAACCTAGAAAACAAAGGAGTCCACAGTGTATGGAAGAGAAAAAGGTCACAAAACGATGCCAATAATTGCCAGATGCAAAACAGTTTAAAACAGTTTAAAGACTTGCTTCTTTGGTGTCTGGGAAACATCTTATCAAAGGCAAGGAGAAGCTCACATGAGTTTCAGGGAGACTGCATAAGCTGTCCCCAGAAGAGAGATCCACTGGGATTTATATGAAATGAAAGTGGGCAAACCACAACTGCTTTTGAGAAATAACCCAGACAATAGCTGAAAGCTGAGAGAACAAGCATCACACAACGCAATGCTTGCTCTGTACCCAACAGGACCACAGTTTTACCAAAAAAAAACCCCAAACAGAAACAAACAAACAACTAACACTGGAACTCTAGTTAGGTGGACAAAACATTTAAATATCTTTCCTTGACCATTCGACAGAAATTAAGTTGACCAAAATCCCTTTTTGTATCATGCTGAACTGGAACAAAAGAGAGAAAATTCAGCTGTACATCTGCTATCCAAAACAGCGCAAGTGACTATGTGCTAAAGAACTCAATGGCTCTATATTTTTCATACATTATGGGCTTTATGCAACTCCCATCTTGCCTTAGAAAAGTTATTTTAATCGAAATTAGGTTACTTCAGATGACAGCAGTAATGTAACTGTACTCTGGCATTTCTGACAAGACAAAGAGCCAACTCACTTAAAATGTATAGATGTAGTATTCCTTTCAACAGTAGATCCCATGCCCTAAAATATACAGAAGCTAAAACAAACAAACAAACAAAAAAAACCACCATACAGATGACAGCTGAGAACACCAGAGTTAATTTTTAAAAAACAATGCTGTAGTGGTTTGGATGTTGACTGGGGAACCAAACATTATACAGCTTTGCAGCATCAAATGAAATTCACTGAAAAGATGACAACAAGCCTGGCACCATATTAACCAAGTGCCCTTGTCATTGGACTGATCTAAAAGATTCCCAATCTTGTCCATGTACAAAGCTGTAAACAAACACTAAAGGTGAGAGAAAAAAAAAAAAAAAAAAAAGAAAAAAAAAAGAACAAACCTGTCCATCACGTCCAATCTTTACTGGCTTATGTTCATTCCAAGGATTGGTCAGGTGAGCAGATTTCGTGAAGGGCAATTCACGCCTAAATATGCAAGTGGCATCATTTACAGTTTTGTCATCATTCTTTGTAAAAAGTGCACACAGCAGGATATTGCCCTCAGAATAACCTCGTTAGCCTTTGCACTGACAGAACCCCGAAATAATAGCTTATATCTCAGTAAGAGATTGCATTTTGACTAACTCCAATATTAACTATCACAGGCCATACTATGAACTCTTATCTTAGTAAGAGGAAACAGACTTTGCACAGTATCAAGACTGTGCCTACTCATTATTGCACAAGGCTAAATCTCAATATACTCACGAGTTTTCACGTGAAGCGATAGCTGCAACATCCTTGAAGTATGAGTCTGTGCAACCTGATTTAACCTTCTGAAGTCAGCCCTGCTTTGAGCTGTAAGCTGGAATCCGCAACTTCCAGAGGCCCTTCCTAACCCTAAATTTAGGTCAGCTTGGGTAACCACATACTGAATTCAGAGGACTGACATAGCTTTTCTTAAAAGAGGTTTTAAACCTTAACATATACTTGGTTAAATCAATGAAGTTACTGTTCAATATATTATACAACTACTAATAATCTTTCATAAATTATTATAGAAGAGGAACATTTTACTTGTGTTATTTGTTTACTCTAGCCAGATTCTGAGGTCTGGCTAGAGACAGAACTGCCTTTCAAATCCTTTGTTGTTCTCCACAAATGCCTGTCCAAGCGAGCAGCTGATTTTACTCAAAGACTTCAGAATAGTTTTCTCATTTCAATACAACAGGCCAGTGAAGGAACAGCAAAGTACTGAAAATCTAAGTGACTTTAATTATCTACACAAAAAAACCATTTGCTATACCACATCTACATGTATAGGAAGGACTAAGCCCAAAGCTCAGTAACGTTGGGGTAGAGAAGAATGAAGGGCAGCCCTCTAGTTCAGCTGAGTTTGAAAGAAAAGTAATACATAGAAAATAGATTATACTGCCTCATTAGTAAATAGCAATACTGATTAAATATTCTTTACCTGCAAATCCAATCAATTTTGAAGACACCTCCCAACATTTTTGCATTCATTCCTGCAGGCAGCACCCAATGTATAGGTGATCCTCCATGATGGGACTCTGAAGACAACCTTGCAAATCCTAAGGGATTTCATATGAATTGTAACAAAGCTGCATCAGAAAAGCTACTGTACATAAAAGATGACTTTCACTTACCCTGATGAAAGCTCAGCCACACTTACCTTGGAATTTGCCACTCTCTCTTACAGAAAATATTAAAATAACACTCCTCGCTGATCTAAATGCAGCATTAAGCTTCTTTTCATTGACTGGAAGAGTCGACCATACTCCCTAAAACAAAACAGCCCACCCCACAGCAAAATATAAGAGTTAATCCCAACGGATTTCACTAACTTTAGGTAGAAAAAAATAAAAGTGTTCTGAGATAAAACATCACAGGTAACTGAAAGAGATACATATTACTAAACTCAGTTCTTTCAAAAAAAAAAAATCATAGCCTGACGACGATACAATTTGTATAAAAAACTGCTTTTTGATCTTTCTGAACATTGCAGTTACACTTGGATCACCTTAAGGTTTTATTTGTAATTATGACAGAAAAAAAATAGGAAAACCTTGACCTTTTGAATTTTTATGTTGCGTGACTTCGGGAGTTGATCATTACACAAAAACAAACACAAAGCTGCAAAACAGAAGTATCTGTGCAAGAGGAGAGGTAGGTAGTAAACAATCATGATGATAAGACAGGTTAATAGAGGGCTTGCAAACTTTCTAACTCTTTCAGTAAATGGACAAAAGCATGAACGACACCAGAGCAACATTTTAAGTTGTCAAGACAGCGCCAAGAAATTTAATTTCCAGTCTCTCCAAATCCACCTGCCAGTTCACACCTTTTCCCTTTCAACATACATTTGTGCAACTGTGCACAAAACAAAACTTTATCAGGGATGGAGGTACCAATTTAGCTATAGAATAACCAGTTTGTTGGCACTACTTTTCAGTAAGATCAGCTCCACAGTCGAACCGAGGAGTTTAAACTTCACCCTCAGAGTATGAACCGGCAGCTAGCTGCTACCAAAAAAGGCCGTATTTCCCTGCTTCCCTTCCCTTAAGAAATCCTTCAGATCCTAAGCTGTGGGCCAGTGCTTGCTCGACCCTTTGAAAATCCAATTCACTGGAGCCGAGTCAGAGAACTGTTAAGTTTCAATTTAAGGGATTTACTGTTACTCTATTTTAAAACCATTTCCTTAACAGAATCTTCTGCTCTATGTATGCTGTTTAACAGTATATTACTTTCCCCTCCACATACTTTTCAAACACTTTGTGTGTAAATACATAATGAAAGGGCCCAGGTCATTTCTCCGCAGCTGAAGCCCCGTGCTCTGGAATTCCTTTCAAATAACTCCCTTGCATGCACTAGTAGGGCCACGTACTCATTTCCACAGTAAGGACCTGGATTTTGGAAGCAACTAAAGGAAATATTTTCACCATGTTAGATCTTTGCCAAATCTGCCTTTTGGACCTGCTCGCAGCACAAGGAGATGAAGACAAGTGCCAACGAAAGGGAGAAAAACACAACCACGTCATACCCAAGGTAAATCTGTTTAGGATGCTATTAATTGACCTTGAAAGAGGCAGATTGACCTTGAAGATGGCTCAAGTAACTGAGAACTGCCTTCCATCCAGTATATCCATAGCAAACAGTTGAGGATGCAGCACTCTTTCTACCTTTGATGATATGGTATGACAGAGGTTAAATAATTTTGCACCCTTTTGCGTTGACTTCCATAGGATGAGGCACCACAGAGGAGACAGTGACAGAACAATACTTTTAATATCATGTTGCTGAAATTTAACCTTGGAAGCCCAAAGAAACACACTCTGTGCTCCAACAAGGCATATATACATACATGGTCTCACAGATTTCCTTACTTAGAGGAGCAGTGACCATGAAAAGACATCACCCTTCTGAGCAGTGCTCCTGCCAGAGGCATCTAACTGATGCTGTGGCCTAGGCAAAGTTCATGAGAAGTCAATCAATTCGCTACACTTGAGCCAACCCAATGACTCAGCATCGCCAAGCAGAGGTGATCCCACATTGTTTCCCATGCTCTCCTTATCTTCTATTAGTTCTGGCAATCATCTGACTAGGGAGCAAGATTTAAACTAAAGTGCAAAATCCAAAGCAAAACAACCAGGGCACTGAAACGCAGAGCTCCCCCAACTCAACATAACAAGTAAATTTATGTGCTGAATGTCTACAAGGCTACTGCTTGTCATAAACCAGATTTTGGTAGTGTACTTCTCACAGTAACTTGGGACAAGTCATAAAATCTTTTATTTAAAAAAGGCACAAAATCATATTTTAGAATTTCTGAATAAACATGTAAATTGTTTCTTTACTAGCCTACTGCACTACTTCAAAAATTACAATTCAGTCTTGCCTAAAACAAGAAGAACATTGCATATCTTCACTGTATTTTGAAAATGCTTCCGGAGACATCTTTAAGTGATGAGTTTTATGAACAAATTGAGAGTGTCATTCTGAAACAAGCATCAAGCTAAGCCCCTCAGAAATTCCACAGGCAGAGAAAGAAAAATTACTCTGAAATAGCATTAAGTTACTTGAATCAGCTCTGATGGCCAACTGTTCCCTCAAGAGTTTCAGTGGCAAATTAAAATTGTCTTAGTTCCCTCATGGTTTAAGCTGTCTTTTTTACCATCACCTGCCAAGATAAAGGGCTGATGGTCTAGATTATAACCGAAGTCAAGTAGCCAGTGTTGAAGAATAGGAGCAGAAATTATTTCATAGTTGCCTTTGCCAAGATCTGAGTGATGCAGAAAAGACTGTATAAATCAGTACACAAAAAGCTCTGTTTGAAAATAAAGGCAAACAGTCTAAAGAAAATTTAACATACCTTAGCTTTAGCAAGTGACACATTTTCATGGTTATTACTCTTGATGAGAAAAAACCTTGCATCTTGGAGAATATATTTAAGTTTACTTGTTTGGTCTGGAAAGAAGAAAAAAGAGCTAAATGAGCTAAAATATTAATATTTACGTTTTTAAAAACTTCAGTATGAGTGCAGATTGTTGTTTTCTTCAAAATATACCATATCCCACCCAGTTCCTACCTACATAGCAAGACAGTCAACCACCCAGGAACTTGAAATCTAAGTTGTAGAGTACAAAATTCCAAGCTTTAAAGCAATAAGGGAAAATCAACCAAAACTAAAACCTCAGTATGTAAGAGGGAAAAAAAAAAATATATATATATATATATGTATTCAGTGATGTTCCGATATACAGTAATTACATTCTTAAGAATCTTTGGATAAGTACTGGGAAACATTTCTAAAAAACAGAAGTTCAATACAAGATTTGAGCCATTCCTTTTTTTATGCACAAGCCTCTTTTTTTTTTTTTTTTTTGCTTTGTTGCTTTCACAAGGAGCAAAACTATGGATTTTTTCTTTTTGCATCTCACCCTTAAAACATGCAAAATTGTTATGTTATGCTCATAACAATAACATGCTCAAACCGAACTATATCGGAACATTACTACTTAGACATAATTTAATGAACAGAGACAATGGCTTGTTATGGGGCATGCATTAAAAATTCAAATTTAAATGATACCTTTTTGGACAGCACGAACGGAAGATGATAATTTCTCATGCTTCTTTTCTGAACCTGTGTTTAGCCAAAGTACATTTGTTCAGATTGAGCCTTAATAGAGATAATATACAATTTCTACAGCCTTGCCACATACAATTTTCATTCATGACAAATTATGCTTTCTGGCGCGCACCCACACACACAAAAAATACTGTTCAATGTGCACGAGTGTATTGCTTTATTTTTCATTTTGGGTAGTTTGGTTTGGGTTTGTTTTTTTAAATAGTATTTGAACAGTTTCCTACTCAGAAAACTAGTCACTGAATCATCATCTTCCAAGTTTAAAACAAAAAACAAAAAAGTAAGAATTCCACTTAAGCCACAGAATAGCATTAAAGTAATAAGAAAGCCTACTTCCCCCCCAAAAGGTATCCACACACAACATGCCAGAAGTCAATACCAAAATATATCAAGCTACATACCCTGTAAATTTCTATGGCTAGTTACATTAATTTTAGTTTACATAGTAAAATTTGATGCAAATCAGAACAACAAACAGTAAAAGGAAAGAATACCTGCATATGATTCTGACGCAGAACTTCCACTTCTGTCAAAAACAATTGGAGAAATGCCTCTGGCTCGTTTCCTCTCCTTCTTTTTCTCATCTAAACTCATGCCAAAAAACAAGTAACAGCAATAATGTAAAGATCAAGTGGTAGATAAAATTCAGATAAGTACTAAGAGAGGTGAATAATATCTCTAAAGTATCTCGAATGATGAAGTTAGCATTTGGCTTGCACACAAAAATCCTGGTTGCTGTCCATAATGCCCCTCCCAAAATACCATACACAAAAGAAGAAAACACTAATTATCTGAATCTTTTACACATAAAAGGCAGACAAATATCTTAAAACTCCACGCAGAGTTTAGGGACAGAATTAATTTACAAGGTGCTTTGAGTACAGGCATTTTGGTTCTTCTCTCCAGCCCTTAGTCAAATTTGCAAAACATCAGCTGTGTTGAGATAGTGACAGTGCCTCATTTCCCCAAAGTTCAATAAAGTGGCAAGAGGTAGGAAAAAAAGCACCATAGCACACAGGTCATTATCTCCACTCTCAAAAGAGTTAATTAATCTAAAAAGCTCTGCAGTGCATCTTTGACTGTCTTAAACAACACCTTCCCGTTCTCTATTTGTAGATAGCAGAACTTAACCAAAGGACTGGTGTCTTAACCAAAAAAGTTGCAGAGGGTTGACATGAATCTGAAATTTTCTGGACAATGCAGTTCAATTATGTTAATATTTCATTTCTGCAAATCAGGACCAATTGCAGTAACTGTTCCTTTTTTCCGTTTAATGCGTTTTTCTTCTTTTAAGCTTGTCTTAATAGGCAATCATTTCAACCTAGATCTTGAGTTCTTATGCTGAAAGCAGTCAGGATTTAAGGCTCAGCTACTTAATATAATCTCTTCTTTAGACAGCTAGTGTTTTTTATTGCTCCACTTTGCCCAACAATTCATCTAGAACAGCTCACTACAAGCTTAAAGTGAATTGTATAGGAAACTTGGCCATGAAATCCAAGTGGAAATATTAACGCTAACATTTTAAAGCATTAAAGAGCAAAGTTGAAGCAATCAAGCAATATGAATTTTTAGCATGGAAGTACTGAAGTCCACATATCTTGACATTGGCTTTGAAGTAGTATTTGTAAAAGCAACTTCACTTTTAGTGACAAGGTATTTCAAATTAGCACACTCAAAAGTTACTTACCTGATGCCTCAGAACCGGAGCCAGACCTGACGGACCCATCTGTGAAAGAGGCAGATTCAGAATCAGAATCACTGGCCTCACTTCGCGTGTCATAGTCATTTCCTTCCTTCTGATCCCGCTCATCCTGTTCATATTCTTCTTCATCCTCTTCCCCATCTTCTTCCACCTCTTCATCCTCCTCCCCTTCATCATCTTCCTCTTCCTCCATTCCTTCCTCCTCATTCTCTGTATTGCCTTGTTCAGAGGAGCCGCTACTGCCAGTCTCATGATCTGAGCAATATTCTTCAGAATTCAGTTCTTCTTTGGAAGAATGGCTGGATCTGCTTGGTCGTCTATCCATATCATGCCTGATTCTCTGATGTTTAAAGAAAAAGTGAATCAGCAGTCATATAACATTGTCAGGATGCACACACAGTCCTAAGAGAACGTGTCTCATAACTGTTTCATTTATAAGGCAGCAAGAACATTTACTACCTCTGAACCATCTGGTGTGGAAGACTTTGCCCTTCTCTCAAGATCCCTCTTCCGCATGCACGTTTTTTCTGGTTGTCCTTTATAAGGATCCCTGGAACTGCTTGACATGCGCATCTTTCGCTCGCCATCTGGACGCTTGTTTCTATCCGGTCTCTGATATTCATCATTCTTGTACTCTGACACAGGCTTTCCTTTCGTACTCACTATTCTCTTGTTATTGCTAACTGATGAACTAGGAGGCTTTGGCACCATTTGCCTTGAAGAATGTATAGAAGGTTTTTGTCTTTTGCTTTCAGCATTTTCCATCCTGTCACTTTTTCTTTTTGATCCTTAAAAAGAAAAAAGAAAAAAAAAAAATACCGAGTTCAGTTTCTCTACATTTGGATAGATCCCCCAGAGTCAAACGTAGCTTCTTCCAGTTCTAAGCTTCACTTTAGTGGTTTTTTTTTTTTTTTTTTTTTTTTTTTGCACTGACACCCAAAATTGCTCCTTATAAACAACTGACATTCTGAAGTGAATGTGATTTTAAAATAGCAATCAATTTTTTAGGCTCTGAGTCTTTAATACTTTCCAGATTTAATATATGCAAATATTAATTCAAAGCTTAAGAGATTAGCCAAAAGCAAAATTACCAACTGAGCTGGAAAAAAAAAACTTTGAAACGCTCTTGCTCCCTTCCTGTTTCACTTCACCGCACCAAGTAGCACATTAATTTTTTAACTGCAAGTACATTCACAAAAAGCCAAACTCAGCAACTCCTTCTGAGACAAAAGTAAAGCAAATTAAATGTTTGTGCAGAAAGTCGGGTGAAAAAGCAGATGCTCAGGAAAAACATTTTCTCAACTCTTTTCTTTTGTGATTCAGGTTGTAAAAGCTGTCATTTTAATAACTTCAATCTTGTTAATAGAGATGTTTTTACTGCCTGCTTTCCTGTAGGACTTTCACTACCAGTGTTACCTACCCTTTTTCTCACTTTTATCTTGCTCACTATCAGGGTTATACAACTCATCATCTTGGTCAGGAGCATCAGTCAAAATGTCATCCAGAACATTCAGTTCACCATCTGAAAACAGAATACTTAAGTTAAAAAACAACAATACTATAATTGAAATACGCAATAGAAAACGCAAACAACAGTATAATTAGTATTTACAAACTGCAAAATTTCCCTTAAGTTTATCAATCTGCCACACTGCAAAAATTAGTATCTCCATGTTTCCACCATCAGAAGGATCAAAGCCAACAGAAGTGGTAAAACGTTACAGGATACCCTTTGGCCTCTACAAAATGTACGAGCTCTTCATGTCATACAGTTTTTAGAAGTTGATCTATCAATGAACGGCTTAAAAAAAACCTCTACAAAATTAGAGAAAAAGGAAAATGGGAGATAGTTTGAATGCTATAGAGAGGAGGGACCTCTGTCTTCAAAATCCTGAAGAAAAACTTGCACCTCAAATTCTTTCCCCTCCTCCTCTCACTATTTTTGTGGTATTGGAAGAGGAGATTTTGTGGTTCACCTACAAGCAGAGAAAATCCAATAAGGCAAAGCAAGGTAATAACAAGATCATAAGCCATGGTGCTCCACTTAAAAGGTGGAAAGAGGTACCTATTTACCGCATAGTTAATTCCAAATTGCACCGAAGGAAAACTAGAAACAAACTTATGCCTTACCAATAAGCATTTAAAGACTTTAATGCTTAGAGAAGATAAATAATGACATAAGTTTTTTAAACTTGTCCCTGTTTCCAACCGTGTTTTGCTTCAATTGAAACTTATGGGAATATGTAGCAATTTTGGTAGATGAGGATTTAATCAGATAAAAGACTGCATACATATTTCAGGAACTTTCAAAATGAGAGTGGGCATAACATGCCTAGTATTCTCCTAAATTCTGGAGTTCTTAGTCTATTTTACTATCAGTGCTGCTAATTTCTGCATTTACTCATTTTAAGCAAAGCAGAGTGAACTCCAAGGATAGCTGATATCCATAAAAGATGCACTACGCAACACTATGAAGCAGCATGTAAGGACTTCTGTGCTGAATAAAATCAGGGGTCAAGTGGTAAGCAGGGCAGGGGATTGTAAGTTTGCCGATCTATCTCAAAATCCTGAACGGAAGTTTTATATCACGGTGTTATCAAAAAAAAAAAGACACAATTTCCTCATTTTAGAAAAAGAGTTTATAATATAATTTTATTTTTGCGATACATGCTTGAATAAGAATCCAACAGTGTGCTGGCTTCCCTGCTGGCATTTTTCCACATCCTCTGTAGCAACCGCACAGTTGCTGCATCTAATGCAAAGGAAGTGATGCAGAGAGGTGGACTGAGCCTTCACTGGCAGCCTGCCATTGTAGGACATATAAATGTCCTTTAGATGATAAAAATCATTCTCTCGGGAGCAGATTTTTACATTTGCTGGTATCCCCAGCAAATATCTGTGTTATTGGTGAGAGATGTGACAAACAGATTTCTGGCTGTGCAACTGCCACATATATGCCGCAACCCCATAGCTTGAATTGAGCTTGCCCATAGAGGACCAGGTAAATTCATATAAAATACTTTGTTAATGAAGCCCATGAAAAACAGGTGTACTAGGACTAGATTATTCAATGTATTATCCAGATGAGACCACAAACATTGAACCTGAGGCTTGTTCCATTCCTGGTGAGGCAATAGCTTACTTGAGCAAGCTACATTTACCTCAGCTACTGCAGTGGCATTCAGAGATGCTTAAAATAAATATATATATAAAAAGTCGAGCTAATCCAGAAATAAATGAGAATAAAAACGTAGCAGAGGAACCTAGTTTGACACAGGGTCTCTGAAGAATTCCCTTATGACTAGTTGGGTCTGATTTATAACTGGAACATTAAACAAGTATTCTAGGGATTCAAAGGCAGAAAGGATTCCCCACCACCATCCCTGCATAAATGTACGTGTGATCTGTAAGACAGCCTGCTGACATTTAAAAAAAAAAAAAAAAAAAAAAAAAAAAGGCAACCTAACTGCACAGTTCATTTCTCAACTAACTTCTGTGAGGGAATTCCATTAACTGAACTGCCCAGTGTTGGTGCTTAACCTGATTAAGGAGATAAATGGGCTCAGAAAGGGCATAAGCATTGAGAAAAGTACAAAAAAGGAGGAAGGGGTAGACTGATTTCTCACAGTTCGCGACTACTACAGGGGAAAGGTCCAAATAAGCATCTCTTCCAATTCACTACAGACATTCCCAACTGTGCCCTTCTACAACACATCTTGTGTTGACTGCAGGGTGTGTTGGACTCTTCCATGAACAATTTTAACTCACCTGAAACAGCAAAAAAGTAACCCAGGGAAGGTTTTTTTCTCTGCTGGCCATGAGAGTTAAATCTGCTCAAGGAAGGGTCCAAACATGCATCTGAGTTGGCAAAAGAGAGGGTATAAGATCAGGAAATTTAAAGCAGAAATGACAAGCAAGATTTATTTCCAGTTTTCCGAAGTAGTGAAATAGCATTTCTCTTCTGGAAAGAGCAAAGAAACAATATCACATTTACAGTAGAGACAAATTCAGATACATATGAAAGTGCATTAACAGCTGCTAATGACTAATCATCAGACTCCCCTATAGGGTAAAAAATGAAAGGCAGATTAAAACATTAAAAAAAAAAAAAAGGCTTCTCAGTTGCTACCATTGTCTTAGCCATTATTAGCAATGAAATGAAAAGAACACAAAACAAGATAGCCTGAATGAATTATAATAGGAAAGTGAATTTACGGAAGACGACATTTTAATTTCACTAATCCAGTGAAAGCTTATATGAATACAACCCAGTCATAGCACAGCATTATCATCATCATAACAAATGTGGGTTAAGAATCAAAAATTTCATTTATTAATGGTAACCCAATAAACTGGGACTGTGTAGCATAATTTTAATAGACGTTATCATAATTCCACAATGAATACTACATGTAGTAAATTTTCAGCACTCTGAACACGAGACACTTCATGGTATCAATCCAACAAAAAGTGTTCCATGAAATGAACCCCATGAAAATCAGTTCAAGTACACCATCAGAGTGATCACCTTTACCTTTATTCGTTATGTAACTTGTTTAGCAAGTTACATTGCTATTATTAATTAGTTATAACTAGTGGCCAAACTGAAATTTTCCACAAAACTACATTTTAAGAAATTAAAATTTTGATTTAGAGAAGACTGATATACAGAAGTAATTTTCTTTCAGAAAACACACACATCACGTTGGCTTCTGCACACTGTGATGATCAGGAGCAATCTGAATACGTGTTACTCTAGAAATGTTTAATCCTCTTATTTCAGGCATATTTACCCACAGTGCCCAATGAGCATAACTCGGTCTGAACAAGGCAGTAAAAACGAGCAGAAAAATACCACAAAACGCTGCATTGCAAGCTTCCGGTTGCAAAATTATAGGTCACATTCCTTCAGAGAAAATCCTATATTAAAAGAAAAACCGGATGGCTAGCCACCCGAGATAATAATAAACAGAAGCCGATGCTTTCTGTCAGGAGATAACTGGCAGGAAATGACCGCCAGCGCTGGAAGAACTCCTTGCCCGGGCGCTTATCCGCAGTCCTCGCCGCGGGAGTCACCTTGCCCTCAGCGCGCCCAGGCCGCGGCGCGTCCCTCGGCGCACGGGACGGCGAGGATTCCCCCACAGGCAGCGCCCCACGGGGCGCCCAGGGACCCCGGCGACATCCAGCCCGCGGCGGGCGCCTCCCACCCCCTGAGCGCTCTCCTCACGGAGAGCCCCCCTCTCAGGGCGAAGGCCCCGCTGGCCGCAGGGGCGAGGCGGGGGGCCCAGGCGAGGGGCTGCCGCCCTCCACGGCAGCCGGCTCCCCTCCGCCGGGCCCCGGGCCCCGCCGCCGGGTACCTTTCTCCTCCCGGCTGTCGGCCGCCATGCCGCCGCCGCGACGCGCCGAGCGCCTAAGATGGAGGCCGGCTCTTCCTGCGCGGAACGAGTTCCCCCTTCCCACAAGGCACCGCTTTGTTTACGCTCCGCGCGTCACAGCGCCGGGGCCCGCACGGGCTGCGGGGGCGGAGCGTGCGGAACGCTCGCCCGACCGCGCATGCGCGCGAGGGGCGGGGCGGAGGGGGAGACTTGCGCGCATGCGCGCGGCCGGGGGCGGGAAAAGCTGGCAGCGGCGGTTGAGGTGTCCGCCATTTTGTTCGCGAGGGGAAGCTGTGGGGGCGGCGGCTGCTTGTTCGAGCGGTCTCGTCTGCCTGGAAGGGAGCGGGGCAGGGCTCCTCCTGTGCTTGGAGTGGCTCTTCTGCAGGCTTCTCGATGCTGCTTGTAGTGATTTTGTGCCTGGGTGTTTTTTTTTTTCCTCCCCTCAGGCAGAATTGTTTTCTCTTAATGTAAGAAGTTGCTGCTGTCCCATCTTAGTAAACTCTGGAGCAGCTTGTGAAGAGGTCTGCAGCCTGAGTGTTCTGCAGTAGTTTGTTAGGCCTGTGTGCAATTAAAAGTGATCCAGTGGGAACCTCCTTAGTGCACTGCGATGTTTAATATTCTATTAACCAGCATGTTACAGGTGCCCTACCTACTGTTTTTGATCTAGAGAAGATGCATAGTAGGGGACCTGATGCTGGTGACTAAATGACAAATTAGTGTTTAAGAACTGCAGGTGTTTGGCAGGGTAGTCTGGTGGGTGCCAATGCAGTCCCTCAAATTTGCTCCCTTCCAAACAAGGTGATTCTAGTACTTGTCCCTCAGACTGCTTGACTGCTCTTGTAGAGTGGACAGGTTAGTGAAAACATTGGCAGAGAACAGTAGCCTTTGATTAGCGCACTCTAAAACAGGAAGATGGTTCCTTTCCCAGCAGTGAAGATCAGAATAAAAAAAGTGCCCTGTGGCTATCATCAGCGTTGTCCATCTCTCTTAAAAGCTGTCAAAATAAGAAAATGAGATAAAAACATCTGGAAAAACAAAATACTTTTGCAAAGAGGTCTTAGAATGCGGTGAAGTCTCAGTATAGTGATGTGGCTGAGGTGCTGACTGACAGAGATAGCAATGCTCACGTTCTTCGCTTCTTCGCTTTTGTAGTGGTCGCTGGATGTAATATTACACGTGTGGGTTTATGACGCATCACGTGCCTGTCCTGTGGGTCCCTGTATTCTCTGGAACTGCATCTTGTGAAACATGAACCACGCATAGATTTGCTGATATTTCCGTTTTGGAGATGTAGTGAAAGTCTGAAACAAATTGTATCTGCGTATAAGCCACTAGATGGTACTGTTGGCATAAGTTTCTCAGACGGACATCTAGTCAGAAGGAACTCTGGATTAAGTCAGGTAGCGTATTTCTTTTTGGATCTATATGCAAATACAACAAGGCAGCTTTGGAGAAAAAGAAAAAAAAAAAGGCTACATTTTTGAAGTGTAGCACAGCTCTTCTGGTGGGTTTCAGCAAAATCAAACATGGCATGAAGTGGCAGCTCAAATAATGGCAATGTGAATCCAGCACTTTGGGAAGCAAAAGAGAAGTCTGCAACTGAGGTTAGTTGCCAAAAAATTTTTTCCAAAGACAGAGCTGACTCCTCATAAATCAGTGATGGTGCTTCAAAGGGGGCAGTTGGACTAGGGACTAGGGACGTCTCCAAATGTCCCTTCCAACATCAGTAATTCTGTGATTTTCTTACTGATGGGATCTTGCTTAAGCTTCAGGTGGTATGGGAGACCTTTGCTTGCAGGGTCTTTGTAGCATCTCAATGCTAGCTCCTTTTTCAGTGTTTTTATGCAAGCAGCTGCTAATGGGCTCTCCCTGAAGGCCCTAGATTAGAGACTAGCACTGCTGAGGAATGTCCAAGCTAACTGAGTATAATTGTGTCTTAGCTCAAAGACAAGATTTTTGTGGAACACCAATGTATTTACTGAGCTAATGTAACTAAGGAGCTGAGCGGAAGTGACTAAAGTGTTTCCATTACCTCTTGTCCAGGCTATTAATATCTGGTCATATCCAGGGCATAACTTCTCATTCTGATAAATATGTGTTGTGTTACCATGTGTAGTGCTTTTTAGAAACCTAGTCCCTTTGTGATTGCATGCACACTAGTGCTTGCTATGTGTCCTGTAGCCTTGAAATAGCAAGGTATAGATTTTACCAAAAATCTCCCATATCTTATCCGACTCTGGCAATGCATAAAAGCCGGTACTTGGGCCCTGTCAGCATACTGAAGATATTTGCAGTGAGAAAAAAAGAATTTTAGATAGGCATAAGGTATTTGTATGCAGCTTTATTTCTGATTTGTGTCTTAAATTGGCTGCAGGAGGTGCTAGTGGAGAAGCTCCTGTGTCTCTGCACCTGCAGCAGCCTGGGTGCACGGGCAGCAGTGTGCGCTTCCTGTTTACAGCGTAATTACTGTATTCTGGACCGAGTGTAGATCAGGGGCAAGGACTTCAGGCCACTACATTAATTGGATCGGTGTGTTATTAATGTGTAAACAGGAAACACCCCAAAAGCATTATACAAAATATGTATTTTTATTTTATTTAGTGACAGAAGGTGCAAAAATACTTTAAAGGAAACTAAAGAAGTGCTTGGAAGACAAGAAGCTTTTGCCCATCTCCTGAAACATCTGCGTTTGGCTGCTTTTCCCCATCGTTATGCTTTATTTTGTTTGTATCTTGTTCAGTGCTGTTTTTCTTCCTCTGAGGCTTCCTCCTTGTCTTCCTCCATGGATACTGTTCTGTTTGTGGGCTGAAGTTTTCTGAATAAAAACTTCTAAGAAAGGCTTTTGAAAGTACCTGTTGTGGTATGTTCCATTGACATTTTCCTCATGGAGTTTCTCAAGAATTTGCATGTGGCAGTCATCAGTGAGATTTATCCCTTGTTTGAGTGCCCCCACTGTAAAAAGTTGACTTTTTCTATCACCTGCCTTCTCCCGTTTCTTAAAGTCAGGTTAGACAATATGGTTGAGGCAACGGAGAGTTTTCCTGCTGCAGGATAGCGTAACCCTCTCCTCTGTTCCTCCCTCTCCTCTGTTCCTCCCTCTCCTCGCTTACAGTTGTGCTGCCCCCACTTCTCATTGACTCCTGATTCAAATTGCTAGTTTTAAAGAAAACAATGGCAATTTTCTTTCCTGGATGACTTTTCTACAACTTGAGTGAGTCATATTGAGAAGAGGAGCTTGGGGAAAAGAGAGCTATCCCACTTTGAGTCGGAGCTTTTGGATAGACTGAGTCCAGCTGCAACTTGGCAGTATATCTACATTAATCCCTTATTGAGTAGGAGGTGGCAACGTGTCACACCTGGCGCCTGTTTTGATCCCAGATTGATGTGAACTATTGTCTTTTGTTGCAGGAATTCCGTTGGAAAGCAGTGGTTATGTTTAAAAGAAAGGAAATGCAGGGCCTGTGCTGGATCACCTACACGAAAGTGCTACTTTGCCTATCAGGGTCATGTCTGGAGATGGCAAGATTTGTTCGGTGTGTATTTCAAGTGATAGTTTTGCTCCTTGTGCTGCCCGTTTTCCTGGGAAGTGGCAAACTAAAACGACACATAAGGTCATCCCTGAAATATTTTTTTCAGATCTGATTATGACACTTATGTTTGCTTGGCCTGAATATAGCATGGCATTTAGAGAACTGTTAAAGCTCCTAATGGAGTCCTGTGGAAGTCATGAGGTCCTCATCAGATACTTGAAGTTAAGCATGACTTTATTCTCCCGCTGAATCATGTTACAGTTAGCTTTTTATTTCTAAAGCAGTTCCTTTGGAGCTCAGTTTGTATGCTGCCTTGTACTAAAGAGGTGAGGGATGTGTTTGCTGTTTCCCTACTCCCTCTCCCATCTACTGTGATTTACAGTTGCTGAAAAGTGCAGTTCTCTTCTTAGTTGTCACCTCCCTAGAAATGTATGAACAATTATTCTGTGTGATACAGACTGTCTAGGCCAGTCAGGCTGGGGGTTAAAGAACAGGCTTGACAAGACTAGGTGTCTACATGATACGGTGATAGACCCTATCATTAGCTAGCCCTACCTTAATGTAGCCTGAAATAGATGAATAGTACCTAACACTGACCAAGGAATTCTTTTTGGTCATAAAAATTAGTGTTCAGAACTCCGCACATCCTAAGTATTCACACCCATTGGCAGCAGTGCAATTTAAGGCTATCCATGACTGACTGACAGATGTCTGTTGATAAGATATAATTTCCAGCTCTGTGGAGCTGTTCAGTATCTGAAGTCTGGTTTGAAACTTAATATTATCATGTGTTGTTTTGTGGATGGGAAGTCTTCAGAGAAAGAAGGCATCGCGTTTGGCAATTTTGTTGGGTTTCTCTATTAGAAGTAGTTACCTGAGAAGCATAACCAGAGTGAAACTCAGTTTTATTTCTTTTGGGATCTAATGAAGCATGGGCATATTCGCCTCTCTCTCTATAAACAGGAGTGGTTGCTGCTTTTCCTGCAACCCCCTTTATGAAACTTTTAAGACTTTCAGAGCTTAAAGGATGTTTACTGGCACATGATGTCTGTAGAAATGTTGCTTTATAGTAAAATGGCAATTATTGAACAAGATGAGCCCTATATCCCTGTTCCACTCAGGTGGGAAATTCTGTTTTTCCCAATTTTGTTCCTTCTGGGCATTGTGATGTCACTATGGTCAAACTATCAGTTATGAATGTGCATTTGTACACTTGTATCACCAAAGCTATGCTGATTTACACTGGCCTAATATCTGTCCTTTTTATGTGCAGCCACGGTGCAAGAATTCACTTGCCAGTGCCTCCAACGTGTATCACTATGAGTAGATTTACTGCTAATAGTCACTTTTGTTTCTGATGTTTTTTGCTACTGTGAGAAACATCTTTTCCTATGTTTTGTTCCCATGGAAGCCAGGTTGCCCTGTTCTTCACCTTTCATACCAGCACTGAAGGAGCTGTTAGGACCTTGGTGCTCTGTCCTCATTTCAGTGCAGGTTCTGGCTTGTCTATTGCTTTTGTATTCAGCTTGTCTTCCAGGTGAATCACTGCTGTTATCTGGAATCACACCCTGTTTTAAAACTACAGGGCTTTTGTGTTTCTAGGGCTACTGAAATACTTGTGTTTCATTAGATTGGAGTTTAAATTGACTCTTTCTTTGTGCCCTATTTCAATTGTTATGTTTTGGGGGTGAGATGACTCTGGGTTTGCTTGCTCATCAAATATTGATCAATGCTGCATTGGCGGATGCTCAGAAACTTGAGTCATCTTGCAAAATTAAGAGATATCATAGATGAACACCGGTGCAATAGAAACTAGGTCTGAAAGGATGTTGACAGATGATCTGATTCCTTTCCTACCTCAGGGATAATCAGTTACAATTCAAGTGCCCCAATAGTTGCTTATTGGCAGAGGTTTTATGATCTTTGTCACTGAAGGTTCAAAGGACAGGTTGAACAGTTATTTTAAGAGTGTGCGTGTCATAATAGTGTTTTTATTGCCTTCCAGTTTTAGTGATTTGCTACACTGTAAATGTTAAAGAAATGAAAACTAAAATTACTGGGAAGTAACTTGTCTAGAGGAAAATATCAAATTCTGTATTAGTGATATAAATAAGCGTCTATAGGACCATGCCTGTTTGAAGCCTGGAGTTTGAAATAAGCCCAGCAGGTTTGCTTCAGTGTAGAATAAAGAGTTGTAGTTCTAAGATACTGTTTTATTTTAGCAATATCAGTGAATTATATTCAAGAAAGATGTCTCTTATTTCACGTAGCACTTTAATCTATGTGTATGTCCCTCTAAAATCAATTCAACTAATATATTTTAAAATAAGCATGTGCTGAAGTGCTTTTGCACACTTGGACCCTTTAGGGCTTCCTGTAACTATGCATGATCTCTGTCCTTCCCCTCAGCCCCAAATTTTAAAAAAATAAAATAGGGGCAGGGAATGAATCACCCTTGGAAACCAGTGGTGTTGTGTGGCTTCTTGTGAGGCTTGGTAGTGATTTGGAGGGGGATGACATACATTGCAGAGGTAGCAGCAGGGTCCTTATACAGCTACTGGTCCTGTCATTGTTTTTGTCCTGAGAGGGGTGATTGTCTAACCAGGTAGCAAAATAGAACAAGTGGGAAGTGATTAGAAATGGAGGCAACTGCAGTTAGCTTCAGAAAAGCATTAAAAACGTGTTTCATCTTCTCAGAGTTGTTTGCTGAAAAAATACGCTCTTGAACCTTCTTCATACAGCGCTCTCTCTTAATGCATTTCTTCTTTAGTTTGGTTCTTTAACCTCCTCTTGTTGCACTTGTGTGCCTCTGCAGGCCATGGCAAGTTGTACTGCGAGCAGCTGTTGTCCTTTGTGTCTCCTTTTGCTCTTCCCCTGCTACCTGCCTCTCACTGCAGGATGCTGACATGCTGTGCTGAAAAGCGAGTCAGCTAAGTACAGCTCACCTCCCCTGACCCAGGTGCAGAAATTCTTGCAGGCTGAGGTGTGTTCTTATTTTTTTTCTTTTGGCACAGCTTGCTGAGCAATTATTCTGATGAGTCATTTATAATATATAGATCTAATTTAATCTGTAGGATTTTTGTGGTTTCTCCATTTGTCAGCACTGCTGGGTCAGAACTTCCTCCTGTCGCACTTCTAATGCCAGATTTACTGTTTCATTTTAGGACAATTCTGCAGGCCTCAGACCCTCCCATCGTGTGGAGGGGTAACAGACCCATGTGAGCATGATTTGTTTCAGACCTTAAAGTTCTGTCTCTTTTCTTCAGAATGATCTTGTGTTTTCCTTAAAATAACCCAAGCCCAAACACCTTCTACAAACACCTTTTCCTATTGTGAAAGCTTCTACAAAATCAGTAGTGTTGCTTCACTGTCCTTATCTGCTTTATCCTTGCTGTGCTAGTTCAGAAACCCTTCAGCTGACTTGTTTCTAATACAATGGCAACTGTTTTTGTCCCCTTATTTGCTCTTGAAATTTCCATCTATTTCAAATTTTCAATTCACCTTTTTATTTTGTTTGTTTTGTATTGTTTTGTTTTTTTTCCCCAGTGCTGTGCTTTATGAGAAATTTCCTTTTTGCATTTCTGTGACCTTAAAGGCTGGTTACCAGCTTGTTGGTTTGTGTGTGTGGGTAACTTCTGTTATATGGTGATTGTCTGCACAATGGGTTAAACTGTTCTAATTGCCTGTTGTTTTATTTTATGGCCTTTTAACTACTACTTTGAAAGCACTCTTTAAGCCTGCATCATGTAACATCATGTTAGTTTTATGTTCCTGCTTGGAGAAATGAAGTAGATATATACATGTGGTAGGGTAATTATGTTAATTACGAATCACTTAGCACTTTAAATAGGGTGGCTTCTGCCTCCCCTTCTGTTTAAGGAAAGACTGTATCCAGTTCTGTGCACAGTTTTACCTTAGTTGCTTCTCACATTGGTATATTAGATGGTTTTGAAAATCTGTTTCTTTCTTAGTCGCTTGAAAGTGTAAAGAGAATTTGTAAAAATAGAGGGAAATTGGTTTTGCTTGAGGTCATTCTGACAACACTGGATTAGTTAAGTTTTCAAGGCTTCTACATTTTAAGCTGACTTTTTTCTCTTTTTTTTTTCTCCAAACTGTTCTTAAAGGCAAAATCATGCCAAAAAATTCATTTTAAGCATTTGAGCTGTTCACTTTGAGCTTATCAATTATATTTTTTTCCTTGTAATCTCTTTTGAGATATGGTGATAGAATATTTTGCTACACTTGAGTTTCTGAGTATTGGGGAGCAGATGGCACATCAGAGGCCAGGCCTCTGATGTGATGGAAAGAGTCACTTCACTTAGGACTACAAGAGGTTTTACAGCGTCACAGCAATATGGAAGCCACTAAGGTATCCAGAACAAAACCTGGAAGGGGAAAGGCCTCTCCTTGGGGAGAGCTGTTTGTAAATCCAGTTTATTCCTGTTGTGTTTCATACAGCTGCTTTGAATGCTCTGTTTAAAAAGATAACTTCTTGTAAAACCTATCTATTTGAGTTTAAAAGTCTTTTGGATCCCTAGGGAGTTCAGTATGCAAGGGAAGTCTGGACAGATGCAGCTAGGGAGGTTGTCCTGCTAGGTCAGACTTATTTCTGGATGGTGGGAGACAGGATGGAGGTGCTTCACACTACTAGCTAGCCTGGGGCATGGAGATCCTGGCTTCTAGATTACCTGCTGGCAAAGGATCATGCACTGTGATGGATCTCCCTTCTGCTGTTTTAGAGAAGTGTGGCTTAGCTTTCATCCTAATTAAAAGCTAGGCACTGTTAGTGGATTAACAGACTAGAGGCTTTGTTTAATTATTGGATCTAAGTCTTTAGCCAGTATGCAACACCTTGCCTGCTATCCCTCTCCTCACTCCTGAAGTCTATGCATCTAGAGGATCTCCCTGTTTGGAGAGCCTATTTTTTTCATTTTTTTTCTGCTTTCTCAAAACACCAGCGGTATGCAAACACAGTGAAGAAGTTCCTCTGAATCTTTGGCTTTAGTGTCTAAAGACATGAGGTTTTGTCAAAGCTGTAGGCTCTATCATGGATACATTATCATGAGGGTCCTCTGGTGCCCTCATGGAGTCCCTACTCCAGCCTTTCTCTAAGTGGGGATGTAAACCATCTCCCTCTCCTTCCTGCCTGTCTTTGTGAAACCTTCTATTCCCTGCTGATTTGTTTAACATCATACACTGCTCCAGCTGTGGTAGATACAGACAGAGGAAGTACAGTTGCCTAAGACTCCTTTCCCTAAGGATCCAGACTGGGATATTTTTTCCCACCCTGAACAGGATAGTACAATGTCTGTCAGATAAAGATTTGAAACCACTCCCTCGCGTGTAGTTCAAAAGGAATATGAGAGTGCTAGGTGTGGATATGATCTAATAGTCCAGTCATTCCTGGAGTAAGGCTGTATGAGAAAACGTAGGTGTATTTTCTTGTTCTTCACTTTTCCCCCCAAAGCTTTGTCGTACAGTCTCCTGAGTGAAAATCTACTGGAAAAGAAATGTTGCACCTTATTAAACATGAAAAAATACTTTTTGTACCTCTTCATCCCTAATGCTGGATATGTAGGTAGCTGTTATTCCTTTATAGAGCCTTGTTTTTATGACCCACCTGCTGATCACTTTGGAACTGTGAGCTTCAGGAGCATAATCACAGCTTGTAAGACAAAGTTTCTCCAGGCACAAATGGGATGATGTCAGCTCTACAGTGGTCTGTTATTTAAAGCTGGATAGTCAACTGTCTTACTTTTTCTTAAATGTTGCAAAACTGTTAGCCACATTTAAAGCTGTTAGCCACATTTGTATCCTGCAGCAAGATCATAATTGTATGAAGTGTAAAAATCCACTCTTGACTCATTACCTGTAATTTCACTGAAAGCCTGCAGCACTTGCATAGTCTGACAGTGCCCCAAGTTCTGGAATTGAAACCTCCTCTGTTTAGTTAAGGTCTCTTGGTCATGGAGACAAAGGAGTGTGTATTGTGCTTGAGATAAAAGTACTTGAAATCTCCTGTTGTAAACCTTTATAGTGCAGTGCTTGTTTTCCGGTTTTGAAGGTGATTTATTTCCATGTCTATTCTTTATATGAGTGTGATATGTTTTGGGAGGGGATGGGGGAAGGGAACACAATCTAAGTGGTTTGTCCATTTAAAGCCAGAGAGTGATTCTGTCACGTTGTAGCTCTGGAACACCCCTCCAGAAAGACTAAAAGACACTACAGAACATGTAATTTTTATATCTCTTTCTACACTGCTGGGATTACAGTCAACGTTGGTATTGGCTTTGTTCATTGAGGCTCTATCATTCAACACAAGGCTCTGTCATTCAACCCTCATTGGCTCTGTCTTTCAACACAAGAGTTGAAAGTAGAAATGATAATAATGTTCAAAGGCTTGTTCTTAGCTCTTCTAACTCTCATTAGGAGTGAGATTCTTGTTTTGACTCTTCTTTGATCAACAGCAATGCTTAATAATACTTGGAAATCCCAAACGTGAGCTGTGATGCTTCTAATTGTTGTGCACTTGAAGATGAAAAAGGATGGATGTTGTGAAGTCTGATCTAAATGAGAGCATTTTCCAACCTGTTGGATGTTCCCCTCACATTTTTCCAGTGTGAAACCTCTGCCTGTGTGATCATGCTGCCATCCTAAGGTGAAGAATCTAAGAGACAGCACTGACCTTTTTTCTTCTTGAGAGAGTGGAGGAGTAAAATCCAGCTTATTCTTACTACAGGTGTTCAGAAATGTTGACTGTTACCCAGAAATACCAACTGATTGAAATTATCTGCTCCTGTGGTTGTTACCATATGGTACAGCTGATTTACAAATAAAGTCTCTGCTTAATTTGCCAACTACCTTGCATGCAAATTAGTATCTTGAGAACAAGCTTGATTTTGAATCTAATAACATTTCCTTCTAGCTGTCTGAACAACCCTCATGCTTCAGGAGAAACTTGAAGCTACAGTTCTGCAGGTTCCCTCTGAAGGAATTCTTCCTCAACTCTGAGGTGAATTTTTCTGACTAGCGATGAGTAATGAGAAAAAAAACGAATAAAATCTTGTACTACAGTGTTATCTGTTCTGCTAACACATACCTTGGGACAAAAATATCAGAGGATCTATTTCAAAAGACAGATTTCAGAGTAGGAACTTCCCCAGGCTGACATGAGATGAATTGCATCTGCTGTGAGTGCTCGTTTAATAGTCTGGTTGTTTGTCCATCCTATGGACTTTCTTTCCTGACATGCTGAAAGAGAATTTATTAGTCATTCTATTCCATGAACAAATCGTTCATATGGACTTTATGTAAACTTTATCTAAGCCATCCCTTTCAGAGAGATGGATGGGTTTGCCATCAGCATGATCCTTTTTTCACCTTCTCATTTCCTTCCTTGCAGGGAAAGGCTTTGGATAGCAGAAGAATCCTTGCTAGGAATAGAGAACTAAACTGAAAGATTTTGCTTAGCCCCAGTTGCTTCATTAGGGTGTGGAGGGAGTTTCTGGTGGTAGCCCCTTGGCAAGAAACAGGAGTCATTCTTGGAGGAACCAGGAAGAGCGCTGCTGCTGTGATGGCATGTGAGGATTTAAGCAAGGAAGCTGCCAAATATCTATTATGCTTATGAGGAAAAAAAAATCATACCATCATTTTGGTGCAGATGAGTCTGATGATATACCTGTTTGAGACCTATTTCTTTTTTTTTTTTTTTTTTTTTTTTTCTTTCTCTCTTCTAGATTGTGCTCTTCTGAATTGTGCTGTGGATACAGGGCACAATCAGACCAAGGAGAAAAAATAAGTCTTTTCCTTCTTGCTCTAGACTACTGAGGTGCAATGTTTTAGTTGTGAGCTGCATCAGCAGCAGATGTGGCCCTTGTCAAAGCTGTTCAGTATGCTCAGGATTTAAGTACTCAACTTGAATGTTTGGGAACTTAAATTAGCACAGGTGGAAGCCATAGGAAAAAAAAGCGAAGCATGGCTGTGTTCCCATGCTTGTCCTCCAGATTCCTGAGTCGTGTTGTACTTTGGAAAGAGGTAGATCATTAAAAATACATGTGGTGGAATCAGGAGTGCAGGGTACTGAGAAGGAGACGGGTCTTGGTGTTGTAGGCGTTCACTCTTCTGCAGGTCCCATCCTGCAGGGCTTAGAAGTCTTTGGCTAAAGTTTGCCATATACTTAAGAGTGACAGAAGTGTGTAAAGCTTGCAGGACAGCACAATGTGAGCACAACAGCAGAGTATGCACTAGATCTACAGTAGAACATATAAACATGAGAAAAAAACACATTAAAAAAACTGAGTGTATGCATAGAACCTAATGGCTGAATGCAAAACACTCTATAGTCAGCAGCAAACAAATATAAATTTCAGAGAAATCATCTCATTAAAGCCTTCAGTGCCAGTGTCTGGGACTGTAGGGAGATGTGATCAGAGCCATATCTAATCGAGGAGCAGTTCGTGCTTTAGGATTGTGATCTCCTAGCAGTGAGCTCTGATGCTTTCCCAGCTGGAGCCAAGGGATTTCCTGCTAGTGATAGGTTTGTATTGCTTGGCTTGACTTTCTTAAAAATGAATGAGAACTGAAAAGACACGCCCTTATTTATTTTTTTGAAGTATGTATTTATATATACGCCATGCTTCATTGCAAACAACAAAGTAATGCTCATTTGCTCTTTCTCACAGAAAAAAAAAAAAAAAGTGGTCAAAATCCAGGTCCTGGTGAAGTACCTTTCAACCAAAGCTTATTTTTGAAGTTATTGGACTCTTACTTGACCTATATCTTAAATGTAAGCCCAGGCAGTACCAGTTAGCACTCTTGTCAGCCACGGAGGAATGTATACTGAGTGTAACTGGTAAGCAAGTTGTTGATTTAAGACCTTTATTTGGAGTATACAACATATATGAGTGCTATTCTAGTCATGGGTTATGATTAAAACAAAACAAACTGCTTTACCTACCTAGGGAAGTTGAATAAAAGCAAGTCAGGTTAATTCAGGAAAAAAATGGGTCTTCTTTCTTCACACAATTAGGTTTTCCATTTTATTGGCTTTGACTGATTATAGCTAGGTTTTTGTCAGGCCTTGGTAGGGCATGTGGTTCCCTGAACCGCTTCCTTTTTTTTTCCTCTTCTTCTTTTTTGATGTGTTGGGTTTTTATCTCAAATCTTGTGGCTAGCGATTGAGTATCTTTTGCTGTTACCAACGGCTCCACCTCTTTCCAACATCAATTACAAGAGGTTACATACACTTTAAGTAAACTAGTCCTGAGGCTATTTGTGAATACAACCACAAAGATAAAAGATCTGAAGGGGAAAGGGAAAGAAGAAAAAGTACATCAGTAACAGGCCTCTTAGGACATAGCCTGATTTTTTTCCTTTTTAATTTTTTTTTTTCTTCAGGATAGGGTAAAGGAATGTGATTGAATTTTTGGTAATGCTGCAAAGGTGTCACACCCCAGTGTTACAGGAAGGATTATTTGAGATGCTGGGAGAAGTGGTGACCTTTGGATTGCTTTTGTTCAGCATGGGATAGCTCAGCTGAGTCATGTTGTCTCTATCCCATTGCACCACAAAGCAAAATTATATTAGCTTAACATGCTATTACAAATAGCTGGAAGTGAGCTCAGGTTATCCTGCAATTGAGAGTTGACTAGTTAATACAGCTCAGCTGCTAATTGGTAACTAACTAATGTGCAGTGACTTGACTGCTTGCATTCATCTTTCCCTAGCCTCAGCTCTGTAGGGGACTTGTCTCTTTTTATCGTAATTGACAGCATTAGATGCTGTCATCTAGATGGGACAAAGATGGGACTTTTGAAGGTGGTTGCCACTTACCTGGTTGTCGCTTTCAAAATCCTTTCAAATTGGACATAAATGGAAGCATGTATTTAATGCAATGTAAAACTGGATAACTTTTTAGCAGAGTGTCGCAGATAGGATGTTTTTAGTGTAAGGATCATAGCTTATTTAAGATATAAACAGCATTTTTTTAAATGCTGATGCCTGGGAATGAACTTTTCCTGTAATTGTGCTAAGGTTTCTGGGTGAACACTTGAAATGTATTATACTGCCAGTGTCATGGAAATCTCTATCCACTGGAATAAATAGTGTCCATTAGTGTTTGATTTGGTTGTCCTCATATGGCTGTCTAATCCTATTTCAGTTACCTTGTACTATCAGTGATGTCCCCTGGGTCTGGCAGATATGTCCTTATCCCCGCAATCAGAAGTGCTGTAAGTTCCTAATTCAGAATTCCATTTTTTCCACTTCAGAAAGGTAGAATTCATTCTGGTCTTGCTGGGGGGCGCAGAGGATGTCTTTGAGAAGTGTCTGTCTTTTGTTGAAAACTTTATTTGCCCTCAAAATAATAAGAAAGTAGACCGAGGGCCTTCGTCCGAAAGAAAGGTTTTCCATAGTTGCAGCTGCTAAAAATAGTTAGTGGAAGAAAGATACCTTAAAAACCTTGAATTGCCAAGTGTTTTGTGTGCCTATTCTCATGTTGGATGCAGCAGGGTGTAATGTTTGGTTTAATATAGATCACCCACTGATGGAAGGTGATGAGATTCTCGTTCTGGAATTAGCCTCTCCTGAAAGACCCCTGGTTCCTCGAATCACTGAGTGCTTCTCTCCATAGCCCAGCAATCAAACTGCGGGATGCACTGAGAGGAGCTTTGGTGGCAGGATTTCTTCCAGACGTGTGGCTGCAAGCTGTCAGGTCAATGCTGAAAGATGTAGTCTGCCTAACTGAAATAGTGGGTTTCCTTAGAACTTCATGTATCCTTTTCTGTTCCCTTCCAAATGGAGTTATCTCTTCAGTAATAGGAGTAGTTGATAAGGATTTGTCTAGGGACCTGCTACCCTCTGTGAGCCGCGGTGAGGTAATCTCCCTCCTCTAATCCTCCTGAAATCAAGACAGTTTCTTACTTGCTGTTGGAGACTTGTTTTTTCAGCAACTGATTAGCAACACGCAAGAGTATTTTATGAATGTCATAAGCAAATGATTGCATCAGATACAATATCAAAGTTACAGTAAAGGGTGTTTCCAGGAAGAATACAAGGAGATCGATGTATTCTATAGCTATAATTCCCATGGAAAGCTCGGCTAATATTGAAAGGTGCTGGAGAGGTGTATAAACCAAGTAAGAAGGTGAATCTTTTCTCATTACATGAGGTGAGAAGGGACCTAATTCATCCCTGGATTCAGTCCTTACTGCACATATTACATCGTCTTACCCCATGTATTCCTGTGCATTCAAATTCCTTCCTAGCCTAAAGATGCCATGAGCAGATGGAGCTTCCCTGTTACAAGTCCATGTTCTGGAGTTTAAAACTCTTACCCTCAAGATTTTTGGTCAAATTCTCTCCAATTCTTTCATCTCTTGGAATAATAGCTTTCCATGGCTTGTGGTTTTTGGCAGTGCTGTGTTTGTTCTAGGCATAGTTTGTCTACGTGCAGTAGTTCGATTTGTACGTGGTACTTGAGAGAGAGTCTCTGCTGTGAGACATACTAATGTTTTGTTCTTTGATAAAAATGGACTAGGCTTGCATTTTGCTTTTTCATGGCTAAATCATGCTTTTTGGCTCCAAACCGCTTCTGGCCTTCCTACAGCCTATTTAATTCAGTTGTGTATTTTTCCTTTTAAGTAGATGAACTTCCAGATTTTGCTGGAAATTCTTACTTAGTCAATGAGTGTTTGATTTTATGCTTTGTCTCATTGCATTTTATTTGTTATCCGGTGTATGAATTAAATCTGTATTTGTCTCCATATACTTAGGATCCCATTCAATCTTAGCTCTCTCCTGTTATATTGTGACATCTCTTCGAGTTGTTCTTTTCTCCTCTGGCTCCTTGTCATCTGCATAGCACATGATGTGACAGCTTGCTGCCTGCCACTGCATCTCAGCCCTGCTTTATGTGGCTTTCTGCTCTTGACTGCCCTTTGGAGCAGACCTGAGCAAGATGCCTTGTTGTGAAGGTAAATGCTGAGTGGTCGTATGAGGCTTTGGTTACTGCGTCGCCTCGCCACGCTGGCAGCATAAGTGTGACTGCTGTCACTTCTTTACATCCTGGGTGTCTATTTAGTTGTTACAAGGGTTTCTTTGGGTCATACAGCCAAGGTCACCATAGGGATCAACCCACAAAGGGTCTGAGTGTTATCCTACTATATCACTAATACTCAGCCTGTGCCTAATATGGTCATTTTAAAAAACAATTGATTCCTTCTGAGCTTAGATACACAGGCGAGAATAAGCTTGTTCATGAGGGCCCCTTAAATCTGTTAAAATCATTCCCTTACCTCATCTGTGCTAAACTGGAGTAGCTACTGCCCAGGAAGGAGCTCAGTGTTGACAAAATGGGATTTGCATACCTGGCCCTAATAGGAATTTGGTCACTATGTAGCTTCACACGCTGGACTGCTACTACCTACTCTGCTAGTCATTAACTTCTTGCCAGGTTCCTCTGCAAGTGTGTTTACTACAGATCCTAACTTTACCTCAAAGCTCCAAAACAGATTTTGCTGGCTCATCTCTGCAAGAGTGCAAGGCAGGTGCTGGCTGCTCTCTGGCTCCTCAGCTTCTCCTCTGTCCTGTATCCTCCTGCCCAGCAGTGTCTGTGCGTGGTGGATGTGCCTTGGTGTTCACTCCACCCAAGTGTCTGAGTAAGGGAGGTACCCAGAGAGCTTGCAGGACACTGACACGGCGTAAGGAACTCAGATGTTACCAGTGCTGTCTGGTCCTGTCTTTCCACCCAGACACATTGTAAGCCTTGCTCCCCGCACCAACCTTCTCTTTTTTTAGCAACGCAGTTCAAGGACTGGCCCACCCAGTGACAGCAAGCAGAAGGTGTGGAACATGCCGAAAGCATTTGCATCACTTGCCTAGCACAAAGGAAGCTTTTCCATATGGTCCTCACAGCCCTGTTGTATGTAAACACGCATACATCTCTCTCACTGTACACATGTGAAAGAGCTTATTGCACATGGGGATGAGGAGCAGAACTTAGATGTTGTGCTGCAAAACAAATCCTTGGAAAAGAGAAGCTTAAAACAATGTGTCCCAGCCAAAAAATCTTTAAACAGTGTGACTAAAAGTGTAAAAATACCTGCAGTGGAAGATTGCTGGTTACAGAAGGAATGTCGTCCACCACTGTGTTTGCTACCTGTCTATAATGCTGAGCGTTATTCCCTAAGCATGGTCTATATCTTTCTGTGTTTTCCACAAGTGGTGAGACTCAGTGCCTACTAGGGAAAGGCACCTATAGCTGCTGGTCTTCTTTGCTGGGACATTTCATGTGCAGTGGTGAAATACAGTGTAATTCTGGTGGCATTGTTAATGTCCTGGTAGCTGCTTTTGTGGTCTTTTTGATCTGTAATGCCCCTGTTTGGTATCTNTCGTCCACCACTGTGTTTGCTACCTGTCTATAATGCTGAGCGTTATTCCCTAAGCATGGTCTATATCTTTCTGTGTTTTCCACAAGTGGTGAGACTCAGTGCCTACTAGGGAAAGGCACCTATAGCTGCTGGTCTTCTTTGCTGGGACATTTCATGTGCAGTGGTGAAATACAGTGTAATTCTGGTGGCATTGCTGATGTCCTAGCTGCTTTTGTCGTCTTTTTGATCTGTAATGCCCCTGATTGGTATCTCTATCATGTGGTGTTCCTTTATTGCTATAGCTTAATTTTTGTATGACTTCTTTTTGAAGCTAAAACCAGGAATGGGATTGAAACCTATTTATTCTCAACTTCTCTTCCTTTAGACGTTTAGACAACCTGGAAATACTCTCCTGAGAAGAATTCTTTTTCTCTTTCATGATTTACCATAGAAACAAGTTATATTTTTCTTAATTTTAATATTAGCGATGTAGTACATTTGGCCTAAATAGAAGACATCAATGTAAAATTAACTTTCTCTTTGGAGTCTTTTTCATCCACTGGAGATAAACAAATGGTGGAAATAGCTTTTATTACTATTATTTTATTCTTTACCATCCCTATTCCTCTCCTCAAATTTTTCATTTGATTACTTTGCCTTTTGCAAGACTTTAACCTTACTTGTACTTGTACCTTGCCCTTCTAGGCACACACTTCACCTCAGCTGCNTATTCCTCTCCTCCATTTTTCATTTTGATTACTTTGCCTTTTGCAAGACTTTAACCTTACTTGTACCTTGCCCTTCCAGGCACACACTTCACTCAGCTGCCTAAATAGCTGTGCTTGAAGTCAGGAGGAGATCTTCAGCTGAGGGGTGTCAGGGCTCAATCCCAGGTAACTAGATGACTTCATTAGCTGTTCTTGCTTATGAGTTTCTGATACTGCACTACTTTCTTCATGCACAACTCATTGGATTACAACTGATTGTTCTTGCTTCTCTGTGGTTAGAGAAGCTGCTGTTCCAGGAGAGGTTAAACACTGTGGCATCAGCACTTTCTGTAGGCATTTGTCTCGTTTAAAGAAGAAAAATGATAGCAGTCACAGCAAACACGGTGAGGAGGAGTCATGGGGTCACTGAAGTTAATCCAGTGGCACGTTGGTGCAGCCAGGTCTTACTAATGGCACAGTGTTCAAGGCAATTCCTCAACTTTCTGCAAGTCAGGGCAGTTCTGCATAATGGGCATTTCTCAATTATGGAAGAGAGTGACAAGACAGCAGGAGACTCCAATGGGAAGATTACTTCACCGTAGTTCAGCAAGGAGGAGTTTTGTTAAGATTGCCCTCAGACAGTGCCTAAATAAATACTACTTGACTCAGTCACAGTTGAAACTGTGCAAACTGCTCTTAGGGGAGTAAGAAGCAAAGCAAGTTGGTGTTTTAAGAAGAAAGCAAGCAAGAAAGAATGAGGTGCATCAAGCATGAATTTTTTTTTTAAATGATAGTTTTGTTTGCTCTGTTTTAAATGGCTAATCTCACTTCACTGCCAGATGCTACTCTGGACAAAGCTTTAAAGCAATCCTCTGAGAGCTTTTTGCACTCCTCATATTCATTTCATTTTGAGGTAGATCCTCAGGTGACTTGGAGGGGATGAGGGGAAAGAGGTGAACCAGGTCTTTGTTGTTTTGGGATTTTTTTTTTTGCCTTTCTCTCTAAAAGATCCATCAGTTCAATCTGCTTGTGCAGCTGTTCTCCATGCAATTTTCAGCTTGCATATGGGCTGTTCAGACTGATTTCTGCTGAACAGAGTCCTGCATATTCTGCAACTTCTGCTGCTATGCTTATAGCAGTGCACCCTCATCCTGTTACTCTGCAGTTGCTAACAAATCACAGCACTGTGCTAAAAGGAAGGAGTGCACAGCAAATGCCCTTCCAAAGGCTGAAATCGCAGTTATCTTTGTTCACTTAGGACTTCCTTACTGTTTCCCATATGCAAGGAACGAGATTGGAGTTATCTGGGTGACATTAAAGGATCTTTGTGCTTCCAGGAGGTTGCTCAGCTCTGTCTTGGGTTTTCAGCTGTCTCTGCACACTGTGGGAGAAACTTGAGTGACTGAGGAAGGAAGTTGTTTCCACCTAAGAGCTACAGTTGTGAACCTGCTTCATATAACCTTGTGTCAAGGTGTTTTTTATCTTATTTCTTCCAGCTTCAGTTACTTGAGTTCCTGTGCCAAAGTGTTAGAGTCTCATGCACAGGTTTTACCTTTGTTTTGTGGGCTTGGTACAGGCAAGTTTCTTCATACTGGGTAAACAAACTGTGAGGCTACAGCAGGCTGCAAATATGGAGACACCAAATTTCAAGCATGTTTTGGCTTGAATCAAGCAGACAATTAATGAAAATCCAGTGGCAAATATGCTGGCAGCCTTAATCAAATACAGCCCTGCAATGGTCTTCATTGCCACAGCACTAGCTAGGACAGAAGCAAAAAATGGATGAAGGTTCTTGTACATTGAAAGCTTCTCTTATTTTCTGAAGTTTAGCAGTTGACCTAATAAAAGATACCCCCTCAAGAAAATCNCTAGGACAGAAGCAAAAAACGGATGAAGGTTCTTGTACATTGAAAGCTTCTCTTATTTTCTGAAGTCAAGAAAATCAGGAAAAAAAAAGGGGGAGGATTTAGTGGCTATTGTCTGCCAGTGGTTTTGTGGATCTAATACAGGATGTTAGTATCTTGGAAACTGACTTGATGGTTTGGATTTTTCAGGCTTTCTACAAGTGGACAAGATTTTGGAGCTGGACGGGTCTGTGCTATGAGAGTTCTACAGAGGCATTGGACCCACATGGCCCAAACCATAGCAAGGACGGAAGGACACGAGTGCTTCTCAGTATGTGAGACCTCAGGTATGTTGCATTCCCTGGCTATCATTTAGCTTATACTGAGGTTTGTCTATCTGGAGGCCAACCCTGGACATTCCACATAGTTAAAAATGGCCTGCTCTTAGAGACATAGTTTTTAAGAATTGTGGTCTAGAAGCGTGGATTAGAATTAAGAAGTCTTGGGCTCACATGAGAAGGCAGGTTTTTCTCTACAGAAACTTGTACAGAGAAGAGCCAAGATAAGGTTGGTGTGCAGCCTAATCACTGATGGTTGGTGGTAAAGGCAAGTGAATTTGACTGAAATCCGATGTTGATGGATTCATTTGAGAAATCTATGGGTTCTCAGAAAAGAGCACTCAAACTTGGGTACAAGTCAAGTTGTAATGGGCTTATGCCACCCTTGCTTCATCCTCATCCACCAGCTTGAATATGTCTTCACTTAATATTTGGAAAGAAACTGTTTACAATTGTTATAATGAATTATTATAAATTCATATTATAATGTAATATTATAAATGTTATAATGTTGTAATTGTTATAATGTTATATTTAAAATATTGATAATATATAGGAAGACACCTGTATGTGACTATGAGTAAGATCATGTGCTGTCATTTTTGGAGCTGCATCTGTAACCAGGAATAAATGCCTGCTGCAAAACATGAGCTTCCCCTGCAATTCTAGCCAAATAAGCGATAAACTGCTGAGAAACTTGGTATCTTGGCTCTTCTGATGTGATGAGTGCCTTGCCTATCTCGACACCAAAAAGACCAATGCATCCTTCCTGTGGCTAGTGAGCTAGCTAGGCAGGTCAGACCACGTTTTGTTCAGGAGACAGGTGGGGAGAACCCTTGATCTTAAGCTGGAAGTTGTTATCTCACAGGATTAGCAAGGCTTCATTATTAAGAAAGAATTTCTGACAGCCAGATGAACAGGGAGTCATGGAGCAGCCAATGGAGGGTACCTAGGAAAATTTTCTTCCACTATATTCCCTGATGTAATTCACCATTTTTAAACTGTAAAACATAAGACATTTCACACACCTTGCACGAAGGAGTCCCTGTTTACTATATGGCAGAGTATTTTTCTTGGTCATGTTTTAAACCCTCAATCAACCTGTATGCAGAAGCTGTTCTGTTCCTCTGGTCAGCTACGTCGTCTTTTTCAGGACCTTTTACAGTTCAATTCCTCTGTATTTCTGTTGGAAGAATGGGGGACCAGAGCTTCCTGCAGTATTTAGGATACAGGTGTGCTGTGAATACATTTTGTAACATGAGTTTGTTTTCTACTTTTTTGCTATTCTGTTTTCAAGTAATTGCTCTTGTTTTTTACTGCTGTTGAACTGATATTCTTGTAGTATGCTTTGCCTCAATCTTATTCCTGAAGAGAATAACTAGGCTCCTATTGCTTTGTGAGGTTAGGACTCCTTTTCTGTATGGGAAGTATGGACTGTACGGACTCCTTTCTGTATTCACACCTTCCTGAGTGAAGGAAGTTCATCTGAGTTCATCTGTTTCATCATACAGTCCCTCAATATTGTAAGGTATTTCTGCAGCTTGCTGTGCTTAGTTTTCCTTTTTACTGCTATGAGTAGAAAATTATCATCTCACTACTTCACCTTTCTGGACCATTTATGGATAAACTGAGTAGCAGAGAAATATTATCAAAAGTATTATATATTTCTTTTGTCTGGTTGCTCTCTTTTAATCAGTTTCCCATCTTATTTTTTTTTTAATCCAATGGCAGCTCAGTTCCTTTAAGAGGCTTCCGTGAGAAGTATTACTGGCTGTTGTGACTTTGGGTCTCCCTGTAAAAATGTTCTTATTGTTCAGATATTTGGCAATAATATCATAAACCTACCCTGCATGCTTGTCAGGACTGAGACAAGAGTTGCTTCCCATCTGTGGGTTCCCTGGCTACCACTTCCTGAATCAGTCACTAAGTGTGTAGAAATCTAGCTTGTCTCAATAGTCGATATCAAGTTTTCACATTTTACCTGACAGCAATTGAAATAATTGGAAATAATTGTTCCCTGATATTTCAGCATTCCATTGAGTTTCCTTTATGCCTATTGTGTCTATATCCTTGTTTAAGTTAAGCCTTTTGGGTGTGCACCGCCATATTTCTTAAGTCAGTTCTGTAAAACATGAGAGCTGCTGCTTTGGTTTTGTTTCTCTCTTCTTCTCTCTGCTTGTTTCTAACTTCAGTTTCCTATTTGATGTTTGCCATCTTTTGCCCTGTTCCATAATGGGGGATGTGGCATCTGCCTTAGGAGCCAGAACAATTCATCCTTTGTGCCAGTTTGCTTTCTTCTACTTTTTCAATCTAAAGATCTGTATGGTCTTCCTATTGTGAGGTGCAGATACTGTTTCCCTCTCAGTTCAGGTGAAACCTGACTATCTCTTGTGAGGGTCCTGCTACCCCAGAAATTTTAGCAGTCCCTCTCAGTCTGGACCTCTCTCACTCACACAGTTGCTTCAGTCACACTTTGAGACTTTGCCTCCCTACTAGCTTCAGCCCATGCCATGATGAGGTCCTGGTCAACCTATATTCTGCTTTCAGAATCTCCCCTTTTATCTGTGTACCCACAAGGACTGCATCTGGGGGCCTCTCAGCAGTGTTTCCCAACTTGTCCAGCCTCCTTGTGAGGTTCGTTAGTGTTAGACCAGAAGGCACATAATACACAAGCCAAACCAGTTAGGTCCCTGGTAACTGAATCACCAAAACTATTGCCTGTCTCTTCCTTCCAGCTGGGGTTTCTGCCCCAGGGAAGTATTGGCAGCAAAAGAACATGTGTAGTCACTTTCTATAGAGAGGGACCTGTGACTTTGATTATTATATCCTTGATCATTTTGATGCCTTTCTCTCACAAAACCAGGTCTGGGACAGCTTTTCTGTGCCCCTAAAAAACTCCTCAGTTACCCTCTGTACTTCAGCAGCCCTGATTTTTTTTTGCCTGCAGGTGAGGCTGCTCAGTGGTTCGCATGAGAGCTCTCTGTCATGCTGCATTTTCCACCTGGTGTATGATAAAGTTAAGAGTATGGGCCCTATCTCAGAGGCCTGTGGGCTGCCTGGAATGAACGAGTATCCACACCACCTACATGCTGGCCAGCTAATTGTAGGACACTTGCTGCATTACCCTCCAAAATTCTCACCCTCTAGCCAAGGCTTCTGCCCGTGTTTCTCTTACGCACCTGGCCTGACTCAATAGAAATGTGCCTTTATTGGAGGGCAATGTAGCTTCCAGTTAAAGTGAGAAGCAATTACCTAATACGTGGCAACTGTATGCAGAAGGTTTCAGAAAAGATTATCCTGAGACCCTGACTGAAGCTGAACGATGAGAAGCTGAGGCTCATCTTTGGCATATTTTCATTCAAAAGAAGCTGCCCTTACCAGAAAGACAGTGTTCCTATTAGGTGGGTATGACCTGAACATGGCCTGGGGGGAAGCAATCCAACAATATAAGATGTGTTGGAGTGTTTCTGAGATGGCAAACCCTGGGCTTGGGGAGGTGTCAGATAAGGACAATTTGGGATGGGGGGGAAGAATCTCTAGGTGTTAGAAGCTTCACTGCAATAAGGCAAAGGAAATATATCATATACACATATCCAATATTCTGTACTCCTTATTTGCATTTCACAACAAATATCTTTATGTGTCTTTATCAAAGTTTCAGTTTCATAAATTTGAGGGGAAAAAGAAGTTGCCAACAAGAAAAGCCTGAGAAGTGCTACCTTAGGCTCAAGTTTGTGCTTGGGTTAACTGACTTGCCAGTAAGGAAAACTTACCACAGACAAGTTATTTTGTTTTGTACAGACAGAAATGCTAAACTAGATGACCTGTAACTATTGCTTGTATAGCAAAAACCTAGAAGAATCTTTCATGGGGAGAATTATCTGCAGCTAGGTGGCCACAATCAAAACTGACTTTCAAGGAGTTAAAAGAGGATCATAAACTTGCATGTGCCTGCTGTTACAGAGACAAACTTTTGTCTGACCAAACTGCACAGTTAATGAAGTTTAAGGGAGACCTGAAGCTACATTCCCAGGTCTATATTTGATCTGGGACCTCTCTTCGGTCTGTGTAAATGTTCTTCATTGGTCCTGCCCCTAACTTCTAATTTGCTTTTAATTGTACTAAAGAAGGAAATAAACTTGTCCTTGCAAAATTGTCATGGCTCTTCTGATTTGGGGTGTTGCAGGGTGTAGTTAATACTCTGAAAAGGCTTTGGGATTCCTGGATGAAAGGTAAGATGAAAGAAGTGTACTGTTATTATTGTTTTAGGGGAGGAATCATGCTACTGGGTAAGCCTTTGTCACTGAGACTTGCTGGACTCGTTTGTTCTGACTTGCCTGTGACTCCTTGCTTTCCTAATTTGGACGATAAAGTCTCAAGTCTGCCGAGATGCTGCACATTGTGTCGTGGCACTCGGGACAGCACATCTCTCGGAGAAGGATTGACTTCTTGCTGGTGCCCAGAGGTGAGTGCAACAGAGCCGTCTGACTTGATGCTTGGCAGCTTGGGTGGTATGGCTGTGTAATGTGTGGGTTTGTAGGGAGTTTCTGGGCTTTGAGTGAGAAGCGAGGAGGATGGCACTAACTCAGACGTTGCCTGTGATTTGAGCTGCCTTCTGGAAATGACTGATCCTTCTGACACTTCCTCCTTCTCACCCATTTGCTCTACAAGACCTCCTTGTGCTCCTCCACAACAGGGTGTTGTGACAAATCAAGGTGGGCTCTACACCCTGTGAGTGAAATCAGGAGGCAAGTGAGCGTCCTCCTGCTGCCTACTAACTCAGACATGCTTCATGCTGCCCCAGTTAGGGCATATTTCAGGGAAGACAGCTGAGAACACAGCATGGTGCATTAGCTCAGCAGGGTAAAGTAGCAAAAGGAATTGCTGTTCATATGGATTTTTTTTCACTGGAGCTTTGCATGCAGTCGGTGAAGTGTTAATCTGTGTGAGATCTGTCTGGATTCGTACCAAACCTGGCACCAGAACATTTCACCCACCCTGCCTTGGAATGAAAGTCAGACTAAAGAAGCCAGGTGGATTTTAGCTGGTGGTCTAGTATCTCACTTCCAGAGTAGATTTCAGCCCGTCAGTGTTTTCCAAACTGCTGTTTTTTTGGCCTGTGGAACTAACAGAATATGGCACCAATCTGTGATGAGGCCACCGGGAAGTGAAAGCCTGAGGAGCAGAAGAGGAGGTAGAAGTCGTAAAACCTTACCCTAAACTGTAGCAGTCAATGGTCAAGTACTTAATATTTCCCATAAACTCCCCCTCATTCCTGTGAATTCCCACCCTTATGCAGATTGTAGTGTCCTTCTGTGGTGAGCAGCCCTGCCACTTTTTCTAAAGCTTGTAGCAGAACAGGAGATTCTTTTTGAGATGCTGGTTGGACTGTAGAAAGATTGTTTTTTAAACAAGGTTTTTATAGTTGTTGACTTTACAGCACAGGTTCTTGATTTAGAATAAGATGTCAGCTCTGTCCCATTGATCAATCTCTATAAAAAGCCCTATGCAAAACAGACGGTCAAGGAGCGAGAAGTGCTTTATTCTGTTTGCAGAGGTGGTCATATAATCAAGGATGGCTGTACGGAGCAGCATTTTGGCAGTGTGGAAATCTAGTTACCCACGAGGGCTGGGTTAATAGACTGAACACCGCCCTTGAATCTTGCTGCAAGTCACAGGAACAGAATTGGGAGCTGTCAGCTTTGGACAGCTAAAGTAAGCTCCTGGGAAGCAGGAAGGCCTCTGAGTTGGGTTGGTAAGGGGAGGAGCTCAGTTAGTGAGTGGCAAATGCCTTAGTGATATATTATCTCGCTGCCGAGGGGTGTCTTTGGGATGTTTAAGGGTGTGGGGAGATGGAGTTGATTCAGGATGACACATAGGGGAACATGCACATTGTTGTCCTCGGCAGATCCCTTTGGCGTTCACGGCTTTTGTCGTGTCAGAATTGCTTTGGGAGATGTCAACAGCTGCGTGACAACCTGGTATCTAGCTGACCTGTCCAAAGGAAAGTCTTGCCATGTTTCCACAAGCCAGCACCCAAAGAAGCAGAGGAGAGTTCTCTCATTCATAGAGGCCGTGCAATGGCTATACTGGCAGAGCAAAGGAAAAGTTGGTGGGAAGGCTTGTAATGCTTGTGACGACAGTGGGAAGCAAAGCTGTATCTTGCTCGTGCGACCCTGTGTTTTTGCTCTGGGATTCCTTACGTTGGCCAGACTGCTGCCATTTCCAGCCGCCCTGCCTACTTTGTTAGCTTCAGGGACATAGTCTGCATTTTCAAATTCAGATTATTTACTTGTCTCACAAATGGGTCTCCTTCCTAGGAAGAGTGTTTGAAAAGATGTACCTGAATCGATGTTAGGATAGGAAATGGAACATGACTTAGAGCCTGGAGAACCCTGTGCAGAGCTTAGCAAAACACTTCCAGCAGATAGTTGGTGCCAAAAAAAAACATAGTTTGAATTGATTTAAAAGTGCTAGCAAGTCTAGGTCAGAGTTGCTATAAGGATTTAACTTAAAAAGTCAAAAAATAAGGGCAGATTTGTGAAATTGAACAGGCTGATGGTTTGTGGTATATGCAGTAATTGGCTCTCTTTTCCAGGGCACAGATGACGTAATTTCACCCTCTCCCCCTGTCTGTACAGCCATTTCAGAAATGTATCTGTTTCCTGGTACAGTTGTTACTGAGCCTTTTGACCTTGCACAGTAGAAGAGCCCAACTAAGGAAAATGGGAAGGAAGTTCAATATAGCGAATCAAATCCTGTCCAGCAGTGTTGGGAACTGTACTTGAAGGGCTCACATTGGGAAGGACAGTGAAGGACTGTTGGGAAGGACTTTAGGTTTGGTACAGGGTGAGAGAGGACGAACTGCTTATCCCCTCTGTGTTCTGCTGATCTCTTTGGGGATAAACCTTCCAAATGGAAGGAACAGAGTTTGCTTTGGCTTGATCAGAAACCCAGTCGGAGAGTCTATCAGTATCTGTTTTGGTTTCACAAGGAAACCCAGACAACTCTGCCTGCATTCAAATTTCAGTGTGAATTTTCTTCCCAGTGCACCAATAAATATTAACCCTGCTTTATTTCTTGCTGTATTTCACTTGTTTTTGAGATTTCCTACATAAGTGAAGATTGTCAATAATGTTTTTTTTTCCAACATGGAATAACTTTAGTTTTGCATCCAAGTAAAATCTTTCTTGAGCTTTTGCTCACTCATTGCAGCTTGACAGCCTCCAGGCACCGACTGGGAAGAGGTCGTTTTCTGAGCAGAGCAGACTCAATCTTCAAAGTCTCGTGCTGCAGAGTGGCTTCTGGTGGCTTGTTAAGGCTTTTGAGGAATGAAGACTTGTGTCCTCCTCTTCCTCCAAGGAATGCCATGCTGGAGGATGGATGCACTGGCGTTGCCTGAATTCCTTTGTCTGTCCCACTGGAAGTGCATGGGCGGAGTCAGCTCTCTGGAGTCAGCTCTCGTGCTCTGTTTAATAAAAAACGAAGTGTGCAGTATAGGGAAGCAAGGAATGAAGCTGTGCAAAGTACCCAACTCTGGAAAGCAAATTGGGTGTTTGGGTCTACCAGGGAAAAATGCTGCTCTGTTAAACAATGCCCATTTGCCCTGATGAGAAAGAAAGGATCCATCCCTCCATGCTAAGGAGATTCTGATGCTCTCTGCTTCTGCCTTCATCATCAAACATGGAGCATGAGTGTTTCCACAGCCCATGACTGCTCCTGGTGCAAGAGCTTGAACTGGAGCAACAAGCGGCATCATTGGAGCTGACATCCAGACAGAAGTGCAGAGAAGTGTCTCCGTGCTAGTGGAGATGTTTTCTGCTCTAACACCAACAGTACATGCTTGGCATTACATGCCCTCAGACTGTTTTTCAGAGAGTAAGGGTAGCTCTTGTGTGGTCAAACAGGGCCATCTCTTCCCTGTTCTCAAGTCAGTTACTGGAACAGCAGCAAAGGACTGGGCCTGTACACCTAAAGTCAGGAGAGTTTTCCCAAGCCCTCTGCATGCCTGGTGACTCATATGTCTGATGAAGAAGCGAACAGAAAATTGGGGACTGGTGAGATGGGTCCTGTGGTGACGCAGCACAGCTGAAGGGTTTGTGCAGGTGGTTGTACACCATTGGAGACATCACACTTGCCCTGCCTGAGAGAGTTTTCCTATTCTGGTACTGATCTTTGCAAAACTGGAATTTCCCAGAAGTATCTGATAAAGGGAGCAGAGGTGGAAAGTGTGGGTATATGTTATACAAACAGATCCTATACAACTATATGGGAAGACTTCCTTTGAGCTGTCTTTTTAAATCCTTTCAAAGCCAAGTTGGCATCAGAAATGGAAAAAGTATTTAATTCATCTCCCATGTTTCCATTCCCCCGCAGTGCTTCAGCACTTCCCAGCATATCCATTTCCCCAGTTCTGCCTTTGGAGAGCAGGCAGTTGTGAAATGCTGGTGAAAATGGTCCATGCTGCCCATTTAGCACCGTGAAAGGAAACAGAGAGAGGCTGCAGAGCAGGACAGGCCCTGGCAGAGCACAAGTCTTAGAGGCAGCCATATATTTTTTTTCAAATGCTGGTCTTAAGCTTTTGCAGCATAGGCATAAGGCTGCATCTCCAGTTCAAAGAAGCCAGTGATCATGAAATGAGAGTAGTTGTGTTGGTATCTGTGGCCATATGCGCTCAGGGCTGCTCTGCGTGTTCTCTGTGCTGAGGGCGAAGGACCGGTGCTGCTCTGATGCTCTGCAGATGTGAGGTGCACTTCAATTGAGAAGAGAACTCGGGAGCTGTGAGGCTTGGATGCAGGGGAAACCGCAAGGTGGTGAAGAAATGGAGGCTGGGAAGTCCTAGAAGTCTTTGGGTTACTTTGTTTGCATCTCTGCGTCTTTTTGGAGCCTCAGGGATCATGGATAATATACGGATGGGCCAGTGTCAAGATCTGTATGGAACCAGTTCAGTCCAGCATCTGCATGTCATGTGTTCATTGCAACCTGCAGTTTCCTAAGAGATTTCAGCAAGCCTGTGTTTGAAACTGCTCTTCAGAAGGCTTTGCAGAGCCTCCTGCAAGAGAGAGAACAGAGCCAATGTAGGGGCTAGATGACTAGATTTGAGGAAAACTTGGACTCTGTGTTGCCAGAACAGAACTTTTCCCAAAAGAGCAGGCACAACAGGAGGAGAGGAACCAACCTTGTCCCTAGTCCACATTACAGAAGACTTGATCCTGGCTACCTTTATGGCAGTGACCTGTGCTTGCCATGCTGGCAAAAGCTGCCCTGTTCACCTTTTCCCTTCCAGCTCACCACCAGCTTGAGAGCATTGAAACTTTGCTATTTCCCTTCTAAAGCAGAGGGCTGGGATACCCGCTAGTCCTCTCATTATGCAAAAATGAGCATTTTCTTTTGTTTGGCCCTGCTGCTCTGTGGACAGTGTTCAACTCCACCTGACTCTCCAGCTGCTTCATTATCTCCTGCTCTTTTGGGTTCACATTTCACCTCCTCATCTTCCCTGCCCGTCAGCCTGCTGGTGCACCAGCCTGCTCATGTTCTGCCTCTTTCTGCCCCATCTTTGGAAATTCAAGTCCACACTTGAACCAAGTTCCCAACCCTTTCACATGCCTTTTACTAGCTTTTAGCAAGTCAGTAAGTCTGGTGCTTTTTGCCATATCATGCTACACACTCGTACTTGCCATGGAGGTGATTAAATGCTAGACTGGGACCCTAGAGAGCCTGAGGGTTCTCCATCCTTGGAGATATTCAAACTTGACCAGATAAAACCCAGAGCATCTTGTTCTAGGAGACCCTCTTTGAGCAGGCCAGATCCCAAGCTCCCGAGGATCCTTCCAACGTGTGAGTCAGTGTTATAAGAGGGCTAAGGTATGGTTTGGGTCAACACCTACTACTGTGTTTGTGACAACATTGAATTTCTCCATTTTTTTTCCTTCCAATGCAGATATTGATCCAGCTGGGCACAGCAATGAAGCCTATGGAGCCGTGGAAAATAGCAGTCATCATTTTATCAGTGATATTGGGTTTGGCCCTTATCATTGGCTTGATCGCCTATTTTTTGTGCAATTGTAAGTGTACTTTTTTTCTAATTCTGTCACAAGACATTGTATATCTCTTGCACTTACTAAGTGGTTCTGCCTGGCTATGAAAAGATGAACTATGCACAGATTCCACAGGACAAAACTTATCCAGATTCTATTAAAAACCTATGTTTTTAATACAGGAGGAAAAAGGACTACAAAACTGAATTCCTCACTTCATGAAAATTATGTTTTAAGTATTAAGACTTTGTAGTGTTTTCCTTCTGCTTCCTTGCTGCCTGTACTGGTGTTTGGTCAATAGCCTTCTGTGTAAGCCAGGGACCTGTCTAGCAGCTGATCCATGTGGAGCAAGCTCTGTTTGGACAGGTTTTTTGCAAGGGCTGGACCTGTCACTTCTAGGAGATTGCAGAATGAGAAAGAGAGGAGAGGAATGGGCTTCCTGGAACCCAAGCATCTGTCCTGGTTGGCAAGAAACCAGCTTCACGAGCCCTGAATGAAGCCATCCCATTCCCAGGCTCTGAGATACATGGATGGGGGAATATGAAGTGCATTCCTGTTAGGACAGCACCAACTGCTCCGCTGTCTCAGCTTGCTCAGATGTTAAGGATACAGCAGACTGCTGGACAGCAGATAACCACGGCCAGGATATGCTTTAGCAGTTAGTGCTGCAGCTTTGCCTTCTGCTAACTCTGTATTACAGGCCTTATCTCTAATATCCACTTCAAGGCCAGATCTTAACCTTAACTTGGTGGCTCAGTGGGTCCAAATGGCTCTGGGGAGCAACAGAACGACTTGGAGTTATCCTTCCCTGCAGGGCTGCTTTGAGCTTGCCTGGATTTGTGGAGCTAAACATGGCAGCCTGTCTTGGGCCATGTTCTGCAGGGTGCTGTGCATGTCCAAACTAATGAGGATAGTCAGTGATCTTTCCTTTTCTTCTTGTGTAGATCAGGACCGATACTATAACGCAACCTTCGTCATCTCCAATGTGCCCTATGAATCTTACTACCAGAGGCAAACCACCGAACAGTTCAGGCACCTGAGTGAAGAGATTGAATCCATGGTAAACTCTGATCTTGCTCTGTTTCTACCTGACCCATGGGGAGGAAGGGCTGTGCCTGGGTCAGAGGGTTGGGAGCATGAGGAAAAGAGGAAATCAAGCACTGGAGAAGCTGGGTGTTCCACAGCGGTGCCATTCACCTGTGATTAGTTGCGTGGGATTGAACCCACCATTTCTGTAATTGCCTCCCTGCTGTGAGGACTTGTTAATGCAGAGACACAGACATGGACATACTCAGTGCAGGAATAATGCCTCGCACACCATGTTCTTGATTGTGATATTCTGCACAGCCCATGCAGTGTCTAAACTAGAGATGGGTGAAGCATCTGATACGTGCTGCTGGCAGGGTGAATGCTGTGTGGCTTTCCTTGTCTTTTAAAACAGACAGTGGGAAAGTGAGGTGGTGCAGAAGAGAGCCTCCACAATTATTTTAGAACTGGAAAAAAAAGTGTGGTGAGAAAGTATCACATGAAGAAAATATTGAGGAAAAAGTCCTGGCAACATGTTTTTCTTAGAAAATTGATACTGTGTAGCTTCCTTTATGCTGTTAACTTGTTTTGGTTCAGTACCAAAAGGTGGAGGGATCATGCAGGGACAAGGAGGCACTGGGAACCCCACAACCTGAAGCTTAAGGTTTTGCTGTAGTGGGTTAATGAGGTCTTGTGTCTGTGTGCAAGCAGATGGTGAGCGCAGGTGCTGCCTGTGCCAGCAGCCCTGCAGGGCAGCAGACACCCAGAGAGCAAAGGGATAGCAAAAGCTGCCCACCTGGCTGCTGCTTTTGGGGAATACCAATTCCGCAGTCTTCTGTGGACATTTTGCCTGGGTTCAATTAGAGATCTGAAGGCTTCTTCTTATATTTCAGTCTCTCACAAGGCTAAATTTTATACAGATGGCACACGCGCATTACAGATGCATTATTAACACTCTCTTTTCCTTAAACAGATGTCCAGAATATTTAAATCATCCTTTTTGAGCAAAAGATATATCAGGTCCCATGTTGTCAGTATAAGGTAAGTTATATGAAGGTGAAGAAAAAGCAAAGCTGAGAATTTCTCTTTTCTCCCTACTCCTCAACCACACAGGTGCTTGCCTGGTTGTTTCAGTTTTAACAGCAGTACAGCTGTGTCTTATCTGTTAATCCTTCTGCTTCAGTGTTCACATTAGAGGGCTCTATCATCTTCAGAGGTCAACGAGGAGGAGAGATGTAACCTTATAATTGATTACTATTGTAAATGACTCTTCCCTTTGATACCTGGATACAGACTGGGGAAGGGGGGCAGGGGGCCATATAGATATAAGAACCTTGTGGGAGGGCTTTCCAAATGTTTCTCCTCTGTGTACTAGTCATGCAGTGATAAGAGCCAACACTCCTCTCTTCTTTGGGTAGTTTTGGTTTAGAATTGATTCTACTGTTGAATATTTTTCCCTACACAGCAAAAAAATGCTGCCAGGAGGACATTTGCTTCCTGCAAATGTCCTCCACAGTACTGCTTCGGGGGTCTCCTGCTTTTTAGAAGTGAGACGTTCCCTGCTTTGTTTAAGGGACTTTATTTTCCACTGCTATCTTTATCTTCTTAAAGCTCCCTGTCACATTAGTTGAAATTAGTGAACGTGGGAGCTAGACCTCAAACAATCTCTTTGCAACTTCTGGTTGCCCAGCTGGTGTATTCTTCAGGCTTGGTTTCATTGTGGGTATCTTTTTGTACAACTGATACAACTGAGTGCTGAGCCAGTGTAGCTGCACCTCTGCTGTCTTTGCTCCCAGGCCTGGCTTGGTCTTCCTGTAGCCCATTTTTTTTTTTTAAACTGACAATGTTTTATACTAACAATGAATGATCATGGCTTGCTCTAGTAACTCTCAGAGCTAACAAGGGTTTTGTCTCCAGTTGCTGGGGAGCAAACAACAATTCAGTAGAATCAGCCCATAAACGGACAGCTGATGTGATTGGGAAGAAATGTCAAATAATTTACTAATTTCTGTGCATCCAGACTGGATCTTTTGAATGACTTATTGTGCATCTGCATTTTTTGGAGAGCTTCACACTTTTCACACTCTTCTTGCTGCTGGCTGGGAGCTGGGTGGGGGTAAATGGAACATTTCCTCCGCAGCTGCACTTTTTGACCACTCCCGGAAGGTCCCTTGGGTTATTGTCACACCATGAGCTGAACTTTTTGCTACCTACTGACAGATGCAGTCATCCTTTTTCTGTGTGCAGCTATGCTGTTCATTCTGTGCATCTGTGCAGACTAGACCTGTTATCGTATGAGGAAGGCAGACAAGGCAAAATAAAATAAATTGGATTAGTGGGCAAAGAGAGGATGACACCATTGACTTTGTTGATGTTGGTTTGCAGCCCGGATCCTGGCGGAGTGCTTGCATATGTTGTTCTGGTATTTAAATTTGCCTCAACTGATAATGAAGCAGCAACCTGGGGTCATATCAACAGAGTGTTACGCAAAGGGCTGCAAGCAAGCGCCACGTTCTTGGAAGTTGACCAGTCTACCCTTAGACTCACAGGCAAGTACCATAGGTTTGTGTTTTTAGCTTGGAATTTGTTCCTCATACTTTGCTGTCCTCAGTGTAATGAGTTTCACTTTATTATGCAAACATGTGTCACTGCTGTTTTCTTCTCCTGTCTCAAAATGGTAGTTTGGACAGGTCAGGTTGCCTTGTTGGCTGACAGCCCAAGAGCCATGGCACAATGAGCTTCCTTAACCATGAAGGGACCAAGTTCCCTTGAGCCAGGTTACATCCTGCCATATCCACCAGAAAAAGACTTGGCTCCAAAATTGTGAGTTCACCAACTACTTTACCTTCTGTTTTCATTATTAAAAAATAAAAGAAAAAAAAAGAAAAGCTGAGATTATTCGATTCCCTGTCACCTGCTGTTTTCCTTCCTTGTGTGAATGGGTTGCTGTACCAAGTCGGTTTCTAGCCTAGTGCTGAGCTTCTCAGGGGAGCGATCCTGTCTGGTGCATCTGTCATTGCCTACTATGACAGTCTGGCAGGGAGAGGTTTTATTGGGAAGAAATCTGTGTCATTACAATTTAGCTCCAGTCAGTCACAGCACTGAAGACTTGTGAAGACTGTTTTGAGCACCTTGCTGTGCTTAATCTGACCAAATGCATATAAGCTTTTGTATGATGCCTTTTCTATGATACAGGACCCAGCATATATAGATGTTTTTGGACCTATTTGCCAAGTATTTGCTCTTGTTCACCACTGAGCTAGGGCAAGAAAAGTACGTTCTTAGGCCTTATATTTTTAGTGATGGACAGAAGGTTATCTGAACTTCTGCAACAGAGCACACTTTTCCTGTGATTCTTCTGTCATTCCACACAACAATCCCAGCCATTTTCATGGCTGGGTAAGGAAGAGTATCAGGTAGGAGCATAAGATATTCTCACTGTGTTTTGTTTGCTTGCCATTTCAGAGCTGAATAAGGAAAAGGGAGAAAACCTTTTAAACAACTGTAAGTACAAGCACTTGAAAATTCGTCCAGGGATATGGTACTAGAAGTGCTGTGGTTACCATATTTCTAGGTTTAAGATCAAAGTTGAAAAATAACTTCTAAAAATTACTAAAGCAGTGGATAATGCATGACCCAGGGAAGACTTTTCTTGCTTTCTTGAGTTATACTGACTTTCAGACTTTTAGGGGATCAGACTTTTTTAGCTCTTGCTTTGATTTTTAACTGTGGAAATAGGTTCCTTAAAGGCATGTAAATGGACTGCTTTTGGTGAGCTTTGCGTGAGGACCACAGCTGCACTGAGAGGGCCTCAACTCCTGGCCCTCTGCTTCTCGCTAGCGGCAGTTTCATTGTTCCTCTCTTTCTGTGTTGCTCCCTCTGTGAGTCTAATGATAGTTCCCATTCGAAGCGAGACTCTGGTGCCCTTGCATATAATGTAGAGCTGCCCTCTCTTTGGCAGGCTGCGGGTTGAGGAGGCAGGTGACAACCTTCTCGGGAGTGGAGCGAATAGCTGGTGGGCAGCCTGCACACGACGGGGAATGGCCCTGGCAAGCCAGCATCCAGCTCGACGGGATCCATCGCTGCGGCGCGTCGGTGATCAGCACTACGTGGCTACTGACTGCAGCCCACTGCTTCAGAGGGTAAGCCCCTGGCACCTTCCTGGCCCTGCAGCCTTTGGGGTTGTTGGGTGCTCTAGTAGGACCTTACATGACCTGCTGACACTTGTATCTGCTGAGGCATTATGCAGTTTGACTGTGCTGTCTTCCTTAGGTGACGTTGCATTTTGATGCTCTATAGGAAAGCTGAACTCTGAGGAATCCTATTCCCCTGTGACTTAACCACCAATGTCTTTCAGCGGAACAGACCCTCGGAGGTGGACTGCCAGCTTTGGGACTCTGCTGAGACCTCCGAAACAGAAAAGATTTGTCCGGAACATTGTAATTCATGAGGGTTACAGTGACCACCTCCATAACCATGAAGATGACGTGGCCCTTGTGCAGCTGGCCTCACCTATCAAGTTCACAAGTGATGTGCACAGCGTCTGTCTTCCCGAAGCATCCCATGACTTCCCAGACAACGCCTCCTGTTTTGTCACAGGTTGGAGAGCTCTGAGCAATGATGGTGAGTGTCTCTCCTCTTCCAATACCCTCCCACATACTTATTGGAAAAGCCTCCTGTTAGATTTTTGTTATTCATTTATTTTGAGTCGATCAGACCTTGTTTGATAGATGCATTAGCTAGTGGTGCACTTGTTGATTTTGTTCACTGTTTTGTGGGGATTTTTAGTTGGCAGCTGGAAAAAAGTATAGGCTGGCCATGCAAGGATGAGAATAGCTTTTCTGTTGCTGTTTGCTCATCCATTCTCCCTGGCCTCTTCCTCTGGCTTTAATTTTCATAGAAATTCTTTGCCCTCCAGCTTTGTCAGTCATAGATGTATTATAACTGTTTTGGTCAGTTATTCACTCTTGGGTCCTCATTCTGGCTTCATTCCTCAAAGTACCTGAAAATGACCTTCATTTCAAATTAGCAGTGTTAAAGAATTGAGACTTTGGCATATGAGAGCCACTTGACTAGAAGCTGTGTTTTGAGTTAGGCTGTTGGTGTGTTGAGTAGTTGTCCGGAGCCACATTTCAGTTCACAGAGTGACTCTTTCCACTGGCATCAAGGGTGTATCTTGTATTCTACAATAGGGAATTGAGCTCTGGAACATGTACAGAAAAATCCATCATTGATATAAGAATTATGTTAAATAGTATCTGGTGAGGATGAAAGATGGAGAAAGGGTTTTGTTTGGGACCAATAAAGGACTTCAGGAGAAAATAAATCTCTTCTTCCTGAGACCTTGGGCATATCCCTCTATTGACTGCAGTGTCAGAAAAGCTGTTACGAAAGTCTGGTTACTTGTAATTCTCATGCACTTTAGGTGCTCCCTGTGTGCACACCGTAATGCTGCTTTTCCTTATAGGCTATAGTGTTAATCAACTTCGACAAGCAGAAGTGAAAATTATAAGCACCAAGATTTGTAATATGGGGCATGTGTACCACGGAGCGATAACACCTGGAATGCTGTGTGCGGGATACCTAGAGGGGCAGGTGGATGCCTGCCAGGTAAGTGTCACCCTACGTAATATAGGAATTAAATGGTAGGCTGGATGGGACGTGATGTTTCCTAGTAAAGAAATAGGAGAATTACAAAATAGCTGAGGTTGGAAGGGACCTTTGGAGCTCATTTGATCCAAACCCCTCCTCCAGGAGGGTGACCTAGAACAAGTTGTCCAGGATCCTGCCCAGACATAAACATGCTTTGGAAAACCCTGATAAAGTTATGGGCTTTAAGGTCTTGACTGATGTAAATGAATGGCTTTATTGTTTCTGGGCTGAAGTTTGCTTCTGTGCATGTTTTTTGCATATAGTACACTTGTGAGAGAATGCAGGGTGTGGAATGGGAGAGACACTGATTTAGGCACAAGCTGTCTATTGCTGCACTATTTGTTCACTGTTTGCCTGTGGATGTTTCTCTCCTTAGGGGGACTCTGGTGGGCCCCTGGTGAATGCAAACTCCAGAGGAATCTGGTATCTCGTGGGAATAGTGAGCTGGGGAGATGAATGTGCCAAACGAAATAAACCTGGAGTGTACACACGAGTGACCTATTATCGAGACTGGATCACCTCCAAAACGAACATCTGAAGCCTACAGTGGGTTAAGCTCTGCAGGCCGTGTGAAGGCGATTCCTCTGACACATTCTGCTCTGTGGTTACCCTCTAATTGGATGCTGGCTGAGCTTGTGGTGACGTAGCAAATGCCAGCAAGCTCAGGGTGGTCTAGGACTTGAAATTGCTTTGGCCTACAGCCAGAGAGGAATGGACTCTAGCTGGACTCTAGCTTCTAGTATGACCGGGAGCTGCTTGTTCAGGGAGTACTCTGCTGAAGGGGCAGTGACCTTGGCCTCTCTGCTCTGTGCTTCCTCTTTTCACTGTGACCAAATGTCTTGGCAACTGCTTTTGTACTCAGGTACCATGATCCTTCACCAGTGTCCTAGACAAGTTGTAACTGAAATGTGGAGCATCTGTTTGTTGTGTGCTCTCCAGGCTCCGTCTTGCTGTAGGTGAGCTAGAATCAAGCCCTGAACTCAACTGCTGGGCTTGAGATCAAGAAACACTTTCCTTTCACGCCAGTCTATTGTCATATCATAATATTTGATTGAATTTCCATTTTGTTGTGTTGTATGGTTCTGAATAAAAGTCTTGTTGGCTTTTTGCACAGTGTGAAGGATTGTAACAATCTCAGCTGGGCTGTTGCTAAACGAATGAGCTGACCAACCTGCTTGGTCTTGTGAATGATGTTTTATAAGTTAACGTGTATTTTCAGCTGCATCCTGAAAACTTGGCCTTGTGCCCGTGGTGGAGATACGGTAGTGGGGGAACTGGCACCCTCAGGACAGCACAGAACTTCAGTCCGACCCAGGAATCAATGTAAACATCTCTTCTTGCAGGAAGTAACTGCCCCTGTCCCCATGTTTCCCCATCCACAGTGAAACCACAAGAATGGTGGAAAAACTTAGTCCCCACCTACACCCCACGGCAGAACGCATCTGTGATGCTGGGGATGCGTGTGCACACAGATCCTCTCCAATGCTCTGTGCAGATGCTGGTCTGAACAACAGGAATAAGTGTGGTCTTCGAATCACCTAAGACACAAGTGGTTTTTTTTTCCCTTTGGGTCCGTAAAGAAAATAAACTGCAAAGGAGATGCCAGCCACACTGCCAAAGCCTGCAGCTGATCCCATGTGGCAAGCAGGCAGGTAACTCGTGCTGGAATAGAAGAGGCCAAAAGCAGAGAGGCTCTCTGTGTCCTTCTGGTCAGAAGATCTGGTGGCAACCACCCCTCAGTGATCAGTCATGATTGAAATGCTGTCTGAATTGAGTAAGAGTCAACTGATGTTGCAGGGTCAATTCTAACGTGAAGGACAAGAATCTGAAACTGTTGTGTGTTCTGCATTTGTGTGTATTGGGAAGACCTGGCACATAAAATCTTCTGTCAGGGAGCTTCTCCTGTGCATTGTGAGCCCCAGTATAACAAAACCTTGGTGGCTTGGTTTTTATATAGGGCACCAAGTATCCTGCTGGCTCCATTGGTCTGTTCAACAAATCTCATTTTATGCCCTGAAACATTGTCTGTAGAGGATGCTGGAAAATGGTCTGAGACAGATATACCTGAGTTTTTTGGCAGAAGAAATTCTGTTAGCAGGACAGTGAGTAAAGTCAGGAAACTTGATGACAAAGAGCCTCTTTGCAAGATACCATGAACTACCAGTTCCCAAAACACTTCAAGCTTGTTTTTGCCAAAGGGCATAATGGTTCCTGCTGAATTTGTTTGGAATTTAGGAATCTAATATTTTTAGGCTTGTAAATCCTATGATGTCATTTGTTCCCAGAATCGGGTAAGTAGAAGTCTCGATGATTCTTCTCCATCTGTGAACTTTCCAGCTGTACTTATCTTAGGAACAAAAATCAGAAAGTCTGAAGTATTTTGCCCTGTGTAGAGGGTGGGAGTTGGTATCACTCCCCAGACTAGTGGGTTTAGGGCTGAAAATTTGAATCTCATCATTTGCTTCAAGAGTGACCGTTTCTGTATCTCAGATCAAGAACCCAGTTTACCTTTCTGCTGAGTACCAGTGTGGTGCAGCCAGGAGCTGTGGGACTGAAGAGGACTTGATATTTTGACTACATGTGTTTTGGGGGTCTTTATTTTGGACTGTCTATAACCTCGCCCTGTGAACTTTGAGTTTTCCTAGTAGCAGCTGGAAAAGTCTTCTGGTTCAGTTCCTTATGGAAGATATCTAGTTTGTGTGCTTGGATGCCTCTTGGCAGAAGCAGCACTTTAAAGAGCATGCCTCAACCACAGTGAATCGTGCTGGTATCAGTGGACCTGAATTCATCTCCTCCTCGTGGCAAAATTTCCATCAAGGTCAACATTGTCTACCTTTGCCTGAGGGAAACTGTGAAAACGTGAAGCAATGCAGGTGGAAAAGCTTTTGATTTGATCTGCACAAAACTTGTCTGCAACTTTGTCTGCACAAAACTTGTTTTTATAGGAATTATCATCAGCACTTGAGGCAGAACATGACATCGCTAATAATACAGTTCTGCAAGACACACAGGCATGTATTCCCTTTGTAAAGTTAATAAAATCACTTCAAATAATCTCTATTGTTTTGTGTACTTATATTCCATGTTACAGCAAGCAACTATATATGATGAGGGTTCCCGTATTTTGGATCATGTTGCATTCATCCTATACTACGTATTTACTGGCTTTTATGTCATTTTGCTCTCTGGTCTTGGTTTTCATTTACCCCAAAAGGTGTGTTTTCCATGTGTTTGTGCTGTTCAGGCATTACCCTATGCCACTGACTCTTGATTTGGGGGCAGGTGTCTTGGGAAGGGAGCTCTGATTCCCAGGAGGGCTCAAAACTGCTGTAGTGGGAATGGGAGTGGGTGTCCCCTCCACACCACCCCGAATCCAAATGTCCCTGACTTGCCAGGTTGCAATAGCTCTGACTTCACTGACTTGGCATTGGAGGAGTGGGATTGGAGATCTCTGAATTCAGCACCCAGTCTTGGACTCGACTGCATGGAGGTTACCCAGTTGGGTGTGCAAGTGGGAGCTCTGGACATGAAGCAAGAACCAGCCACTAGAGGGTGAATGACATTGTGTGAAAGCTTTAAACCATTTCTGCTGGCTCTCTTTCAGCTTGGTGGACATGACTTGGAACCATAGAATCCTTATGATTGGAAAAGACCTTCAAGATCATCGAGTCTAACTGTAAACCCTTCAGCATGTCCCTAAGCACCTTATCTACATATTTCTTGAACACTGCTAGGGAGAATGAGGTGTTCTGCCCAGGTTCTGTTGAAGATGGAGGTGCTGCAAATCAAGCAGCATTATCTCACAAAGCTTGAGGAGACCACAGCTGTGCTGCTCTTAGTGTGGCCCTTCAGAGCACTGAGTGAGTTTTCATCTCTCTCCCCATCAGAAAGCCTGCATCCACACACTGCATTTGACACGCATAAACTTGGTATGCCTGGGCAGAGGGCTGAGCAGATTTTGCCTGTTCTCCCTCCGCCAAGGTCACAGTATTGTGGAAAAGTAGAAGGCATCACATTAGCACATTAAGAAGTTTGTCCAAGTTATACCATATTTGGAGCTAGAAAATTAAGCTCTTCATAGACATTCTGGAGACCATCAGTCCTAGTCTGTAATACCTATAAGCTAAGGGGGAGATCTTGGGATCTGGAGAGGGAAAAGCAGTACAGTTGCTTTAGTCTAGTAATAGAGGATGTATAAGCCATGTTGTGGGTGAGAATGGGGCGTTTTTATTTGGAAGAACAGTAGCCCTTTGGTCACATTTTAATGGGTGAAGAGCAATAAAGGGAGCCTTAAACTAGGAGCAGTCATCTTAAGGTGACCTCTTACTACAATTTTTATTTATAAAGTTGCTTTTTGTTAAGTTCTTAGGGAGAACGTGCTGTTTGCATGAGACTTGTTTAAGGCATTAATGAGCATTCTGTAGCTGGCAGCTGTGCCATGACCCAAGGATATGTTTGGCTGGCATTGCTGTATCTGTCTGGGGGAACTCTGTGGGTGGAGTTTCTGTTTGAGGGTGTAAATGCAAGAACTGGATGGAAGAACTACTGACTTGTTCTCTGCATGTGTAGTTAAGCCTAGATCCTTCTATAAAACCTAACTTGTCCCAATTTCAGCTGCTCTGGGGGCTTGGGTCCATTAATTGCTTCAAATAAAATCTTCCACTCATCCAACTAGAGTACCTGAGGACATACCACAAATGGCTATTCATGTATCTTATCGTAGAGTAATACTCTCTTTTCTAATTGAATTGGTTCTTCACTGACATTACCTTTGCTTTGCAGTAGCTTTGAAGAATATTTTATGTTTGCAAATGAACATTTATTGATAGCATCTTTTTTTCTCAGAAGGAAATACCCCATTTCTATAAAACCAGCGGAAATAATTTTGTGAATTTATTATTCAGAAATGTGACGAGTTTCTTCACTGTGGGGTTGGAGAGGTACAAGGAATGTGAGATGTGTTGGTGATTCACTTGATTAGCACATTAATTCCTTCCTCCTTGAAGGAAGTATGTTTGCTGAGTCCTATTTGCCCCTCTCAGCTCCTCTGCTTTCCCTTCAGGTTGTGCTGTGGGGCAGGATGGGCTTTGAGGAAAGCCTTGCAGTCAGCCTGGCACCTGAGTTTGAACCTCAGATCCTTCTTTGTAGGTAAAGGCCTATCATGATCAGCTGCCCAGAACTGCTGTGTAGCTCTGACATTGCTCAAACTTTTGGGATGCCCTGCAGTCCACAACCCTCTGAGCTGTGACCTAGACAGTCTGGCCTCAATCTCTGGGCTAGGATAGAATCATAGAATCATTATGATTGGAAAAGACCTTCAAGGTCATCGAGTCCACCAGTCCTTCAACACCCTGCCTGCTAACCCATGGCCCTGAGCCCCTCATCTACGCATTTCTTGAACAGTGCCAGAGGCGGTGACTCCACCACTTCCCATGGGCAGTGTGCTCCAATGCTTGGCTCCTCTTTCCATATAGATTTTTTCCTAATATCCAACCTGAGTCTCCCCTGGTACAACTGAAGGCCATTTCCCCAGTTTGCTTGGCTCTGTTACCACCTGTTGAGTAACAGATAAACATACTAGGGCACAGAGAGGGGGAAATAAATACTTTATGAGCTTGCTTGACAGAGAGTACATGTTACTCAAGCATGAGTTCAGCCAGCAGGTCTTAACACAGGCGACCTATGCTCCCCAAACTGCAACCCCCCTGGGTGCCTAGCACCTGCCTATATTGAGCTGCTTTTTCCCATCAGTAACTCAGGCTCTGATTGTAGGACCAAGAACTTGGGCTCCGTGGTCCTTGGTTTGGTCTAGAAGTCTCAAAAACCAGTGCAGTGTAGGGCACCCCAGGTGGTTGTTCAAGAGAACTGCACATACCTTCCTTGGTGCTGCTGCAGAGCCAGGGCGGGCAATGACTTTGTACCTGTGGCAGAAAGCATCTCAGAGACCCAAAGCTGTCTTGCCTTCCCCTAGGGGAATTAGCTGCTAAGAACTAACATGAAAACAAATCCAAAACAGCCACTTTCTGGGCACATGGAGACAGGCAAAGTCTCATCCCAAGTTTGGTGTCTCCTTCAGACAGGTTGGCAGCTCTACACTGGTGCTCCCCATAAAACTCCCCGGCATTTTGGCCGTGCAAAACCATGTGTTGTTCTTTTAAGTTGGGCAATAGCTCTAAAGGACAAGCTGGACTTATTTTTTTCTGGAAGTGCCTTGCTTGTTTGGAGACCCAGCCCAGCCAATGTGAAAATCTCGTGCCTGTTCTGTGATGCGTACCTGGCACCGCGCAGAGGATCCGCACGGCGGCTGGACAGAGTGGCTTGTAAGCCAACTTGCTAGGCAACACCTGGAAGAAAATGTGGGCCGGCCTGTTTGGCTTTGCCAAGTAGCAGCTCTGGCTGAGCAGCTGCCGAGGCCGGGTACCTGTGTGTTACCTTTTGGGCTTGAACAGGGCGACAGGCTATGAATTCTTTTCTAACTGCTCTGGCACTGGGGGATTTCTGTTGTCTAAGGGCGTTGTTGGTATTCTGGGCTGGCCCTTCTGGCTGCAGCTTAGACGGGTGTAGCAGTTTCTGTTACAAGGGCTTGGAAAGAAGGATTGTTTGGAAGCCAACCAGGGCAGGATCTTGCATACTTCAGAGCTTGAGGCCATTCCTATAGCATCTGGAAACCTCGGCACATTTAGTGCCTTAAACCTGCAGGGGCACATAATAAAGTCTGGCCCCGAGTGCCTTTTTCGTAGCTCAGGTTGAAAAACCTGGCTTGTCCAGCAGCACTGCTGCTGTCTCCGCAGAGTCATTCTACATTTCTCCTGGATTTTATGGTTTTATTTTCCTCCTTGTGAGTTATTAAAAGTGTTGTCTGAGAATTGCAGTGGTCAGGGAAAGGATGGGATAACAAGCTTGGGACTTTTTAATCAAAAAAGTTTTGTAGTTTGTCCAACAGATGACGGTAGAAAGTATGAAGAAGTTTAGCTCTTCTAGATCTCCTCTGGTTTTTGAATGCCAACCTCAAGAGACCCTTATTTCTTCATATCAGAAACCTGAAGACACAACTGAGCTGCCAAGGTGAGCAGATGGAAAGTGAGTTGATGGGACTGGGGAAGGATTTTGTTGTAGTCGACCCAGTTGGTCTTATCAGATGCTTTTAGCCGGGCAGATTAATTTGGGCTGGGAGGGATGTCCGCAGGTCATCCAGCCCAGCCCTGTGCTCAGAGCAGTTCTAATTAGTTCAGGGTGCTCAGGGCCTTGCGCTTTAACAGAACTTTGGCGAGTTCTGTTCGATATCACTGGGAAAACCTTCACTTCTTGATTTAAGAGCAGTGATTGACCACTCCCTTGGGTCTAAAATCTACATCCAGGATTGAGTAACTGACATACAACTATGTGAAACACCTTTGCTCTTAAATTATGAAGATGTCATTGCTGTGGGGCTGGCCAGTGGGCTTCTCTCAAGGCATGTTCCCATGTGTAGGGCTGTGCAGCCCGTGGCAGCATGCAAACATAAACCACCATAGCTTATTATTACTATTACTAAGCAAGTGATCTGCCTGAGCAGCTGAGTGGACTTTGCACGGTTAAATGAAGAGAATTGCTATTGCGTCTTTTTACACTTTCATTCCCCAAATCCTGTGCGCCCACATTCACAGATTTCTACCCCATGGACTCAGTACTGCTTCCCTAGTATTAACCAAAAAGACTACTGTCTTTGCTCCCTGAGTAACTGCTACTACCAAGCACTTTGCAATTTTCTAATTTATTCTAAATAAATTAAAAAATGATGCTCCTTAATGATTGCCTTTTCTTGATCTGGCCGTGCCACTGTTCTCACAGAATGGAAATGGGTTTTGTGTGTTCTCACTTAGGAAATTTAATCTCCATGTGAGGAGGAACTTCTTTCCTGTGAGGGTGCCTGAGCCCTGGCACAAGCTGCCCAGAGAGGCTGTGGAGGCTCCTTCTGTGGAGATCTTCCAAACCCACCTGGATGTGACCCCATACCACGTGCTCTGGGCGTCCCTGCTGGAGCAGGGGTTGGACTAGATGATCATCTAGAGGTCTCTTCCAACGTCAACCATTCTGTGATTCTGTGACTCAAGAAACTCAGGTTTATTTTGATAACTAAATGTCCTACTCTCATTTATATGAAGCAGATCTTGACAAAATTTTCATGCCCATGTTTTTGAGAACAGCTTCTGTTATTCCTTCTCTGGGATAATGATGTGGAGGTCTGTCCTGCTTAGATGAGCTTTGAAGGTAACCAAAAGTACATTAATTTGTTGTCCAAGTCCAACCCTTCCTCTGGTACAACCTTCTGAGACCTTTGGCCACCTGCTTTGGCCACAAGATGATGATCTCTCTAGCCCAGGTGGGCAGAGATGGACTGGGCATATCATCGAAAGAAGTCCGTACTTAGACCCTGAACACTTCCAGGGCTACTTTTTTTTCCAGTGTGGTTGACCTAGGTACACAGGGCACCTTATTAGTGGCCTCCAAATGTTGAATGATGAAACTAAAGTTAGTAACCCACTAACAGCACTGCTAGGTTTATCGATGTGAACAGACCGCTGTGCACAGCCTCAACATGACCACACTGGGAAGAAATTGTTACATGCTTCTTCAATTTACATCCCCTACGAATTTTTTTTTTTTTACTTTTTTTTTTCATCCTAAGAGTGTATTTTGTAAGTCTAACACATTTTGTCATTGTAGTATTAAAAGGAAAAGAAAATTAAACTGAAGAGTTTTAAGGTACTTTCCTAACTTTGGGACTGACTTGGATCAAAAGCATGGAACCCAGGAGTTTCTGAGGGGGTATTTCTGTTTCTGGGTGCAACAGGGATTTCCTTTTACCCCAGTGCCTTTCTGCACAAGATTTGGGGTTTCTTTAATCAGTCTTGAGAAAGAGAATAACAAGTGGCAGGAGGGAGGGTACATAAAGCCCAAGGAGTTATTAATACATTATAGATGCTGTGGATTAATCATTTAAACCCACATAAGGTAGGTAACTTCAACCACGTGTTTCTTACAAGGAGGTAGCAGAAACCTAAAAAACCATCAATATGATCAAAGTCATGAAAGACATCAGTGATGGAGAAATGATTTCTCACAAAACCGAGAATAACATTTGGATACTTCATTGGAAAATATCAAAAATTTGGAAGTTAAAGGTGGTCTTGGTGCACATCCAAGCCCACCCAAGACTGGAAGAAAGAAGTCACTTTCCAGTAATTTTTTTTATTTGTTTGGGGTTCTAGATGAAAGTGCGAAATTTCTCACCCCCAAATATTCTTTCTCCCCTTTCCCCCCCGCCTCCCCCTGGCTCCAAAGACTTGTGTTTGTGCCAGGAGAAGGGAATTCTGGGGAGATTGGTGGCCCTTTTCACCGAGTAAGCAGTTTCCACAGGCGGGGTTATGCCAGCCATTAAATGACTAACATATAATTAGGAGGCTGGATACTTATAGTAGCCATGTCCCCGATGCCGAGGGAGTCCGGGACGGCTGGCGAGGAGTGAGCACGGAGGGAGACAGGCCTTGGCTGGCCGAGCCATTTATGTCTGTATTTATTTTTGTGCCGGGCCGTTGTGGTGGCTGCCTCCGGAGGCAAGTGGCTTCACAGTGCTCTCCCGGGGAGCGCACGGTAGACACTGCTGCTGCTCTGCAGAAGGCTGGCTGGAGGGGAACGAGCTGGGCAGAAAGGGAGTGCTAGAAAAGGGAAATTTAAAGCACTTCCTGCTCTCCCGTGGCGAAGAATGAGTCTTCTCACCCCGGCCGCTTTATCTGCTCTGTCCATCTCTGCCCCGGCAGCGCTTTGATGCCGAGCCGATTGGAAGGTTAGAATCTCCTTATCACCTCCACGCTTACCTCTGTTTGTTTTTATTCAGAAGTTTGCTCCTTCGTTTTGCAACAACCCACGCAGGGTTGGGTGTTGCGCCAGCTGGGCCTCAATGAAGGATCTGCATTCAACACCTTTCCCTTCCCGGCACTCCAGTCCACGCAACTCCTGGGTCTTCCAGCAGCACTCGCTTCGCAGCCCAGATTTTAGTCAAGCTGTGGTTGGAGGTCAAAAGGGCTATCAGACCTACCGGGACCTGCCATGGGATCTTCAAAAGTAGGTGACACGTTTTAACTGTGCAAGGCTGATTTGGAGGTGTGATGGTAGTAAAGGGCTACAGGCAAACTTTAGAACTCAATGGACATATAGATCCACCCAAAATTTCCTTTTTTTTTCTCTTTTCTTTCATTCATTCTTTCTTTCTTTCTCTTTTTTGCTGTCCTCAGATTTCCCCGGTTCATTTCTATCCCCTTCATTTTTGCATGAGGGTGCATCATGGATCCTCCTGAAAGGCAGGGCATGAAAGGGGGCAGTAGAAGGAGGAGAAGTTGTTTGGAGAGCTGCAGTTTCCATGGAGGGTTTGGACATTGTGGTTTGACTGAATGGGATCAGGGATGACTGGAATGAGAAGGGCAGTGGGAAATTCTTCCCTAGCATGGCCATCAGCTCAGACACTTGTTTCCTGGTTAGGATGCAATGGCTTAGGTCAACAGCCTCGATTCCCTGCCTTGTCCTACCCCCAGCAGGATTTTGTTGCACTCGTGTGGAATCCAGGAAGCTCTTTTGTGTCGATATCTAATTATAATAAGATAATTCTGCGGAAATAAAAAGTGGGTTTTGGTCAGCTCTAACTGTACTGTTATTTCCCCCAACCCTGCCAATGGCCTCAGCTGAATCAGTGAAGCCAAGACAGTTATTCAAGGAGAAGGTACCAGCCAGACATTCATCATCCTATCTTGTATTTCAAGCTCTAAGGAAAAAGCTGTGATTTCTAGGGATAAAGTCTTTTATCTTTGAAAGCATTTTCTGCAGGCAGAGTTGCTGGACTTGTTTTACAGTAACCTAATTTAGAACATATTGCCAGAAACTTCAGAGTATTTTTACAAAGATTGGGAGTTTTTTATAGACACTTAGTGCCTGACCTGCTAGTCTTTCCTTGTTCAGAATAGTATCTGCTCTTAAAAATTTATCGTGTGCCTACTGAAATTCACAGTTTTCTGTTTAATTTTCTGGCTTCTGGATTCACGTGGCTATAGGAAATGCTAAATCTTTGAAATTTTCTGTTATTGTTGCCTCAGTGGTTGGCAAAGCTTAAAATTGTGACTCCCAAGAAACAAAAGTCTTAATTAAGTGTAATGTATTTTTCTTTTAAGTCAGTGTAATGTATTTTTCTTTAATGCCCTCATAATCTGTCTGGATGACTGACTTTTGTTGTGTGAATGCTTAAGATAGCAATGCTGTAGTCCCACCTCTGCCTGGGCATGGGACAAATGGTTGTGACTGCTCGCAAGTATTCCTTATTCCTCAATATTTAAAAAAAAAAAAAAATCATTATTTTATTTTCATGTATTTTCAATAACAATTTTTGGCATGCTTAACTAAAAACATAATTTCTGGAGTGCCCAAATCTGTTCTTGATGGCCAGTGTTTTTCTCAGAGTCAAACTCTGACTCAAAGAGTCAAACAATACAATTTGAAATTTGCAAGAGAAGACTTAGTTCAGCTTTTGGCACTTAAGTCCCTGTTTAACATCACGAAGGATCTGGTTCCCTCAAAAATACTAATACCTTTAAATTTGTGTTACTCTGAACTTCAGTAAGGAGGCAATCGCCATTGCAGCCTCAAAAACTAGTTTGCCCATGTTACATAAAGAGGGAAAACTTAGTGCGGGGTGTCTGAATAGGAGAATTGCCACCCCATTTTTTTTCCTAGTTAGATGTGATCTAGTTGCTATGTCTTGGGGATGTCAACAGTGATGTACATAATTTTAATAACAGTGTATACTGGAGGGTAAACAACCCTTAGATCCAATTCAGTGTATCAGACCGAGTGTATTTCTTTAATAATGCTCAAAGCACCTGGATAAAAGAGAGAAATACTGTCCCTGTTTAAAATGGAGACACAAAAGCTCTTGGGAAGGTTGTGTGGGCTTTGGAACTTTTGCTCTTATGAAACAATTTTAATTTTGCTTCCATGTGAGAGCAAGAAGTGAAGTCCAGTGTGCAAAAGAGATGTGTTATTTCCTTTGTAAACTGATAGGTTTGGGCTGCACTGAGACAAGAGCCTGATTTATTTGATGTGGTGTTTATAACATCCTTTACTATAATGCCCTTTAATGAAAGGTGTGCTTCAAAGTCCTTTTAGCATATTGGATAAAAGTTTGAATTTTCGCTTGACACTGATTGCTTTTCTCCCATATCCCTCTATTAAAAAGCAAAAAAACACACAAAAAAACCAAAACCCCACAGACTTAAGTGGCTGATCACAGCATCCTTCCTGTGCCTGGCTTGTAAATTCAGAATTTACCCCCAGCTCAGTGTTTATTGCTGTGAGTCCTCTTCCTATGAAACAGGTTTCTGGCAGGACTTCTTGCGCATGATGCGAGGAGATATTTGGCTACAGATAAATAACAAGGGGCTCAAAATCACCTACCATCTCACAGAAAAAGTCTTGATGTTTTGGTGGCTATTTCCAGGGAACTGTCAGAATCCTCTCTTAGTTTCTTGGTGAAGGCATCTGAGGAAACCTCCTCCTGGAACTTAACCATACTTTCATGTTGTGGATGTTTAGGGAAAAAAAAGAAAAAAGACATCCCAGGTCCTCTGAAAACAAGTTCCTGCTCTGTTAAGCCTCTAAGAGCTAAAAATGAAAAAAAGCTTTTTATTAAATTAAATTCAGAACCTGATGCTCTAAATCTGCTTCCTGCAGCTCTGTGAAATGGTGACCTCAAACAGGTTTCATGGATTAGACGAAAGCTCTGTGTGTGAGTAAAATCTTACACCTGGGAGAAGCTGATTACTGAATAACAAGGAACTTTAAAGGGAAGAAATTCAGAATAAGTTTTTATACATTTTATCTTATGCATGAACGAATACCAAAAGTGGTTTCAAGTACGGAATATTGCCTGTTTAATGGCCTCCCTTCCCCATTACTGCTGGTCTCAGATTACTTTTCCACTGCTGTACTGGGTTCTTATTTCTTCGCAGCCACCTGAGGCTGAGGTGGGGAGATGTCTTAGGAAGATCTGTTAGTGGAGTCTGTTACCTTTGATCACTAACTAGAGTGGTGGGAAGATTAAAAAGAAAAAAAGAAAAAGCCATTACAAATTAAATCAGAAGCAACCAGTGCATGCATGGTGAGTTATCTGGTTTAGCTGAGCTAGGCCTCACACTGAGGAGTGAGTAGAAATGGACAGTGGACACAGCACTCCTGCAGGTTATGGTGTGCTTCTCGTAGACTTCTTTTCTAATCAAAATTCTACCCTAACAGTCTTATGAAATTTCTCTTTTAATCACTTGATTTGTCCTATTTCCTGCTTACTCTCCAATAAGGAAAGCGGTTGTGTCCTTTGGATAGAAGGGCCCATTTGTGGAGAAATTAGGGGGAGCTGAGCATTTTCCTATGCTTGATGCTGAATGCTTGGGATCGTCTTGATCAGTCAGCCTAGAAATGTGAGGCACAGAGAAACATGGGACACAAGGAAAGCTATAAAAGAGAGGTTGAACAACCGAAAACCTCTTCAATTACTGCAAGCAGATACTATACTGAATTAACATCTTCAGGAAATATTCTTGAGTCTTCCCACTTCCATGTGTTGCGTTTCTGCAGTTAATATTTTAAGGGAGCTTTCATCAGGCACAGAAATAACCTCAGAGTTGTTCGTGACCAACAGTTTGCTTAGTTTCAGTCTTTTCAGGCTTTTTTTTTTGGTGCAGAAGCACAGATGCATTAAAAATAAAAAAGTGAGATTAAATAAATCTCTTCCAGGGGATAGGAGGACTAAAGCACAACATCAGGTTGGAAAGAGCTTTTGAAGCCAGGGTAACTCAGAACAGATATCAGTGACAATTTTTTTTTTCAGTTTAGTTTAGTCTAAAACTAGACTAAACTAAACTTGATTTAGAAGGAGTAGCTTTGGATATTTATATATGATGTACAAGCTTTGCTGCCTGTTGACCCACTGACTTACTCCCACACACACAACTGTACAAGTGGCTTGCGGGGATTTTCATTTTATTTTAATGTACTTAAGCTTGTGGCTCATGAGGCCTGTGATCCAGGGGTGACTTGGTGTGAATGTGGGAACGTGCTGAGAGACTTTCATGCCCTCAGGAGAGGGTCTCTACACCCTGCTTTCCTGGGAACGGCTGTATCTTCATCCAAAGGGTGTGTGTGTGTTTGAGCAAGGAAGGCAGCTGGCTCTCGAATAAAAGTTTCTTTGCCAAAAGTCCTGACTTCCTGTTCTGCATTTTGTAATGGCTGATAATATCACAGAAAATACAACCTGAAGATCTTAAGATGCCTTGGAGTTCATAGCCAAAGGCAAAATTTGTTCTCAGTAAGCATCGCTGGACATCTTTTTTTTGTTCCAGTGTCATCCTGACCTACTAACTTGATTTTCTTAATATGGATAGTTATCCTAGAGTGGGTAAAGGATAGATGGAATGATTTATATCATTTTTGTTAGACAACGGGTTTTTGGAAGCAATGGTACCAGAATGTCAGTGGCAACTAATGAATTCATCCCATGGAAAGCTGCTGATGTTGCTGTACTATAGTTTTCTTATGCTCTCAGATGCTGGAGTTGTGATTGTGAAAGATGTAAAAGGAGACAGTAAATTCCTACCCTTCATCCCAGCAGAATACAAAGATGACCCTACAGACTGACAGGACTAAAAGCATATAAGAAGAAGCCAGTGAGACTTCTAGAAGCCTAGTGGTTTTAAGGCCATTCTCGTTACTTTTGGGATCTTTAATTCTGGGCATTGCATATTAGAAAGTGACAAAGCTTGGGCAGAAAGTCTAAAATTGTCAATTTTACTTAAAGACAGCATCTCTTATTAATTTTCTCCCTCTCTGCACAGAATTCACCAGCCTGCCATCAAAATCAGACATCTCGAGCCCTGGAAAATTGCTCTGATTGTTATTGGAGCAGCAGTAGCAGCAGCCATCACCATTGGCCTCCTGGTTTATTTTCTAGGATATGGTAAGTTTTACACATTTCTTTATGGTCCTAGTCCTTCATTTAGTACATCTCCTTTGGACTCGTAGTGCTATGCGATGCTGGGAGTTCATTTTCCATCAAGCCAATTAAGGCTCGTTTGGGGGAACCCCACCGGCTTCTTTAGAGCTCTTTCCTTCCTTATTTGCAGATCTCATTTCCTGCTGTGCAGGGTGGTTAAAGCTGTGGTTTCTGATGCCTTTCACTTGCTTTCACTCCTTTCGCATCTTCCTCGTGAGCTTCTTCCGAGATAAGGTCAACACATAGGCCTGCTGGTCTCCACTCACCAAGGGACAGAATGAGCCTCTGTTTTACTCTTCCCGTGGCGTTCCCCACGTGTCTTCCCTTCCTGAGTCACCAGCAGGCCACTAGGGCTCATTTTTGGGTGGGTTTTCAGGCCAGTATCACACTAGCAAGATACCTCTCACTCTCTTGTGCTGAATGAGTTGGGTCAAAAGTGCTGTTTGGCCATGAAGGTGACTGGTGGGAAGCTGGAGCTCTTAAGTCCTCTGTGCTTGGGTTGTCCAACCAGACTGAGTTCTTCTTCCTTCAGGAGCTACATTCGAGTGTTCTGAATACAGGTGAAGATTCACTGACTCCTTGGGCTTCTGGATATATAAAGAGCCCCAGGCTTCTCCTGAAGCTGGTGGGTCTTGGTTGAATTGTGAGTGCCACCTGTTTCTCTCCTCTCCCTTACAGATCAGAAGCTCTTCTACTACAGCGGCAATATAAAAATCACCAGTATCCGGTACAGTAATGAGCTATCCCGACAGTCCTCGGGAGCGTTTAGAGATCTGGGTGAGAGGATCGAGAGACTGGTAAGTCGGGGACCTTTGTGGTCCTCCCTTATTAAAGACACTGTGGTAACACAAGGCTCATTAAAGCAAACAGTCTGCCATTAGACCACTCGTGTACCCCATATGCTTTTTAACCAGTTGCTCAACACGGCTTGCAGGTTTTCATCCTTTCCTGCTCTCTGTAAGGAAAGAATACGTTTTTATCCCCCACACTTCTATGGGCTGAGGAGCTCACCCTGAGCCTGGCTGCTGAGAGAACTACACACAAACTGTTCTCTTGCCCCTGAACATTTTTGCTGCGAAACTTTCCTAGCAGATGTTGCTGAGAGGCTCTCGCTTATACAGTAGCTACGGAAATAAATAGGTGCATTGTCTCCAGGAGAAAACAAGAAAGGAAATTGCACTTCCCTGTAATTACAGAGTTCATCTCTTTACAGCAATAAGCATGTGATTGTGCTTGTATCTTTTTGTGTTTCATTCACCAGATATCTGATAGATATCTGAGAGATATCTCCTTGCCTGCACAGATACTGAGTTAATAGGACAATCAGTGCTTTGCTGCCCACTGGCATTTAATTGAGGGCCATGCTGCTTGTTCACAAGGAGACAGGGGCCGTGCCAAACCTGGTCCCAGAGCAGCATCACAGCATCTCTTCCCAGCTTGCTGAGGACGCCAGAGATCTCAGCCTAGTTGTTGTCTTTTCGCTGCTTATTTCCCTTTTGCCCTACTTGCCTACCTGGGACTGTACTGCGTTTCACAAGAACTGCTCTTGGTGCTTGTCTTTATTTAAGAAGTCATGCATAAGCCAAGGTTACTTAGGTGCTACCACTTTGCAACTATTAGCTAATGTTCACAGCCTTTTAACCTTGTGATAGGACCTTGGAGAGGGACTAATGTCCTGGAGCAAGGCAAGAGTGCTTTGCTGAGGTGGAAGGAAGGACAGGGTTTGGGAGAATCTTTGAGGAATAACTTCAGTGCCCCCTTTAATTCCATTTTTTTTAAAAAAATGTGATTGCGTTGACAAGGAAGCTCTTCTTATTTTGGCTAAGACATTTGTTCAGACAGTGTCCAATGCAGTCAGCTTTTCTCTGAGCCTGGCTATTAATTTAGATGCTTGAATGGAAGCCAGTGCTTTGGAAACCCTGTCTCCCTGTGGGTGTTGAGCATTTCTCACAATAGTGACAGTAAATACCAGTGCTAGTTGAGCAGCGAGAAACATAATTTTGGAGAATGTTAATTGTACCTGAGAAGTAATGCCATGACAAACAGAGAGAGACCTGTGTTGCCTTTTCTGCATTCCTGTGATTTTTCGTAAGAGCTCCCTTTGCTTCGGGCATGAACATCTACCCATCTCTCAAAGGTGGCTGGATCTTTGCTGTACTTTAGGTCATCTAGTGTACACTGTCCCTGCCAAAATCTTTGTTTCTTTTAGCTCCATATATTCCACTGAACAAGGATGGATGAAATTGAAAAATTGTCCACGGTGTTTTAAAAGTACCTCCAGTGAATAACAATGTGCTCCCTACAAGGCTCCTTCTGTCCAAGCAAAACTCAGTTCATAGCACTAAAAATCAAAACATCCTTTCTAGGGACAAAAATAACCTCTTTATCTCTTAAGACTGCCAGCTCATAGCATCTCCATCTTCATTCTGACAGTTTTAACATCATCTTTTGTTAACAGAGGAGAGTGTAGAGGAGTAGAGGGTATTATTTTTTCCATTACTTGTCTGGATTTGTCTGGATTTACAAAAATCCTTTGCGGACTTCCCCTGGATTGGGTCAGGTTTTGAATGTCCAAGCCTTCACATTGTCATTAGTAGGAACGATACCTTGTGCTGATGTTGTGAAACAGTGAGTCAGTGTAGATAAACGCAGTGTCTTTCACAACAGCTGGTGCAAAGTGAACAGAAGTGAATCATCTCTGATAATCAGAAGCATTCACATTACCTGCCGTGCAACTCCCTGGCGAGCGCTCCCTTCTCCAATCCCTCCCTAACGAAGCCTCCTTCGTTTGGCCCCAGAACAAGCCAGCAAGGAGCTGACTTTGGAGCAGCTATGTATCGATGCGGAAGACATTTTGGCTCCAATAGAGTGATCACCCTGTGCCTTCCTTGGCTCCAGCAGTAAACGCCCCAGTGTTGGCTTCAGTTTCCAGAGCTGGGTAGCAACACCCATGGTGTGAACAACATTCCCAATTCCCTTATCTCCCCGAAGGCGGGAGGGAATGCAGAGGGATCATGCCAGAGAGCTGATGAAGCCAGTGCACCAGTCAACATCGCAGGGCTGACTGGAAAGTCTGGAAAACACGTTGTGGGGTGGGGCTGGCGGGGGGACTGAGGAACACATGATGAAAGGTCTCTGCTCCTTGCTGGCCTTCCCGCAAGCAGCCGCAAGGGCTCCCTTTGCGCTGTCTTGAAAGAGCAGGCCCCACCGAAGGCCGCAGTGGGCAGAGCCGCCTCGTTTTTCTGGACACCGCAGTCATCCTTCCTTTCCCACCTGAAAATGCTGTGCGTGAGCCTCCACTCCTGCTACATAAGTCGCAGTTGCACGGTTAAGGGCTCCTTCCCCAAGGAACCTCTGTTTCACTGCGTGCTCCTTTCCTGCTTGGGTGATCTGCTGGTGCATCGTGAATGCCGCTGTTTCCCACATAACCCACAGCTTTTCCCTAGCTGCTGCATTCATTTCCCCTTTCCAAGAGCCTCTTTGAGACTCTGGTGGGTATCCAACCACCACCTCACTAACAGCCTCCTAGAGGACACTTCAGAAGGGCTGCTGCTGGTCGTTCTTCTCCAGCTGAGGAGCCCCACGACACCCTGAAGTGCGGAGAGGGCAGAGCCAGCGAGGGTGATCCTGATCGCCTACCTTGAGTAGCAACAGAAACCATCCCGTATGTTGGGTGGAGCATGGAGGGACGTGTCTGTGCCACGAGTGGGACATGAGCTGCGACCACAGGGGAAGGAATTTTGCGTTCAGGGAAGCTCAAAATGGGCCTCATTGAGCACCTCTTCATGAGAGTTGCTCCAGCTGGAGGCTGACAGCTCTGGGGCTCAGAGACAGTAGTGGGGACTGAACATGCCACTGCACGTGCACCTTTCAGAGCCTGACTGGCTACTCAGTGAAAGTGGACATCAGCTGTTATCCTGTCCACCAGAGATCTGCAAACCTGCCTATCTGCTCTTCTGGCTTCTACAGCAAATTTCCCATGCTTTCTCCTAGATATTCTGTGAGAAAGTTTTCTATCTTCGGGGACAGCCTACTGCATCCTGCTCCTCCTCCTCTCCCAGGCACTCAGGCCCTCCCTGTCTGTCCCCAAGTTCCTACTGAAATCATGACATTGCACTCGAGACTCTGTAAAAAAAAATCTTCATGAAATGATTTCAAGTGATAAGAGAATCTTCTATGTCCTTAAGTGTAGACACTAGGGGAAGTTTTTGTTGAATACAGCTCGAGAAACATGACCTACCTGATAGAAGTGAATTGTATGTTTTCAATTTACAGATACAGAGCTCTTCACCAGGCATTGCAGAGGCATTTAGGAGACCACCAGCAAGTGGAGAGTGGTGTTGAGGGCTGTTGTTGTAAAGCCTTGCTGATTAATCCTTGTAATGATGGTGGTAAGGAAGGGAGGCAGCTTTGCACCTGAGGGGACAGTTTTGCCCCTGATCGTGTCTTTAGGGGCTGAAGACCGATGGCTGAAGACCATTTCTCTGAAGACCGAAAGGAGAGAAATAGATGGGCTGGCTTGCAGCAGGGGTTGCAAGGTGACATGGTACCCGGACTTGGCCCCATAGGCATCAGACAGGATGAAGTGAAGCTCATGCTCTGTGACCTTGGCATTCTCAGCAGGGCAGTGCAGATTTTGGTGGCAGCTTTAGGGCATTTCTGACACAGCTGGGTGATGCTGCAGCTTTGCCTCCATCTCCCATGCAGACGCCATGCAAACAGCCAGATGGCTGTTTTATGATATATGGCATTTTTAGGGCCAGACATTAAACCCATCGTCCCACAGCAGAAATGTGCTTAGTGGGGAGAAGAGGTGGCCTCAGAGCTGAGAGGTCCACGAGGTGCGTTGGGCACACATGGGTCACAGGAAAGCTCAGAAGCACAAAGGTTGCTCGGGGAGTGCTGTAGAGGGGCTAAACCAGCAGGAGAGCATCCCGTCCTAGTGGGTCCTGGAGATGCTCCCAAGGACGGTAGTTGCTGTGGGAACCCGGGCAGTGAGGGCTAATGCAGCTGTGGTACAAATGTCTCCTGAGAAGATGGGTTTTCTGAAGTCCCCAAGGTCTAAAGTTACATGTTATGTATCACACAGCTTAATTTGCTGCAGAGATGCTCTTCCCAACCCTCCCGACAAATCCCCTCTTCTCCCCTTTCAACTCTACAAGAATACTGCAGATTCTGATTACAGAAATGATGGTAGCTGCAGCAGCCAGATCTTTCCAAGGATTTCTCAGGCCTTGCAGCACTCCAGCTAAACTGAGTTAAGGATGCTCCTCCTTGTAATAAGTTTCAGGAAGAGATTTGGCCCTGTTTTCAGATGTGGATTCCAAAATTTACACCCTAGGTCCTTATTTAAGCCTAACCATGTGTAAGCACTCAGCATGTCCTTGTTCAAGTACTTGTCTAATATCCATGTGAGCTGAGAAGGTCAGAAGGTCTGCTGACATTTTCTTACCTTTCATTGAAGGCAGTTTAGTTACAAGTGTACCTATAGTCTAAATGCCTCAAAAGTGAAGCTCCTTAAATGAAGATCTTCAGAGAATGTATTTTCTTTTTTTCCTACTTTTTTCCTTTTTTTTTTTCTACTCTACTCTCCCCTTTCTTTCCTGTGTAACACAATGGGTAAAAAAACATTGGTTTATCTATGTATGAGATCATTGAGATTAAGGAATATATCTTGAGAGGAAACAACCAACCAACCAACCAAAACCTGGGTATTTTGATAACTTCTGCTTAAAAGCTTCTTTTTTAAGGGTCAGGTCCCTGTGGTTGGAAGTGCTGCCTTTGGCCTCGCACTGTACAGTGAGGGTGCCCTCTACGGGTACCCAGGCCTAGGAGCAAAGCCCAAAACAGTGTTCCCCACAACTGAACCTCCTGGGAAAGCTGGCAAGGCCGTGGATGGATGAGGTGACATTTTGACCTGCTTATTTAGCTGTGGGATTAGAAGTTTATAACAGCTGCAGCTTTCAGTATTGGCTACAGGTGTGGTCTTAAAGACTTATGTTGCATGCTGCATGCTAAGATGGGAAATAATTAACCTGATGATTCCTTTCCCCTAACTTAAAATTCACTGATTCTCCAATTTCTTAATACAAAGTGATTTTCTCAAATGACAGGTCCACAAAATGATTCCCTCCTCTTTCATCAACCAGAAGGTCAAATAACCATGTACAAGCTGTAAAGGAGAGATGTCAAATTTTCCCCTTTTTTTCCAATCAAAATAACTGAAATTTAGTTCTGATGTATGACCCAGATGAGGCCACAAAAGCTCTAAAATACGCACAAGAGGAATGGGTAGAAACCTTAGCTGGAAAAAAAAAGGAATTTAGAATGAAATAAAGGGCAAGTATTGATAGTTTGTGTGATTAAGGGTAGAATCTTATCTTAATTATAGCTCTGCGGATCCAGAATTGCGGCATTGTTTGCAGGTAATTAAATCAATGATGTGATTCAAGTGTCAATGAGACAGAAAACGGGCTGGCTGAGAGAGCGGTTGTTTCGAGCGCGCTGGCGTCAAGAGGGAGAGTCCACGTGCAATACACTTCTTGTGCGACTGATGATATTTGGGCACTTGTAACCCGACTACATCCAAATGGATTTTTCTAGATTTCATTAGGTCACTAAGAACTACACCTTCCTGGTTTTCAACTCCTTACTTTTACTCCCTGTTTAAATAAAGGAAAGGCCATGTGTCATGGGAAAGGCACAAAAGTCCTTATATAGATATTTGCCCCATGTTTGCTCCAGATTTTGGCAAGAACTCCTTCCCAAGCTGACAAAATTTCACTTGCAATGTGAAAGTCTTAGGAAGTTAATTATGGACAATTGAAAGCAGGGAGTAGGAATGGAAAGACCTAGGTGACCTTAATTCCAGATGTTGCCATTACGCTGACTATAATGAAACTGTAATGCCAGGACATGACTCTGAAAATGCTTGTGCTAGGGAGGAGTGAGCATGGTGCTTTAAACCCTGAGGTTATCCTATGTGTTAGTCCACTGAAAATATCTCATATTGAAGAGATCGATCTCTTTAGGAATGGTTTTATGTGGCCAGTTATTTCTGATAGGGCTTCCTCACCTCCTGGCTTTAGTGGTCCAGCCAATTTAGTGAGTTTTCTCGGCTGTGTGCGGCAGCACTGCTCGTGCTCATGCCTGCTGCGCTCAGTAGGACACAGGACGTCTTTGTGTGTGTGGTTTCTGTGATGGATCTTCTGGTTTGCCCAAGGCCTATGGGTTATTACGCTCCTTTAGGCCCATTTTCTTCACCTGGAGCAAAACTGTGTGGCCCTGGGGTCAGCAGTGCTTGCAGTAATCAGTGTTTGTAAAATAACGAGGAGTATGGCACTGGCCGTACACTCATTCTGCATGGTGCCAGATTCAGGTTTTCTGATCCTTTCTACCTTTTTTTTTCCCCTTCTTGTAATCTCTGAGACATTTCAGGTTCCCAAGTGAGCTGCTTCTGGGTTGGGATTATGGCCAGGTAGCTCTTTTGGTCACTTCTAGGGGGGTGTCAACATTTTGTGCTGCAGATTGGGTGCAAATTGGAGTGTTGCACTAGATACAGAATTAAAGTGACTGATGGATAGTAATTCATATTGCATTGTTACTACAAGATGCTGGAGAATCCACTGAACCAGCCAACACGGTCCATTTAATATTCAAGATGGAAAAATTAAAAAGTCACTGAAAATGGACTTTCTGTCCAAAAGAGGCAAAACGGAAGGCTACATTACAACCAGAGATGGTCAACTAAACTGGTGGCCAGCAAAAGAGTAGCAGTATTGAATAGTGAGTGGATTTGTGCTCCCAAACCCATCAGATAATGTGAATAATCCCCCATGTGCAGCAAATATCCCAGGGAAGTGTTCTGTCAGACTACATTTACTATAACCTGTGCTTGATCCTGCAATGGCACTAGCCATGTTTAGCTATTTTACTGGCATAGACAGATCAGTGTTAATGAGCGAAGTCCAATTTCTCTTGGAAAACTGTACTGAATCAAGAGAAATTGTGTAAAACTGAATTAAGGATTTGAAACTGCATTAAGAACACTAAGATAAACTGGCCAGAAAATATGAAGTCAAATAAAATCTTGTTTGGAAGAATGAAGGCTGTCAGGAAAATGCTGTTCATGTGAAACAAGCAGGAATTAGTACTCCTGCCTGCAGCAACTATCACTGTTCAGCAGCTGGAAGACCAAGTCTGGAAAAATAAGTGAGATGCACTCAAATCAGGGTCAGGGTTCATTGCAGCTTCTCTTTTGAATGACTGCAAGGGGGTTGAGATGAGGGTAGATGCTTCACTGATGAAGTCTTTCAACGCTGCAAATTCTTACAGTTTTTGTAAAATGTTTCTAAGTAGTTCTTCTGTAGTACATTTGGTGTTTATATGACACACGCACTTGATTTATTGGGTCTTGCTGATACCAGGAACTGCATAACTCCCTGGTGACTTTGCTGTTTCTCAATCCTCCAGGGATCCTGAGCTGTTCCTGGCAGAATTTCATGCCATGTTAGATCACGTGACGTTGTCTCTGAGACGGATCGCACAATCTGGAGAAGCAACATTTCATTTAAAGCAGGATGTGGTTAAGCAGGCACCAGCAGAGAGGCCTATTTGGGGATTAATTCCTAAAGTATTGTAAAACAAGGCCTGGACTTCCCTGTTTTTGATGGGAATTGCTTGAAATGTTCCCCAGCATGTGGCAAACCATGTAACAGCGGAGGGAACAGTAGTAGAATGGGACACTGTTTTATTCAGAGTGTCTTTAGAAAGACAAGTTAGATCTTTATGATGTGCTTTGGGCTGAATGGGAAGGGAAATGTTCCTCAGAGGCTGGGCAGGATGGAGTTTCTTGGTTCTGTAATCTGTGAGTTTGTAACCAAATCTCATGTTCTGAGTGCCTCTCTCAGCAGACAACCAGCTCCCCCATCCTTTTCTGTTTCTGCTGTTAACTTGCATTTTTCTTTTTTCAACAGATGGACAAGACATTTCACAATTCCATTTTAAGGAAAAAATACATACGCGCACGCTTAGTCAGAGTAAGGTAGGTGAGATTATAATAAGCACCCAAAGCTGAGATGCAATGAAATGCTCACCAAGCCCAGCTGGAGCACAGTGGTTTATGGCCAGAGCATGACATCCAGCTGAATGTGACCTTCTTCTGAACCGTGTCCTCCTCTGAGTCTTGATGCAGAAAATAAATAGTCCAAATTGAATACGTGTTTGTGCTCAGATTTTAAGCAAGCTTTAGCTAATAAAGCAAATATAACTTTGGTTATCCTAAAATACAAAAGCATTTCCAAGCCTGTGAAATACAGGCTTGGAAATTATAATGCAGGTGGCATTCGTTATAATGCAAGTGGCATTTTACTTTTAGTGCTCACTGTTGTGTTGAGCTTGTTCATGAAGGCCCGAGTACCACCGTGGTGATTCAGATGAAGGTTCCTCTAGTCTGGCACTGCATCTGTAAAAGGAGACACTTGGGGAACAGTAGGGGCAAAAAAGACACGTACAATATTTGCTCCTAGGTACTCTTCCTGCCCCAGCTATACTTGAGGTAGCTCTGGTTTCTGTGGTTAGTAATCCCCAGTAGATCTCTCCAAAGGACTTGTCTAGTCTTCCCTTGGGCTTGTCAACTTCATTCTCCACCTTTTAGAGAAGAATTTCTTCTGGAAAAACTATCTCTTTGAGTCTTTACTTCATTTGATGGCCTTTGGTTCTTGGACTGCAAGATGCAGGGAAGATCTCTATCCCTTCTCTCCCAACAGTTAAGGGTATTGCACACTCTTATCATATCCATTTTTCCTCCCGTATTCCACAAGATTTTTTCTTTTCAAACCCAGCCTGCTCAGTTATTCTTTGCAGGAGCTGTTCCTTGCCACCTTGTTCCCTGCTCTGGATCTCTTACAAGATTTGCATTTTTGACTACCGCTTAAGTCTTGTTCATGAGTGGCAATGATCAGCTGAGCTGATCACCTTATATACACTTTATATACACCTTATATTTTTTCCTGTCTTAGTTTTCATAATGACACATAAATCCTACCAGACTGAAAGCAGCCTGCAAATCTTACTGCTGTGAATGTGTTGCTCCTTCAGCTATTCACAAAAGACTTTCTTCCTGCTCTATCTTATCTTAATCCCCAGTAAAGCAAACCATGCAAGTTATTACTTAAATGTAACCTTAAAGGGTTATTAGATGCTTGTTAGAGTGATACAAATGTAGACACTGAGAGATAAATCTGTAGGAAGAAGTAAAATCTTTCACTGCTGTTATTCCTGAGGACAGACAGATATACTTGCTGTGATGCTTGATGCCAGGCTTATCTGTGCCAGTGCTTGTTCATTTTTCCAAATACGTTCCAGAGAATATCTCTTCGTACAAGCTGTGAGTATTTAGACTGCCAGGTCCTCCAAGTAGGGTCATTATTGTGAATGCTTGGAAATGAATTTGCATAATTTTGGTTCAGTATAAACAATACATTGGTAATAACGCCAAGAGCTGCCTAAAAAAGACAGAACAGATCCAGACTAGGTGCCTTTGGCTCGGGCCCTTCACTGGGCAGCAAGTGATTCCAGGCTGGCTGCTCTTCCCGGAGCGCTGGCAGAGGTGTGGTGTGCTCTCAGGAGCTGCTAGAGTAATTCCAGTGTGGCGCAGCACAGGAAGAGGAGTGGGGGGAGAGGTGAGGGAACACCTCAGAAATGCCGAGCAACACCCACAGCTGGAGCAGATAATATCTGGAAAATAAACGGAGCGGCAATCATGCCGAAATTGGCACTGCGGGGGAAAAAACAACCTGCTGCAAAGTTCACGTAGAGCTGCTCAGTCTCAATTGTGGGATCCTGGAGGCCACGAACATGTCCTTCTGCTCGGCTATGATGTACTTGCCATACCTTGGGGGTGCTAATAACACATGGCCTTTTCCTCCTGCCCTTCTCTGGAGACAGCAGGAAAATCTGTCTTGTTTTGCTACATGTTCTTTCCCAAGATTGGGGACTGATTACAAGGCTGGTGTATAAGCTACTAGTTCTCTATTTTTTTATTTTCTTACTTTTCCTGTATATAATTCCGAATTTTCCACATTAAAGCAGAAGACTTCTTTTTCTTCTCCTATCTGGATGATGCTTAATACACACTTTTATCCTACCACCTGTACACAATGTGAGATAACTGTGCTTCCCTCTGTTGTGAGTTGTGTCGTCGCTTCTTGGCTCCCGTGAAAAGAAGAGACACAGGAAAGGAGAAGGCTCTTAGTACGCACCCCAGCCTCACCAGTGTGGTGGTCAGGCATGAGGTATCTGCAAGCACAGAGCAAGATTGAATATGATTAGACACTTTGGTGTTTGCAGTCTCGTGTTCAGTCTCTTGGAGAGATTGGTATCTGATGCTCTGTCTAGGGAGACACTGGGAGAGTTCAGACCCTCTCATAAGTGATTCTCTTTCTTGCCTTCCTTCTGATCTAGGTGGGCTTTGCAATAACAGCTTCAAATTGGGGAACTGGGTGTCTCAGCAGGCATCCTGCTCATTCACCTCAGTAAAATTTGTGGGAAGTCCCTGTGTTGCCCATCTTCTGGATTGTGATACGTAGACTGCGAACACACTGCTGAGTTTCACTTCTCAAGGCATAACGTGATGTTATTAGTCATATTCTCCAAAAGCATCCATGCAGATACACTGACTTCACATTGGGTTGTAGTAGTAGAGTTGTATAGCTTCTCACTATTCCCTTGACTACTTTTTGGAGAATGTTAGGAGATTTTTCTTCTGTGCATCCCCAGGGCGCTGCAAGGGTCTGTCCAGACACCACTATTTGCCTGATGTTTTTGAACTCCTGCGTATCTAGCTTTCCATTGCTATCAAATCACTTCCTTTCCTGCTGTTCCAATGATGCTCTTTAAACTCCAGGATTATGACATTAGTTTGGCCAATCATTCATAGAGAGCATCATGCCTTCTCCTTGCCTACGTATGTGAGCATCTGACCATTCAAGAGCAGCTTTGATTTTTTAAGTAAAATCTTTGAAAATGGATTTAATCCTTCATGTTAAATTGCCACCGTTGGAGGAGCTAAGATAAAAGCAAGAAATGCAGCAATGAGCTGACGGTAACCAAACATTTTTTTCCTTGGTTTGTAGCCCAGATACCGGTGGGGTGCTGGCGGAGACCCTGCTCACCTTCTCGTTCTCCTCCACGGACTGCAGAGAAGCACTGCGAGAAAGGGTTGAATGGATCCTGCGGAGGGGCCTAAGAAAATACACCGGGCCCCTGCGAATAAATGTCAAATCTTCTACTGTCTCAGGTAAGTATATTATATATCCCTTAAAGTTTTTTTTCCCGATTAATGGGACCAAATTTTATTTTTTACCTTCTGACAGAGGCTGTTACTGAGTCTGAGGGGCAGTCATTCCTGCTCCTTGAGTTTGAACAAAATCTATGGGAATGTATAAACCTGGCTCGAACTTTTAAAATAGACTTTAAATAAGGAATAACAGCAGCAGTTGCTCTGTCACCTCTGTACTGGCTCACCACCTGCTCCTGGCTGCAGGCTCCATCTTATATTTCTATCAGGAGAGCAAGCAGGAGCCTCATCACAATGCTGCAGTATGTGGCAGTACAGAGGAACATGATCCATATTTACAGAGAATCACAGAATGGTTGGGGGAAGGGACCTCTAGAGATCATCTAGTCCAACCTCTGCTCCAGCAGGGACAATTATCTCTTCTTGTATTTCCCCTAGGTCTTTACTTTTCTGAGGAGCCTGAAAGGGTAGGAATGCTGCTTTGGTGAGGTCTTTGGTCAAGAAAACAGCAAATTCATTGAAAAAAATAGTAGGAGGGTCAAAATTCCTTTTGAATTCCCTATTTTTGTTCAGTGAAAGGGGAAGAAAGGAAGAATATTTTTATCAACGTAACTTTCTCAAATGAGGATCTAGCCCATATCCTTCCTCTTTGGCATTTCTGATCCCTTAGATAATTTTTGTACAGGATTGCACTCTCATCTTTGCATGTGGCTCAGCTCCAGCCGTATTTGGTTGTCATTCTTCTCGGAGTCAGACTTCCCCAGGAGGAGTTGCTCATGAGAAGGAAGGGGTAGGTACTTGTTCTGTGTGGTATTGCGGACGTCCCATACTCCACCATCACTGGACTACTGAAATCACAAGAGATGCACCTAGGCAAGACAGTTGTGTTGCAAAAGCAAGAGCAGTGGGTGAGTCAGCTTCTGCACTGCACAGAGCCAGGCTTCCTCCCACTCAGATAGGACCAGGACAACCCCTTGTCCTGGCCCTTGGTGCTTTAAAGGGAGAAGCTGCATTTTGACAATGCAGTGAAACTTGGGTGTGAGCTGTCACATGCCCCTTATGTCTTGACAGACCAACTTGTCCCCATCTCTGGGATGGCTCAGAATGATAGGTGACATCCCTCTGGGTGAAAAACCACCACTTCCCTGCAGCATCACACATAGTCCAGCAGTTCCTGTTTGGAAGGTGTTGGCTCAAAGTGAGCATCTAGTTCCTTCCGTATGGAAATAGTGTGTTCCCATCAAAAGAGAGAGACTGAAAGAGTTTTAAAAGAAACTTAGGTCAGGATTGAGTGAATTTTGAAGCTTTAGTTTCATCTGATGCCTCCTTTTGGATGGAGTACAAAAATGTTTATGAGAAAATGACTAGACCCATCTATCTTATTGAGTTATCTGATTAGCTGCTTGTATTTAGTCTGCTAAACAATGGAAGTGATTCAAAGCTCTTCTTTTAGTCGATCTTGACCTGCACTCAGGGTTATTACTGTAATTCATTAGTTGCTATTTAGAAAATTAGCTGGTTTTAATTGAATCACAATGTTTTCATTAACTAAACTGTTTCAGTAAAAGAAGGCATCTCTGTGTCACTTTGATGAAGATGTGTGATAAACATCGTGTTGATTTTCTTGGCTCTCCCAGCCATCCCATAAAACACAGATGACTGCATGGGTCTGCTACTCACTCCAGGGCTGGTGTTGCGCAATTGTTAGGCATGACAGAAACGTAAACAAGACTGTTATTTCTAGGAGACAGTGATAAAAGGCTCCATTTGGATCTTTCTTTGGTAATAGGATTTCAACAGTGCTATGAGGCTTAAGCAGATTCTGATTTGTGGGGCCATGTAAGAACAGCAGGTTGACTCAAGTGAAGTGCATGGCACAGAGCACTGCTGTGCTTTAGGAGGGGATGCAAGTCTTGCCCTTCAAAGTTAGCCCTTCCTCCACATGCCTAGAAGCAGATCTTGGAAGTCTGGACAGGGATCTAGGTTTTGCATTTCCAACTTCTCTTTCCTCCAGCATAGCCAGCAGAATAAAGTGTGCTGTCCAACTCTAATATTTAAGTCAAGGAATACTGAGAAGGCCAAGATTTTTCTCCATGCTCTGCTGCAATTTTGTGACTTTTGCCTCAGAGTAATTTGCAGAGTTTTGCCAGCTGGAGTCCCTTTTTATCTTGAGGAAATCCCAGAATGTATTCATAATGGCTTCTTAAAAAAATCATTAACCTATTCATTGCAATCACCTTATCAAAATATTCTAATTTGACAGCCATGATATAGACAAGTGCAGCTACCCAGCTGAACAAATCCAGGTCAGGCCCTGATTTACATGGTGTGCTAGGAGGGTCTGATAAGGAGAATGAGTAATTCTTCCTGCCAGCATGTAATAGTCTTATTCAACACTGTGTCTCAACTCCCATGGCATTGAAGAGTGTGTGCTTTGAGGAGCGAAGCTGACTGCAATGCCCAGGATCTTCACCTCTTGTCCAGGGCAGCTGTGCGAAACTAAGAACTTTGCTGGCCCACAGCAAAAACTGGCTTTGCCTCTTCATTGCTGAAGATTGGAAATGAAGAGCTTTGAGGACCTGAACTCTAAACTGACAATTAGCTCATTTGTGTTCCAAAAGTGAGAGAAGCGGATGGCACAGGTGTGAAAAAACGGGAAGTATGCAAAGCTAAAAGAAAAAAAGAACATCAAAAAAAACTTTTTTATATCATCACTAGTAAGTAGATATTACCCGGTAGACACAGGGCTGCAAAATACATTGGTATCTCCAGGTGTATTGTTGTTACTGAAGTCCCTGCTTTCCTATCTGCCTATAGTGACATCCCTAGGCATTCAATATAGCTTTGGCTTAAAAATAAATAAGTAAGTAGAGGAGGCAATAGAGGTCTTTGTACTTGCATACAAATCACCCTGGAAGCCCAGATATCTTCAACAGAAGATCAAGCAAATTTAAATCCTGTCTTCTCTAAACAACACTGCGAGTAATAGCAGAGTGAGGTGTCAAAGTCAGAGGTTGAAGTGAGTAGGAAGTATCCCTGTCTGTTGCACCGCCAAGGGTTTTGACCATGAACAGTGAGTCACGAATTGGTGTTGATCAACAAGTCAATTGTTATTATTTCTGTTTATCTGGCATCTGGGACTTGTGAAAACTCCTTACAAACACAGAGTAAAGAATCCAGGGGACAGGGTCTCACTTCTCTTTATCAAGTCTTCCCTGGGAGACGTGCAGGTGAGTGTCCAACCTGGATTAGTGAGGAATGTTTGTTTCATTGGGTTGGAGCTGTCGTTTCTGTAGCAACAAACAGCAACCTTGGGCAGTGAATCATCGTTGGAAGGTTTGGAAGGTGGAGATCACTCCGTGCAACCCCCTGCTCAAGCAGGGTCATCTACAGCAGGTTGGCCAAGGTGGTGTCCAAGTGGATTTTGAATATCTCCAAAGAAGGGAGACTCCACGACCTCTCTGGTTACAGTGAAGCAGGACATGGAATGTGCACCTTGGGAAATACAGTGGAAATCTGTTATTCCCAGTCTTTGATACCATGCCAATTTCTTCAGTGGATGTCTGACAACATATGGACATGTTTTTCTCATGTCAGAAACCTGTATATATGCTGATAATTCATTCACTCTTCTGTCTGGACTGACGAATTGAGTTAAAGACAAGGAGCACTCTTCTAAGCAGGAATTTTAGAGGAATTCAGGTGTAGTTGAGGAAGGAAAAAGACGGTGATGTGAGGACAGCTCCTGTGGACATGAGCAATGAGAGAAGGACATGGTGGTGACAGCTAATTGGAGGTGCAAAGCCTTTGTCTTGTCTCCACCAGGTCACTCTCCCCTCTTTAAGGAATGATAATTGCATCACCCACACCCAGGCCTCACTGTGTTGCTTCCACAAGGGCGCTTCACTCCCGGGAGGCAATTCCTCTGCCAGGAGTGGGGGTAGCAGCAGGAGGTCGGTGGGGTGGTGTTTCATATTAGGAAAAATTTCTGCATGGAAGGAGTGGTGAAGCATTGAAACAGGCTTCCCAGGCACGTGGTGGAGTCACTGGGCCCTGCAGTGTTCAAGAAACGTGTAGATAAGGCACCTGGGGACACAGTTGAGCAGGCAGGATTGGGATGGGTTTATGGTTGGACTCGACGATCTTGAAGGTCTTCTCCAACCATAATGATTCCATGATTCTATGCTATTGCCTGTCCCATGTGATGGGTCTTCTCTTTTTTGAAAGAAATAATTAAGGATGCCATTCTAATAACTTGGCTTCCAATTCATTTCCAAAAAGAAGTGATATCAGTATTAGTGACATTATTAAAGTGCATATTTTTCTTTGTAAGTTTTTTATTACAATCTGTGTTTCCCTCTGTATCCTATTTATGATAATACAAACTGCCTTACTTCCGTGGAAGAAAACAACTTGCTCAAGATGTGGGAATCTGATATAACCGAACATGCACCACTCCATTTACCCTTGAAACTAGCAGTGCCATTCGGCGTATAGAAAACTACAGGAAACTCATTTCTAGTGCTTTGAGTTCTGCCAATTATTTTCCTTTTTATATAAGCAGTAGTGTCTGTGACTAAAAGGAAATGTGGCAACAATTTCCTTTTACAAGATCAGTTCTTCAGATGCTATGACCCAGATGTCATCTGGAGACACTACAATGCGAGCACATTTTTCTGCGGGTATCTGTGAATATCTTAGAAGAATGGTCGCATTCCCAGTGCAGGTGGTAGATACTTCCACGCAGTAGAAAGATGATGTCAACTTTATCGTAAATAGTAACTACACGAATCACTATTCTCATTCACAGGTGGTGGAGAACAATCATTTAAGTGTCTTAAGATCATTTAGTTTATGAAATGTGCAAAGTAATTATTAACAAGATTGACTGTGCAGCTGGAGAACGAAGCCCTCCTATGAAAGATGGAATCCCCAAGCAGCTTGTTGTGGTTTTAAAGTATTTTTTTTTCTTAACTTAGGCAAGCTTTAACTTAATAGCCAGATACCTTTTACGGATAGGCAGCACGTGTTCAAGTTAAACTTGTTCTTGTTTACAATGGAAGCCTGAACACTCTTTTCTAAACGCAGCACAAACAACTATATTTGTGTGGCTGGGACAAGATATGACATTTTAATTGGGACTAATTGATGCTTTTTCTTGGCAAGTAGGGCAACTAGTAAATGAGCAGAGCAGCAAAATTGCCTCTCGGGCCTTAGAAGCGATTGCTTCAAGGCAAGGTTTGCAACACAAAAATAAAGCACGTGAAAATAATAGAAATAGGAAATGAAACGAGTTGTACGGGCATCCTACTTAAGACAGGTGATGTGTGTGGCTGGAAAAACTCTTTCTTCAAAGGTGTGGGAGACAGTCTGGCTGGAGATGGTGGATCTATCTCAGAGCAGAGGGGGGGCCGTGTGGGGCTGGTTTCTCCAGGTGCTTGGCAAGCTGGTGAACAGAGCTGTAGAGAGATGCCTCAGAGCCCAGCGGCGTGACTCATCGAGGGCTGCAGTGCGGTGAGAACACGCGGGTTGAATGGCTTCCAGCACCGCGCTTGAACAGGCTGCTTGCTTCTTTTGTCTTCTTGATTAGTTTTGCAACGCCGTATAAGTATTAATAATTGACTGCATGCTTTATAATTAGGTATTATGAGGTAAAGGTCTCTCCACCCAGAGAGGAGCTGAAAAAATATTGTTATTGATATTGCACTTGAAGGCAGAAGTGTGCGCTCGTTGTTGATTGCATTGGTTGCTTTCTTACCAGCTTCCAGACAGGCAATATTATAATGGCCCAAATACTGAGCTAGTTCTCGGTGCAGTTTTAATTTCTAGCTGATACTGGATGATTATTGTATCCAAAAGAAACAGTCAGGACCGAATTTTTCAAAACTTGTCTGGCTAATATAAATATTTAGGTGAAGGTGCCAAAAAGCCTTAAAAGGGTTCAGTACCCTTTTTTTCACACTTTGTGACTAACCAAGCACTACTGTTCACAGCAGTGCTGAATTCTTCTGCTGACCCAGGTTTTACTATCCAAAGTTATTGCGCTTTGACCTAGGGCATCTTGGCAACAAGCACCCATATCATCCATGAAAATCCATGGAATATAACTCACATTCCTATATCCTGTGCTGGGCTTTTCTCCTTCCTGTTTTATGGGCACTGAGAAAGTAAAAGGGAGCAGTTTTCCTGCTCATGAGTTTTTGCTTGGCCACCCACAAACCTTCTCTGTCTTTATTATGTTAATATTTCCTGTTTCTGGTAAATAATCTGGAATCACTATATAACGACTATCCAGACATGAAATGGGAAGCCATGAGTGCGCTGTACAGCAATTCCTGGATAACTTAAAAATGATATTGGATGTGTGCTACCTCTTCTTGACTGCTGGCAGCTAGAAGTGTGGCTCTAGTGAAAATAACGTGGTGGAAGAAAGGCACAGACTGATCTCTTGAGCCAATGCTCCTTGCTGTTGGTTGGAAGTGTTTGGTATTGTCTGTGAACAAGTGTGTGTGCATGTCAGAGGGGGAATTATTGCTGTGGCATGCAATAAATTGCTCTTAGTTGTCTCAGTATTCATAGTGTGCTAGGCAATCTGCTTCTCAATAAGGTAGGAAAAGAGAGAGCTGCTGCTGTTGTAAACGGGCATTCGCTCCAGCAAAGTTGGTGATTTCTGATCTGGAAGGCGGCGCCGGTAGGCATTGGGTCTCCCTGGGCCTAGTGTAAAATGTGGCTGGTTGCTTGTGTGCAACAAGGAGCTTCCAAATTTTCCGTCGCAAAAATTTGCCTTGGTAAAACTGCAGTCTTAAGGAGTAGGCTTGTTTTGGCCATGCTCCCAGGGGGCTGGTAGTCAAGAGGTCAGCAGATTACCCCTCGGAGAGAAGCACGATAGCAAACACAAGAACAGGAATGTGTAGGAGCTGCTGGAGCGTCTCTAGAGGCCTCTGTCCTGCTTCTTGCTGCATCCCTGCTCAAGAGCCCAAAGCTGGGATGGCCATGCAGTGAGTAGCTTAGTTCATGTGTCCTGGTCTCATCACCGCTTTCTTTTTTCAGATATGGAGAAGAAGAAAGCAGAAGCCCTCTTCAATGACAGTAAGTGACAGCTGTTTAAAGTATGGCAGTTTTTCTATTGCTTTAATTGGCACTGAGAGTCTCGAGCAGTTTTCTGGGCCCTTTTCTTTTCCTCTTAGCTAATGAACGTAACCTTGCACTTCACCCAGATGCACAGTGTACTTGGAAGCCCTGCTTGGGTATGACAAGCCTGGCGTCAGGGCCTCCTGGGCACCTTGTACGGGCAGCTAGCTTGCAAGTAATGTTCCTAAAGATCCTTTCTCAGCAGGTCACTGACCACCCCGGAGCTCCTTTGGAGGTTGTCTGCTTTGAGATGCCTTTCTCTGCACATGCAGAGCCATGGTCACGTTTCTGCATGAAAGCAAAGGCTTTTCAAGCACGTCATAGGTGTATGTAGGAAAACCAAGCAAGTACTGAGGATTTCTAATAAATAAAAGGGACTTTGATGGGCTGGCTAGCTGCTTTAACATTAGGCTGCCCTATAAATAGCATTCTCAAGGTAGGCAGGTCCCTCGCAGGAATCAAAGTACATTTTCAACTTCAGCAAGTTATAGTTAAAAGCAATCACTATTAAAAATAGCTTAAAGCATGGAATTAAATAGAGCACTTAGTCAAGCCTAATCCTGCCTTCACAGGGCTGACGCCTAATTCATCTGCCTGGTGTGAAGCGTGGAAATTGTGCACCAGCGGCACAGGCAGGTTCCACTGTGCGTGCCTTGCACACTGCAGTGTAACAATTTCTCTCTGTTGGCAGCCCCGCTGAGTTCTTGAACGCAGCCTGCAAAGCCTAAATGCCCCAAAAGCCGGTAGGGTTGGGCATGGGCAGAGCAGTTTGGAATACCAGCTGGAAGTGTGCTATTAAAAACTGGGAATTTGTCATTTTCTTTTGTGCGTAGTGGGTATGAGCATAAGGAAGAATGTATAGAATTGACATCAGTCTGTATTTACAAGGAATATGTTCTGGATTTTAGCATTATTGTGAGTGCAAAAGGGTTTCTGATGGAAATATAAGGCAACATGAGTTTCCAGTTGCTGATACAAGGCATTACTGGAGGAGTATGGTTGGAGTAGATTGTTGTAAAGACGTTTCTGAGCCTTTGGGGAAGGAGTAAGCCTGGAGGATGCTCATGCTTATGCAGGCAGTCTCATGAATTATTTTTCCTTTTACATGGTGAGTTTGGAGAATATCCATGAGCTTTTCCTCATGGATGCGCACCTTGCTGGAGGTATCCATGCCTTTATCCAGTGTGACATCTTAGTGTGACAGGCTCTTGGCCTGAAGTGGCTTTCAGTGACTGCCTGGAAACTCCCATTTGTGCAATACAGTTGCCTACCTCCGAACAGTACCCTCCTGAGGGGATTTGCATGCATGCTCTGTAAAAAAAATGTGGCTTGGGGCATTCGCATCTCTGACACTGCCTTTGCTCATGTTTTATTCTAATGCTGAATCACCTGGGACATTCAGGTGGGCAATCCCTGTATTCAGGAATTGGCCTGGAAGTACAGCGAAGGATTTTTATTCCAGGGTTTTTGAGCTGTTCACGTAGCTAAGCCTGAAGTGGTTGACCATCATGGCTTACCTCATTCAGGATTTTAACTGAATGGGTTGTGCATAAAGATCTCTGTCTTGGGGTGCTAGTAGATGGGATGTTTTCTCATTGATATTATACCATTAGGGAACTTGGGTGGTGTGGAATTTTACATATTCCTCCCCTTAGTAAGCATGCCCTCCAAGGTGTGCAGGTACAGTGGAAAATATAACTAATATACTCTTTCTCCTTCCCAACAGTCTGTGGGTTACGGCAGAACAGATCGGTCAGGTCAACGGCAAAACCGTCGTCCTTGCGAATAGTCGGTGGACTGACTTCTGCAGAGACAGGGGACTGGCCGTGGCAAGCAAGTTTACAGTACAATAACATCCACCGCTGCGGTGCAACACTCATCAGTAACACATGGCTTGTGTCTGCAGCTCACTGCTTCAGAGAGTAAGTTCCCAGCTGAGAGAGACTCTGCAGCACAACATGCTCCCCAGGCATTCAAGATGTGTTGCTTTCCAAATCTGTACCACCCCGACTCTTCTTGTCAGAAGAATTCTCTGCTTTGGAAAAGTCAGGGTTTGGTGGACCTATCACTTTCATGTTTCATGAGTCCTGCCCTTACTCCTGAGCAGCACTGACAATGGTACAGGTGGGAATAAATAGTCTTTTTAACATGCAAAAAGAGAAAAGAAAATGAGGAGTCTTTTAACAGAAGAGCACTTGGTTTGATACACCCTGTAGCTGAATGTTGGCTAGATCAGGGCCAGGGAAGGGAGGCAGTATGAGCCTGTGGTTGAGGAGGGAAGGGAGCACCACGTTATGGAAAGTGACATACACCTTGAGACTCAAGTAAGGAGCAGGGTCAAGGGAATTTTAAGATGAAGGTATCTGACCAAATTTAAAGACATGAATATTTGTCTTTACCTGTTATTTTATATGTACTAAATACTTACAGCACTCTTAACTGTTTCAGCATGAGTCACCCTCACAAGTGGACTGCCACTTTTGGAGCTCTTTTGAAGCCACCGAGCATGAAGCGATCAGTCAAGACCATCATTGTTCATGAAAAGTACCGCTACCCCGAACATGATTATGACATTGCGCTTGTGAAGCTCTCTAAACAAGTTGAGTTTACAAGTCACATACACCGTGTTTGTCTGCCTGAACCATCTCAGACTTTTCCATATAATATTTATGCTGTCATCACAGGCTGGGGAGCACTTACCAATGACGGTGAGTCCCGAGTCTAACACGCAACTAAGACGTTACATGACTCTAACACTGGACTGATACCACATGTGTAGCCATACAGTGTATGGCAATGAGGCTAATTCTTGGTGTATAAGTAATAATTTGTTTAATCACACCCCTCTAATATTAGGCTGGAAAAAGACAGAGCTGCAACACTAAAGCAGGAAGTAAGAAGACTGTCCTCTTCTTCCAGCTTTTCCACTTCATAGTGTAAATTATTGAGATGGGTAGTCTAGGTGTGAATATGTTTATGCAGTCCTTCTAGTCCTGTCCAGGACCCACAGGTACTTCTCTGGGTTTCAAGAAAATGTGTACAGTGAGATGCAGATGGCAGCTTGCCAAAGCTCCTACACTTACCAGGACAAGGCAGGTGTAGATTTACATTTGTGTGAAACCAAGATATTGAGTCATCTGTCCAAATCACTATGTAATTTGTGTCCGATGATATTATATAAAACTCTACATAATATGTGGTGTTACACTTAAGGCACTGTGTGCATCTGTATGACTGTCAGTGCCCTCTTAATGATATAATTCCTAAGTGAGAAGATGAGGATGTACCTTTGAAGTGAGAGGATAACCCCCAGACAGCAACAAGCAACAAGCTGGTCATCTGTAAGAGAACATTAAATATTCTTCATGTCTCTTAATTTCTGCAAAATAAATATATTAATAAATGCCCAAACCATTCTTTTCCTTCAGGTCCGACTCCTAATGTTCTGCAGGAAGCAACAGTGAAACTTATAGACTCAAACACTTGTAACCGAGAAGAAGTGTATGATGGTGACATAACCCCCAGGATGCTGTGTGCTGGATACTTGGAAGGAGGAGTAGATGCTTGTCAGGTAACCAGCTGAAAATTAGAAAGGAAAATCCTTTTAAAGCTGTTTCAGGATTTGGTTCATCAGATGTTAACTGACATTATCTTCACCCTTTAAGCAGGCTCTGTACAAACAAGAATTACCTCTGTATCCTCCGTATGAGGAGGAGGAAAGGGCAGATACAGAGCAATGTTTCACAAAATAGAAGCTATCTTTTTTTTTTTTTAATTTGAGAGTTGATATTTTAAAACCTTAGGGACAGGTCAGGAGACTCCATGGTAAATAGGAACTGGCTTCTGATTTAATTTTCAGAAATGGCCTGGATTCTGCACGGATGGCAGCTCTTGAAATACTCCTCACTTTTGTCTCTTACAGGACACAGCCTCTCCTTTGCAGAGAGAACTATATTTTACCTTCTGATTAATGAACCTTTTTTTTTCTCCTCATTCTGTAGGGGGACTCTGGAGGACCGCTGGTTACTCCAGATTCTAGACTGATGTGGTACCTTGTAGGAATAGTGAGCTGGGGAGATGAATGTGCCAAACCAAATAAACCTGGAGTTTATACACGAGTGACTTACTTCCGTGACTGGATTACCTCAAAAACTGGCATCTGATTCCAAAGTCAAAAACAGATTAAGCTACATAGGCTAAGTGTAACGCCATGTTTGTCCATAATTCTGAGAAGTTATTTTTTTAATGTATATATGTTCCTATGTAGTTTTGGTCAAAGCAGCCTTTGTCCACACCAAGTGCTAACTTCACTGTCAAACATCCCCATCCCTTGTGAATTTATACTAAACATCAGATGCCCTGCCTCATCTCTAAGCTTGGAAACAATGAACGGATGCCATCAGACACCAAATATTTAAGAGCTAGCAATCTACCTGCTTTGTAAGTACGACCACTAACCAGGAAAAAGAGAAAAAGGAAGAATTTTTTTCTTCAGCCATGGCTGAGGTCTGAAGACACCTAATGGAAGCCAAACCTTCTTCCTCCAGTGAAGCAACTGTTGTCATGATTTTATTTCTAACCATGTGAACCCTCAATTACTCTTCTTTTTAGAGGAGATCTTCTGCGCAGATTGCAAGCAAGACCCTGGGCATGTTCCACTTCCAAGTTGGAAGGGAAGAGAGAAAAGCTTGATACTGTAGTTATGAAGCACGCTTTTAATGGAACGTGTTGGATTTTATGAAGCTCAAATTACTTGAAGATCCTACTGTGCAAGCGCAACAATATATTGCTACCTCTCTACCAATGCCCTTCTACACTGATTTTGTTCAGCCCACAATGGGCCTAAGATGCAGAAACACAAGCTTTACCCAAAATTGGCTGTAATAAAGGTGTAATCTTGCAAATAACCTCACTGGAAGAAAATTTTAACAAAAGAAAACACTCAAGACAGCATTTAAATGTGTACTAGAGGAAAAATAAGCATTCATGACAAATAAACTGCGAACTACCTTTTTCTTCAAGAAATAACGTGCACTTCTGAGGGCAGGTCCACCAACAGAAACCTTTTCACTGCAAAGAAAGTAAATAGTGATAAACAATCATGCTTCCCTGAGGGACTCATCTCTGCCATTCCATCTTACAAGGCTGGAATTGGAAAAAGGAATGGGTGCTCAGCATTTTTTTTTTGTGACCTCAAGCCTTGAATTACAAGTCTACCTATGGAAGGAAAGGCCTAAGATTAAGACTGCTGGGGAGAAGGAGACTGTCTTATTTTCAGGCCTTTCCAGCCTTTTTTTCATAGTGAAAAGTGTTTTGTATCTTTTGAATTTTAGAAAAAAAAAACAAGAGGCCTTGTCTCAGAAAGAAATTCTTGAAGGTTTAGTATTGCTTTCAAAATAGGTGTATCTTTATTCCGATTTTTCCACATCCGTTTAAAAAAAGGAAAAGATCTCGGGAGGGTTAGGAGATAGGTAGATGCAGCAAATCTGTTTCATTAATTTATTGATGAAGTTTTTCATTTCTGCACTTTTGAGTTGCTGCTATTTTTCAACTAGGAATTTACTGTGGGCCAGGTTCAGTTATGTCACCCAGATACTGAAAAAGGCTGAAAAAAAGTTACCCATGGGTTTTTGTGCCTCTTCTGCTTTCAAGGGTATAATCATGACAAATGCACTTACAAGCCACTGGATGTGAACTGCCACTGTTGGTTCACTTGCACAAACAGCAAATGCTTGTTTTGCACTTACAGCCTGTCTTCTGCTTATGAAATGGAGGGGCAGCCACAGGGGGCCAGGCCCAGCTAATGTAATCCCTATAAACTGGTTCCTACCTCACACTGAAAGTGATATGTATATATAAAATCCTTTTTAAAATGAGAAAGGCAGCCTGTATTTCAGATTTTCTTGTGAGAGGCCAAGCAACCACGAGGTGTGTGGGATAATGTCTACCTTACTCAGGGAGTCCTGAGCCAGCCAGATGGACTTCACAAACTTTTAGCAAACTGTCTGGCCTGGTTTCGTCTTTACTCCATGTCAGTGTTTTATTTATGATGACTCTTGCTTGTTTTCTGCGCTGGAATAAAGCAAAGAGAATACTGTGTGATTAAAGAAAAGTTTTTTAAAACCTTTTATTATTATTCATGTTAGGGTTTAGCAAAGATTTGAATGATATAAAGGTAATATATTTCATGACATTAAATGTATTTTAAAACAATTGCTCCTTCTTTTTTACTTTTTTTTTTTTTGCTTGATAATAACCAAGCTAAGATTTTTATTGAATTCTAAACAGACTGATCTTCTTTGTCTATAAAGCTGTTCTCGAACCACAGTTCTTTTGGTCCATTCCCATGTGAGCAACTGTTTGTCTTTTACAGTGCCATGAGCTTTAAAGATGTTTCTACAAAACAGGGCATCCACTTACCTAAAATGCTCAAAGTGTTATAGAAATTTGTTATAGAAATACAGAAAGCCAGTGTTATAGAAATTTGAGAGTTAACCTGACCCTTTGTTTCAGAGTCAACTGTCTTGCCTCTGACCTTGCAAAAACCTGTCCTTAATGAAATGCCTGGTAGAGCTGATGCAGCAATTCTCCTGAGATTTCCCAGGCAGATTTACAGCTTCAAGAGAGAAGTTCCAAACTTCTGGTTATTCAAATAAAGTTCTCTGAGGCTTGCCAAATGCTAATTTTCAGCCTGGAGCATAAATAGGGAAGAAATAAGTGCCTGATTGCGTAGCTTACATGAGGAGCCCTGAATTACACCAAGCAGTCAGTGAGGTTCCTTACGTAAGTAAAGCTTGTAGAAACTGCAGTTCCAAACCTACTGCTCCTCTTAACAAATTGTAAGAGCTGGGAGCCAAAAGTGATTATTGAACCCCATGGATATTACCTGGCAACTCGCAGCCTGTGTTAGGGATGCGCGTGCATAGGTAAGTTGACTCTTGCTCGTGAGCCTATCAAGTGCCCATGAGCATATCAGAGTGGATTCAGCTTAGGTAATCAGTGCCTTTGGTCATCTGGATCAGGATTTTAAGAATATTGTTAACATGGTTTCTAGGAAGATGTCACCGCCTGGCGAAGCACAAAGCATCGAGATCCCTTGCCCCACGGTGTTGGGAAGCTGCAGTCCTTTCAGCTTGCCAGCAAAGCACTCCTGCACTGCACATCCTGCCAGGAAGGAGAGATACTCTGAGCAGGCAGCACCTTGCTGCTCAAAGAGGTCATGCACGTTGAAACAACACATTTTTAGGGCAAAAATTACATGGAGGTTTTTCAGCTTTTTGCCTACTAGCTAAACGAAGCAGAGAAACAAATGCATGCTCCCCCGAAAATCCCCACTTTTGAATCCCTATAAGAATGGGAAATCATGCCTTGAAATCATGAAAAAGACAAGACTCTAGAAGTGTTAGTGGCTGGGATTTTCAGAGAGATCTATCAAGGAGATTTTTAAAGATTTGCAGCTAATAACTTTAGCTCATTTTGAAAATATCAGCTTCAAAGACGTATTCCAAAACATCATGCCAAATAAATCCACAATACTGTTCATAAGTTGTAATCACTAACGGACTTTGGGCATGAACAGGCTTGAATGCAGAGCTGTTTTTAATACTGCTGAACTCTGTTTGATGCCTGATGCCACTGACTGATTTGAGAAATCGGTACCTTGACAGCCTCGCTTGGTTGTTTTTGCAGCTCTCCCAAGTTACAGATCACCTTTTGCATGTTGCCTATATGTGCTTGGGATTTTTCAATGTCCAATTTCCTTATATTTTAGGGTTATATAGTTGTAAAAGAGAAGGCAGTGGGAAAAAAAATGTCCAGTAGCTCCAGATGTTCCAGGTATTTCAGATTTTGCAGCCTGGAAAAGCAAACCCCTGTGTCTCACAACTTGGTGCCATTATCCTAGCTGGCTCTTGAATATACCTGCTCTTGCTCGATGCATTTGGTGGCCAGTTTCTTTGGCTTCTGGGGTAAACAAAATCTGTCCCCTTTGACTTGGCAACCTGCCTCAGAATGCCCATGTTTACAGTTTCACTGCTGGTCTGCCCGCGTGTAATTGCTGCTAAACTGCTAGGCAGGAACTAATTGGCTGTTGCTGTTTCTCCATTTAAGCCAAGGGTTTTTCAGTATTCACTGTTATTATGCAAAATGTGTTTCCTGTGAGATGATTGCCTATCTGAGTGACTGGTATCTTAAAAATGCAATAACCGGGATGGAGAGATGGTATGTAGCAGATAAGATTGCATTTTACATACCACATTTGATTAATTAAGTTCTTAAAAATAATATTTGTTAGTTTAGTCGCAAGGTCAGAGGCTGGCTCATTTTTGAGAAAGAAAATACAATGTTAAAGTTAAAATCACCAAGAGAACTAATAATTAGCCAAGAGGATGAGTTTTTGGCTGCTTTCAAAGTATTTTTTGTGTCCTCTTATAACAGAGATTCTCTGCTCACCACGTAGGTGCACTGCTTTGCAACAGCCATTGAAATTTCAGAATATCCTTGTGTATTCTGACTTGATGTAGCCTGTGAAAAACCAACAAGAAAAGCAAATATCAGGCTTAACATCAGCTGCGTTATCAGTGAAGAACTGCATTCTTCCTTCTGAGAAAGAAGTATTGCTTTTTCATTTTACCCCAGCACCAAGCCCAGCATTTTAGACTTCTAGTGGCCTCTAGTGGTTCTCTGAGATTTCTTTCTACCTCGTCTTTCATTTGATGCGAGTCAAAGAATGGGAGAAAGACATAAGAAAAAGTCTAGCCCGGTACTTTTGCCCGGATCCTGCCAAAGCACATCCCAGATTTGAATGAACCCAGTGCGATGCAGCCGCTCTTAGTCTTTATTACTAAGTCAGTACAAAATCTGTGTGTTTTCGTACTGAGGAGAAAATCCTGAGGAAGACTTGGAAGGCTCCTGGAATCCTTATTTTTAGGCATATAAGAAACGTCCCAGTAACATATGAGGTGATATAAAGGCAAGCAACGAGGAGAACAAAGCCGGGATGTTGTTTTTCCAAGAAGTTCCCCCAAATCCAATCAATATAGAGAAATGTCTGTTTTTAATTCGTGTACTATAGGATGCCGACAGAGATTTTACTTCAGTTACAAACATATACTTTTCCAAATAAAAAGGTTACAATTTTGCAACGACTTTTTCCAGTCATCATGGCTCGCATAGCGGGAAGCATCTCATATTCTACATGAGCTATGTTAATTCCACCAAGAAAAAGCCCAACTATTCTTAAGCGAGGGATGACTCAGCCCAAAATATTCTTGAAGTGACACTTTTTTCAAGAGAATCAACGATCTCCTTAGGCTTTATTTAACTGCTTCCAGGCAGCACAAAATCCAACCAGATTTTCATCCCTGAACATCATCAGGTGCAGTTTTGAATACATCCAGGTGTTTCGAGTGGTTTTTTTTTTTTTTTTTTTTTTTTTCGCTTTTTTCCCTACTGGAGAAGATTCCGGTTATTTTCTGAGAAGCCAAGAGGAAGCATTAAATGTGACTCGGTCCTGCAGGGCTGCAGGGAACACAACATCACGAGTAACTGAAATCGAAGCGGACTTTTGAAATCCGGCTACAACGACGGAACTTTTAAAAACCACGGTGCTTACATAATAACAAGGTTTTTTTTTTTCGCTTTTTTCCCTACTGGAGAAGATTCCGGTTATTTTCTGAGAAGCCAAGAGGAAGCATTAAATGTGACTCGGTCCTGCAGGGCTGCAGGGAACACAACATCACGAGTAACTGAAATCGAAGCGGACTTTTGAAATCCGGCTACAACGACGGAACTTTTAAAAACCACGGTGCTTACATAATAACAAGGATAATAGCAATAATAATAATAATAATAATAATAATAATAATAATAATAATAATAATAATAATAATAATAAACAACTCTTTGAGAAGGACAAAAATCGCGCACACTGATTTGAGCCCCCAAACAAACTCAGCTCAACCTCTGCCTCCGCCGCGGCCGCCATGTTGTGAAGGGGGAGGCGCCGCGCTGCGTCATGTCATGGCGGGCGGGCTCAGGCCGGCCCCTCGCGCTGGCGCAGGCGGAGAAGCGCCGCGGACACCGGCTCTCGCTTCCCGGCTCCTTCCTGCCTCTTCCCCCGGCGCCGCCGGCAGCGCCGAGTCCTCATCGCGGCGCGGTGAGGGAGGGCCGGGCCGGGCCGGGCGGTGCGCGGGAGGGCGGTCGGGAGGCGGTCGGAGGGTGGCGGGACGCGGGCGCCCGCGGCAGCCGCGGCCCCGCTCGCCCGGGCAGAGGAAGGTGCCCGGTTCTCGCCGCCAGGCCCCGGCTTCGCGAGCCTGCCTCGGCGCTGCCCGGCTCGAAGCCCTGCCTCGCAGGAAGGACAAGCCCGTGGTGAAGAAGGAGAAGGAGGAAACATCAGAACGTTTTCTTCCCTCCCCCGCTGCACCCGCTTTTTTTAAATATGTTTTTTTTTTTATATTTGACCCCATCACGCTGCTTTGTCCGAAGCGGGCTCAGCAGGGGTTGCGCTGGGTTTGTAGGAGTAGGTTAGCACGGGCGATTGGTGGGTGATGCTGTGGAGCCCTTTTGGCTGGCTGCGTTTGGCCGTTGCCCACTGGGGAGGCACCCCGGGGTGCTCATGCTGGGACCGAGGGCACTGTTGGGTACGTGATGGGTGGCCTCCAACCTGTAAAATAAGTCACCTTGGGATGTTTGGGGGCCACTTCTCTGTTTAGCTCCATCTCTTAGTGCTCAGTTGCAGTACAATCCAACTAGCCCCTTGGAAAACCCAGAGGGGTTACGACTTCTGGGGTCTGAAAGTTGGTCCGAATGGTTAGGGGCAGCAGGAGATGTGTCTTAGGACAGATGCTGTGCATACCAGAGCCGCCCCTCAAACAAAGACACCCCTTAAAAAAAGCCAAAGCGATAACCCTCAGGGAGCATGGCCTTAAAAGCTGTCACTGGGTATCTCTTCACATACATGATCTTGGCAGGAAAAATCTCTACCGTATTTCTGGGCCTTCAGCCGTCAAGCTTGAAAGGGAAAAGGGTTGTTAACCTTGTTTCCAAGTCTTCCATTTCAGCGTTGGTAGGGAGTTGTAAGAGGATGCGCTTGGTCAGCGCTGGGCTTGGCTGCGCTCGCCCTGCACATGGTGACGGTCACCACCAGATCAGGGCATCTTCCCTGGTGCTGCTTCCCTGGTAGCTGCTTCCCAGGCTACCTAACTAAGGAGCAGTCTGCCCAGAGGCACAGTTTCTACTTAATCCAAGTGCTTTCCCCGCTAAGGTAATTTAGCGATAAAAAGATCTTTGCTGACTGAAGGCCTTAGTAGTGCAAGTGCTCTACTCTTAAAATCCCATTTAACTCTTCAGCTTGATGTCTTGATTCAACGTTGCCTTAATTCAGAGTTTACGGGATGACCTAAAAAAAAAATGTATTACTTTTTAGATAGTTTTCCCTAACTGTTTTTCAAAAGTGCTTTCAAAGCTTCAAAAGTGTTTACTCTTGAGTTAGGTATAACGGTAACTAATTTCATAAGTATTTTTTGATTAGCCTAGAAATAACACAGCATAAATAACTGTGCCTGGCTGTTTTGAGATGCTCGGCTCTTCTCTTCCAAATAAGCAGCAATCGGGCAGATGAAAGTTGACAGCTTGCAGCTGGTAATGTGAAAGTAAATTTTAGGCTTACTAAATCCAACTGTGACAAATACAAGAATTAAATCTTGGGACTTCTCAGTGGGCAATTGATACTCTCTGTCTTTTTGAAATCATTAGTTGAAGGTTTGTGAGTTCTTGTCTTTTGGCTCCTCTGCATTTTAATTGCTTCGGTGCTGTTTTGATCTGTAGGTTTCTTGATGGTCAAAATGACTGTTATGTAACATTACTTTTTGCATTTTGTGATTCTTCTGTTGAGTAGCTTAAAGGGGAGAAGGGTTCAATCTGTGAAGTTGCTTCCAGGATAACCATATTCTTTCTTTTTGTAATTCTTTTAGTGCAAATAAATTACATTGCATCATGGCAACAGAGTCTATGGAAATTGATGATGCTTTATATAGGTAAGAATATCAGATTTATGTGACTTTTCAGTGTTATATGCATTTGCATGCTGTACTGTTAAAGCCAAAACTTGAAAACAGTATCGGATGCCTATTAGAGGTGTAAGCGCTGATGCTGGTGTGTCCCTGCTTTTGAAAGGGGGGAAAAAAACAAATGGTCTGGCATGTAAAACTGAATCCGTTTCTCCCCAGATTTCTGAAACCTGTAGCTAAACACGAGAACTAGTTGAGTTGCAGGTGTAAGCAAATCTTCCTGTAAGACTAATCCTTTACTGGTAATTTGACAACTGTTTTTTGTCAATTAGTATTGCCATTAAAGAGCACTATTATATACTAGTGTTGAATGAACTTTGGAAATGAAGTTTGGAAACTATCAATAGTGCATGTTTTTTTGGACTGATGCTTCTGCTTTCTTTCTGCTTCAGCTTGTTTACGCTTTGACCATTTTGTCACTTTTCTGTCCTTACGAACATCATCATCATTTCTGTTATCCTCTGAGATAAATAATTGTAGTAGCTTCAGACTTGTGTGAAAGATCTGGATAAGAGAACAACCTGCAGACGAGTTGTGTCCATTATTTTAGCCAAGATGTGGAGAGCTCTCCTCTGCTAAGAAATTGCACTGGGCTGATTGGTGGTAGATAAAGCTAAGGGGACAAGATCCACACAAGCTGTGCCAGTCCGTGATTTTTTTTTTCCTGCTTGTTCCAGGAAGGTTAAGGCCCCTTTGGGGATGTGCAGAAAGCTTAAATATTGAGTGGATCTGTGTGATCCTCAAGGTGTTATCCTCTTAAGATGTCTGTGCTCTTTGAATGTTCATGTCCCCAGAAACCTGGCTGTTGTGCTTCATTTTCCTAAAAAAGGAGAGCTGACCTGTCACTTTATCCACTTAAGCTGCTCCTCTTGCTTTATGTTTATATAGCCTGTAACAAGTATGTGTAATGGTTTGTTTCAATAGCTTAATCCATTTATTATCTTAGTATTTGATGATAATAATAGGTATTATTTGTTGTAAGTGTATTTCCTGAAGTGCTACATAGTATGACTGTCTGCATTTTATAGCCTCAAATACTTGTTGAATGGAGGACTGCTAAATATAAATGTACATGTGTCACTAGTGGCACAAATTCATCCTTAGAACTTGATATTACTGATTGGGTACCGATTACTGAACTTACTGGGATGGGGGAAGAAAAGTAAGAGCAACTTATAATTAAGACTGTTAACTTTCTTCAAATCACTGGGAATTGTGTTCTTATGTTCTTGAATTAATTTATATCTTGTTCTGATTTATCTTGGCTGTAGTCGTCAGAGATATGTGCTTGGAGACACAGCAATGCAAAAGATGGCTCAGTCCCATGTGTTCCTGAGTGGTATGGGTGGTCTTGGTGTGGAGATTGGTAAGTTGAGGCAACATTTTCTTAAGCAGACCCAAGTGTATATAAATATACTGCCCCAGTGTGCTTCTAAATCTTACTTTAAACATAATAAATGTATGTTCAGTTCTGGAATGAATATATATATATATTTGTGCTATGTTGCACATAGGCAATATATTCATGAAAACAGTAAGATCCTGAACTTTCTTTGATAAGCTTTTTAATGGAGAAATATTTTAAATGTTACTTGCAAATGTGCAGCTGTAGACCAACTCACTTTACTGAAAATCTTGAATTTTGGGTGCAAGCTGAGTCTGGGTAATCCGCATGATTCCTTTAGGCTTCAATATCGGTCCCAGTGAAGACATGTGTATAGTCTGAGTTACTTCCATTGTAGGAAATGAGGGTGGGTGGAGTGAATGGTTGTGATTTGATGCAAAATTGTTCTGGCATTGAGGGTCACTTAACAATTTCCTCTGCTCTTTGAGAGCAAGACTTGTCTTGGTCGGTTGTTGTCCAAGGTATTACCTCTTCTGTTGGCTTCGTGTCACTCGATACCAGATGCCAGAACAGAGCTGTGAGATGCTGCAGTTTCCTGTCTTTAGTGTTTCTGTAGTCGAATATGTAGGATGAAAAGCTGCCTTTTGTACCGTGCCCATATTCTTCAGCTCTCAGTGGGACTAGAACCACATTTAGAACCACACCTTGAACCACATTTAGAAGAAAACAAACCCTTCAACTGTAAAGTTCTTAGGAATGGCATGTTGTTTTTGTCCACCTATAAATAAGTTGCATAGCTTTGCCAGAAATCTGCAGCAGTCTCTTTCTCTCTCGTTTTTTCTTTCTTCCAGCCAAAAATATAGTACTAGCTGGCATAAAGGTATGTAAAACCGTTTTGTTGTGTGGGAATTCTTGGAGGAAGGGTGGGGAGTTTTGAAATGCTGAGGAGAAGCATTCTGAGATATCTCATGTAATATATTAGCCAACTGCTAATAAGACATTGAATGATTTTATTCAAATTCTGGCATACTGAGTAGTACAAATTTAAAAGCCAAGCTGTTCAAAACATATGTCTTTTTTTATTTTACCCGGTAGGCTCTGTTTGTGGCTGGGTATTTTAATCCAATAAATACTTTTGTCCTTCTTATGTTAATTTTGTTAGACAAGTACTCTTTAAACTTCCTTTTTGTTTGAAAAAACCTGCTTCCATTTTTGGGAGTGCTTCCATTTATAGCTTGAGGTTGCAATATAGCTGCAGGGTAACAAAAATAATCTTATAAGTTTTTTAAATGCTCTCGCATCACTGTAGCCTGTGAGGAAATGACTAGTCAAATACATCTTCCAGATATGTCCTTGTCTCTCAAACACTAAGAGCTTTCCTTGCAAAGAAGTTGGTGAAGTTAGTGCTTATCCATGGTACAATGAGCCTTACTGCAATTCTAGTCCTCCAGTATTTCATGTGGGGCTTAGTGCATCCTTTTGAGTACTGTGACTATGTATGTTTCTTCCAGTAAATGCTTTTGCCTAACTTCTCTTAGGCTCTTACAGTTCATGACACCAAGCAGTGTATGAAATGGGATTTAGGGATCAACTTCTTCATCCGTGAAGATGATGTTACCAGTCAGAAGAACAGGTTGGTAAAATCTCTGCCAGGATGAAGGGTTGAACTTGGCAGGAAATAACAATTTGAGTTCACCATCTATGAAATGTAACACACATCAAGTGTAACGCACATCAGGTGCTCATGAAATGCTGCCTTTGACTACAGTGCCCAGATAGATATCGTGGGATATGTGGGTTGGATCTGGTACACTGTCCAAGTCCTCCATGTCAGGTCTTGTGGTTAGCAGATTTGTAAACATCAAATGCTCTCATGAAAATGTAGCAAGATGGAAGGAGGAGTATTTTTTTTTTTATTTTGGCTTCCTTAGCCAGTTGCATAAGATTAGCAGGCAGCTGTGACACCAGAACAGCAGTGAGTCCACATGTGTGTTGGACAGAGATGTTTTCCTCAGACCCACTAGGAATGAAAATGTGACCAAATGAGTTGATGTCACCATCACCAACAGAATTCCCGAGGGATTCTTGTAGGTCATGCATGGCATGGAATTGTCTTGAAAATATAATTTATAAATGGATAAAAAAGTGAAAGTTACTTTTCTTCCAGGGCTGAAGCCACACTTCATCACATTGCAGAACTCAATCCATACGTCCATGTGGCAGCATCAACTATGCCATTAGATGAAACCACAGATCTGTCATTCCTAAAGCAATACCAGGTATTTCCTGTATTTAAGGGAGCCACACAGGGGACCTTTCTCAGAACAATACCTCCTCCTCCTCCCCCCGCCCCCTTTTTTTTTTTTAATAATTTAAGTCAAGAAAATATAAACAGACAAAAATACTTTGAGATGATTGGGAGAAAGCAGATAGTTCTTGTCCTTAAACAAGACAAGTGAAATTGTCTGCTTGTTTGTTGGTTGGTGACTGTTGTTTTCTAAGGGTGAAACTATGATTTTATGTTCCTGGTACTGACATTTGTTGTGACAAAAAATAACTGAGATATCCATGCATTTTTTTCTGCTTTTTATTTCCAAGGTAACACAGTGACTTTTTTTTTTTTTTTTTTAACAGTCCCGCTGCATGGATGTTCAGTATGTGTTTTGTGCTTTGTATTCCAGAGAGCAGGAATGCAGTCTATATAGGTGTTGTGTATGTCTGTGTGTATGAATCTAATGAAATGTGAGCAATTCTACGTTGCAATGAGGACCTATTCCCATTTTCCGTCTACCATCTCTGATAGCTCAAGAATGCTCTTTCTGCTACTTGCAAGGAAGGAAAACTTAGGGATTCAGGGCATCCAAGTAACTGGCTGTTGCTGCTACTTTTTTCCATTGCCTGAAGATGTTGATTGCTCTCAGTATCTTAACCTTATCTGTGTTCTTGTTGCCAGTGTGTCATTTTGACTGAAGCAAGCCTCTTGCTGCAGAAGAAGATTAATGGCTTTTGTCATGCTCAGCAGCCACCTATTAAGGTAATACAGAGATGAAAACCATGATTAATCCCTAAAGCAAACATTTTGGTCCTCTCTCATGTTCTATATAGAAATTGATAAAGCAGCTTGTGGGGTTTATTGTCTTATACAGATATCTTCTTTGGAGAAGTGTGGATTTTGGGAGCATTCTGCTCTCAGTAACACTGTTTTCTTCCCTGTTTCTGAATTCTGTACATGTGTCTGATGCTACCTGTGTGTCTACCATTTTTTCTCCGTTATTAACCAATGACTGCTACTCTTGTTCTGAAGGACCAAATTTAAGAGTAGTAAAAATCACAGGGCTGCATATTGCTGCAACTCAGTTTTGAGATGTCCTGAAGGAAACAGTAATGCAGGTTCAACTTATCTCAGTAGTGCTTGGCCATTTAGTCAGTTGCATGGGTACGTGTGACGTGTTTCAACCAGGATTGAACTTGCACCTTCTAACATTGGACAGAGTTGAATGTGAGAAGTCACTTTGGCTTCTGCCCTATCAGGAATACTGATGCTTTTACTTTCTCCTGTAGTTCATCAGTGCAGATGTGTATGGAATATGTTCGCGTTTGTTTTGTGACTTTGGTGATGAATTTGAGGTGCTGGATACTACAGGAGAAGAGCCAAAGGAAATCTTCATTTCAAACATCACACAGGTAAGGGAAAGAAGTTTCTGAGCTACTATAACTTTGCACTGTTAGCTGTGTAGCCATTAACAAGTGATATGCAGAGTGTTTCACTTCAGTAGCCTGCTAAACATCTGAAATAAAATCCCTTTAGTGTCTCCACCTAAAAGCAATCATTGGTAAGTGCTAACGCCATGAGCTCGTTACTTAAAATGTAACATAATAATGTTGAGGTTCTTCTCTTTTGAAAGTGAAAGAAATAGGGAGATTTGGAGAGAAGCAGGCATAGCCTTGGGATGGGATTGGTTTAGGGACATCCTGACGTAGGTATGGAATTAGACTTCCTTTTTATAAACATGTACTGCTGCAGATACAGAGGAGGACCATTAGAACGATAAAGTGGATGGAGAACTTATATTGAGAAGAAACCTAAGAGAGCTTCATTGTTTTAACCTATGAAAGACAGCAAAAAGTATTATTGCTAGTAGTGCTACTGTAAAATGTTGGAGAGGATATCTCTTCATTCTTGTATTACTGCTTTATAAAATGGAGATAATTTAAGCTCCATCTCACAACTCTGTCTGGAAGTTTTTACCAGAGGCGTACTCATGTAGCAGCAAGTTGTTTATCTTATCTCCAGTCTAGATATATTAATAGTCAAACTAGAAGGGATTGTATAACAAGTTGGATTTGATCTGAATTAAGGCTTGTGTCATTATGATTTGCCTGTTCCTTGGTCTCCCCCAAAAGAATGGGAGACTCATTTGTTCCAATGAATTTCATGAACCAGACATGACTGTTTCATGGCTTATGCTGATTGCCTGTCAAGGCAAGGAAAATAATATTTTTTTTTCCTTTTGATTCATAACTTGATATTTGGGTTTAATTTTTGTGAATCTGGAATCCTGGTGATGTCCTTATTTTCCTTGTTCTCCTCTGTCTGTTTCTCTCTGGAGAGCAATGAATATTCTGTGAGCTCTCTGAATTAAGTGTCTCTTACATTTATGATAATGTAGCCTTTAGATGGGTGGTATCAATCAAAGAAACTTCTTCTAGTCCTGAAGGTTCTGCCTGGTAAATTGAAATGAAAAAATAAATAAAAATACCTGCAAAGAAAAAAAAATAAATAAAAAAAAATAAAAAACCCACAAAACCTGACAGTTATTGCTGTCAAAAAAATGAGTGACTTATATAACTGAGCAGGAAAAAAAATGTGGTCTTGTTTTCTTGTTGAAGCTTGTGGATGGATAATTCTCTGATTCTTTATGATACTTGCATACTTTGAAGATAAGCTTGCTGATATATTAGTTTTAATGGGCTGGCAACCATGTATAGGAATATGTGTATTTATGATTCAAATTTGCTTTAAAATCTTTAATTAAAGTTTTATACTACATGATAGAAATCCTTCTAGTTCTGGGAGACCAGGGAGAGCTGTCTATACATTGCAGATTTGCTTGCAAATCCACTATCTGTCTTTTGATGTGAGTTGCACCGCAAGATCTTCCTAAAGAAACTGTCCTCCTGCAGCAGAGGGGTCTGTATGAGACTTCTGTTGCTGTCTATGAAAACTACTTTGGAAATATAGTCTAGTTTGAAGTTAGAACAAGTAGAGCAATTTGCTACTGCTATGGAGTAAAACAATCTGACTCTTTAGAACCAACAACACAGTTTACTAAATGTGCTGAGAACTGTGAAAGGTAAAAATGAGTAAGTTTATGTTAGGAAAGCACTGTACAACTGAAAATAATTGAAGTGAAAAAAAACTATCATAGGTAACTCCCTACTTAGGACAGAACCTAGGTAGTAAATGTATTAGTGGCTGTAGTTTCAGCAGAAAAAAGTGTGTGTTAAGGATAAAGCACAGTTCCTTCACCCAAGATTCTCTTTCTCTTTGCTGACTTTCCCATTTTTGCTTTCAGTCAAATCCTGGTATTGTCACTTGCCTTGAAAATCATCCACACAGGCTTGAAACAGGACAATTTTTAACCTTCCGGGAAGTTAATGGAATGTCATGTTTAAATGGATCCACACACCAAATAACGGGTAAACTGTTACTAACTTTTTGTATACGTATTTATTTTTAGCCTTTTTAACTCCCTGCAGTGATGGTTACTGCAGAGAGAGAAGTGTGGGATTATGCAACCCACAGTGAATTCGCACACAAAAAAAACCACTTCTTATGGTGTGGACATCATCCTAGTGATATCTTAATTCCATTTCCATCCAAAAATGCTTTTCCATTCGCTGCTTAGCCAGCAAATGTGAAGAGCTGGAAACTAGCTGGCAACCTTTATGATTACTATCCTCAATTTGCTGACCAAATTATTTGGAGCTAAGCTATTTATGCTGATGAAGTTATCTGGAAGCCCTGATGTTGTTGTTTGGGCTCTGCTTTTCAAAGTGTTCCCCCCTCCAGCTCCCCCTTTTTTGGTTTTAATGACTTTGTGGTGTAGGATAAAAACAGGACTCTTGAAATATGTGGCTGATCTGCTTTTCCTGAGCTACTTTGTTTTGGTTTAGTAGTGCAGTTGCCAGGTTCCATTCCTTGCTCTTAAAGCCCTGTGTTTGGTTTCCATTTTCAGGTTCTGAGATTTAATCAACAAAACATTTGTTTTGAGGTCCTGTTTCTTTAACTGAATTTGATTTCAGTAGCCTAGTTGCCCTGCAGAGCAGCTTTATCCTTTGAAGTTCTAGTCCCTGGGTTAAAATGTTATTCTGAGCAATATACTGGATGCTTTTGTGGGCAGCTGGAAGAAAAGCAGTGATGATTTCATGTTTGTTGCAGAACTGTGGTCATCAGAAGTCTCGTTAAATCTGCTGCCGCTTTAAAAAGCTTGTTTCATAACCCATCATGTGAAACTAAAGCCGTAACCCAGAACCTCCCAGGGAGCGACAATCTTGTTACAGCCGGGAGGATAAGCTTTGCATGTGATTTCAAAAAAATCTCTGCACTAGAAAATTGCAATATGAAAAGCATTTGCAAAAAAAAAAAAATCACTTTTCACATATGGAATTGTAGTATGCCTGGAAACTTTTAAATTAGCTGNTGATTTCAAAAAAATCTCTGCACTAGAAAATTGCAATATGAAAAGCATTTGCAAAAAAAAAAAAATTACTTTTTCACATATGGAATTGTAGTATGCATGGAAACTTTTAAATAAGCACTGTGACAGTAACAGCTAATTCTCCTCTCTTTTTAGTGGTGTCACCGTATTCCTTCAGCATTGGTGATACTACAGATATGGAGCCTTACTTGCATGGAGGCATAGCTATTCAAGTGAAGACACCCAAGATGTTTTACTTTGTAAGTGGCTTTGGGGCAAAACCAGGTTCTTGGGGTGAAACTCAGCTAAGGAGTGGAAGCAGAGTTCAGTTGTGATTTGGGTATTCATGGTCTTATCCTGGCTGTTCAAGGAAAGAATAGTAATGCTAATTAATAAATGGCTAAATGACTTAGAATATAGAATGCTTCAATTTCAAAGTTACCTAGAAGTATAGAGATCAAATTGTAGAGATTGTGATGTCCTGGCAGCCTCCATGAAGAAGAGCCAGTTAGATCACGTGTAATACTTGTCCTAAGGAGAGTTTGACTTAATGAAGAGAGAAGTTAAAACAATTAAACGAGATGGCAAAGAATGCAGCTCTCTGTTGCTGTCTGTGTAAACAGGACTCGAAGTGATTAGATCCCTTGTTCCAAATGATTTCTGAAATTAGCTTCCCCTCCAAGAAACTAAGCAGCCCCTCACTTTGGAGAGCTTGGAGAAAGACGCTGTGCTCATAATATGCCTGAAAGTTGGTCTGCTTTTACCAGCTAGTTACTCTGTTAGGAAATGTTAATTAACCAAATTTGCAGTAGTTTACTATTTTAGGTGTCTTTTGCAGGAAAGGATGTTTGATTCTCAGTCTCTTCAGCATGAGTGTTGTTTTGTCCTGTTGTTTTGTCATGACTGTCATGTTTAAGTGAGTATATTATTATTATGAACTCTCTCTTTTACTTTTGTTCCAGGAACGGTTAGAGAAGCAGCTAACAAATCCAGCATGCCTTGTTGCAGATTTTAGCAAGCCTGAGGTAATTGGTGTGTGAGGACTCGTGTGTGACTGTTTTAATAGTATAACTACATAGAATGTAATCTCCAGCTTTTTGAGTATAAAAATATGCACCTGTAACTTTATTCTGTAATAGCTACATACGAGTTTAAAGTATGAAATCAGAGGAGGGTATCAGTTCATGTGTGGTGCCACACTGGAATCCCACATCCCACTGGAAGCTTGTTATCCATGAATTTCACTGTGAATGTTGCAGGTGCTAAGCTTGGCTGTCTCTGTAAATGTGTTACTTAAAATCTGAGGTTTTGATAAACCCTTAATTGAGCGGAATACAAATGTTGCAAGTGACACAATGAAACCTGTGTTTAATGATGTTTGGTTGGTAAAAAGCATGCTGGAATCAAAGATCAATCATAGATTGGTTGGAAACTGGAATTAGCAGTGTGAGGATACTTTTTTTTTTCTTTGAGAAAAGATATTGAGATATATTTTTAAATTTTAAAAGAATTTTAGCAGTATTTAAGTTTAGCATGGTTTTAGTAATTTATTATGGGCAAGCAGGGCATATAAATTTCTGGCCCATTCATGTATTCAATTAAACTATGCTTATTTAATGATATTTGAAAAATTATTTTTATTTTTGTATAATATATGTTCTGATATGTTCTTTCTTTCTTTTATACATCTGATCCTTAATGCTTGGCTTTGGTATTAAGATTTGTCAAAATGCAGTACATTCTAATATCCTATTTACAACGGCCTCCGTGTTTTCCAGTTTCAGGACACAATTCGTTTAAGGACGTCTTGGTCAGAGTAGATGTTGAGTGTGTGTCGAGGGTGCTACTTTACAACAGTATAGTATTTTATATTGTCAGTTAGTAAAATGATTTGTGGAAGGTATTTTAAATTCAGATGTCAATGCTCTTTAGATAAAAAAAACTTTATTGGAACTGTGCAGTTAAGGAGCAGGGACCCTGAATGGTAACAACAGTTTGAATAAACAGTTGTTTTTGTTCAAATGAGCAATTGTTTTTGTTTGGTATTGTCTCGACAGACCCCTCTGCAGATCCACCTTGCCATGCTTGCATTGAACCACTTCCAAGAGAGCTTTGGCCGCCTTCCGAACATTGGGTAATGCAGCAGTCCTGCAAATCTCTCTCTTTTATTGTAGCTATTGAATAGACATGTGACAGTGTCTCGTTCATCCAACAATAGATGACAGAACTGAAAACCTAAAATGGTTTCCTAGATGGAAAATGTCACCCTGTGCTCCTGGAAAAAGGGGCTTTACCAATATAGTGGTGACACCTTCTGAGCCTTGGCAGACAGAAAAAGACAAGATTCTTGTGCTTGGCCTAAGCTTAATGTTTAAAAGTACATCTTTAACATGCAGTGTTAAAGATAATATATATTGCTAAACTCTCTCTGCTGTTCATATCCAAGCACTTTCTTCATGGGTGATCATGTTTCTAGAAGGGATATAGGATTTTTAAACAATCATTATTGTTCCCACTCTGGTGTCTAGATGCCTTCAGGATGCTGAGGAACTGCTGAAAATAGCCATGTCTATAAGTGAAACACTAGAAAACAGGGTGAGTAGTGAATAAGCAGCATTATGATGTGCTCATTTATCTGTCTAAAGACTATATTTCTGTTGTTAACCCTTGCTGGGTTAGCTGGTTTTCTAAATACTGCACAGCGTTGTATGATACACCCTTGACTTGCTTGGTTGGAGGGATAAATCTGTTATTATGTCTTATTTTTCAGCCTCAGGTGAATGGAGATGTAGTGAAATGGCTCTCTAGGACTGCTCAGGGATTTCTAGCTCCTCTGGCTGCAGCAGTGGGTGGCGTTGCTAGCCAGGAAGTCTTGAAGGCAGTAACAGGAAAGTTTTCTCCATTGCAACAATGGGTAAAGCTGATTTTGTACCTTTATTTTGACAGTGAGGTTGTGGATGGATGGCAGAGGCTGTGTGTGAGTGGTATACGAGCAAACCAGCCTGAGCAATGTCGTTAACAAAAAAAGTTGAGACTGAAATACAGTGGCTTTATGCAGTCAGTGAAAGTGCATGTTCACACCTGGGATCCAGGCGTTGCATTCAGCTTGCTCTATGTTAAGGCAAGCATCAAGCCACTGCACGCAGCAGCAGTGCTTTCATCACCCCAGATGTAATGGCAAGAGTAAAGTTATCTTAAAAATGGCGCAACCCTATTGAGGGGGTTTGGAGTAGCAATACTGAGCTTGTGCCTCAGATCTCAGTGAACTTTTTTCTTCTCTAGTCCAGATGCTCTTTCCTGAACTCTAAATAATATAATGAGCTCTAATATAATGAACTCTAAATAACTGAATTATAATGAATAAATAACTCTAAATAACTGAATACTGTATAGACTTCCATTGGCAGTACAGACTTAGTTTTTTAAATTTCTAGATTTGGTTTTATATGGAAAATACTACATTTTTTTAAGCTAATTCAACATGAATGTTTTTCTGAGTGCTTGCTTTCCCCTTCCTCACAGCTGTATATTGATATGTTAGACATTGTTACACCGCTGGAAAAGACAAGCTGTGAAGAATTTCTCCCACGGTAAATATAAATACAATATGCTGTTTTATGTACTATATCTGATTCTCAGACAGGCTTCCTTTTTATCTATCTATCTTTATTTAAAGTTGGTTCGGTGTAATCTGATGGAAGGACAGGTTTCTGAGGTGAGAATACTTGTCTTAATTCTGAGCATGGGAGGAGTAGGATTTATGGTAGGATTTAGCCTGATTTCTCTCAGTTAACATCCAAGCAGAGCTGAGCATCAGTGGTACTAATCTGATAAATGACAACTTGCTACTCTTCTGTTTTTGTCCCTTATGCTTGCAAAGGGGAGATAGGTATGATGCCTTGAGGGCTTGCATTGGAGACTCTCTGTGCCAGAAGCTGCATGATTTAAATGTTTTCCTGGTAAGTATGACTGACATTGTTAGACTTTATGCAAATACTTTTTGCTAACACAGCTAACGCCAACTGCCTTCAGATTAGGGAGAATAGTCCTGATTACGTGTCATTGTGGAGTTAATGATCCACAATTGTCATAGGACTTATACAAGTTGCATGGAGCACAGAGTTTCTTGCACAGTCCTCCGAAATAGGGCAGATGAGTAGTTCCCTAATTCGTGCTGCTTTTGGGATATGACTGTAACATTGGCCTTTCTGCAATCGCTGGGAGGCATCCTTGCCCTCCACGACTTCTCAAAGACGGAGTAGAGCAGCCTGCAGTGACATCAGTCAGCTCTCAGTATGTCTGGATGCACCCTGTCAGGTCCTATCCTTCTGTGTGTGCAGGGCTCCCTTACTTGATTCTTCTCAGCTACTGGTAGTTCTCCCCTCTTGACCCTGCAGCTAATTCCTAACCAGCTCTCCTGTATTTGTAAGTAGCAGATCTGGAAGCATCACCTATGACTGGTCCTGGATCAGTGTTAAGCTATCCCTAACCCACTCCGGATTGCTTTCTTTCTTCACTTTCACTTAGTGTTTTTTGCTCACATTTTGACTCTTAAAAATGTTACTCTCTTTAGGTTGGCTGTGGAGCAATTGGCTGTGAAATGTTAAAAAATTTTGCACTTCTTGGCGTTGGTACTGGGCAAGACAGAGGACTGGTAAGTTGCTTGCATTCACTGAGTTCATTTTGCCTAAGAAATGCTAATGTGACAAAGACTGAAGTCTTAGAAGGCTACAAAAATTGTTGTTAAAAGTTTATTTTTGCCCTCATTTCGGGTTAAGCTATAGGTAGATGGAAAATGTCTTCAGCATCAAGTAGAGTTAAGTGTGTAACTAGGAGTGGAATGTGCTCGTAGTAGCCTTGCTGTGCTTAATTTTAGTTAACCAGCGCTGGTACAGGCAGAGGTTTTAAGTGCAGTGGGTGGCAGCAGCAGAACTTGGTTTTGACAAGTCTCTGTTAGATTTTGTGAGGAGTATTGCTCAGCACTACACCTAAGTCATAACTCCAGCTTTTGCTTTTGCCCTTTCTGACTTAGGTTACAATTACAGATCCTGACTTGATAGAGAAATCCAACCTCAACAGGCAGTTTCTTTTTCGACCTCATCATATACAGGTAGGCTTTCTTGTCCAGCATTTTTTTCTGTGCTGCTGTTCTGTTTTCCTATCATGTCCTTCCACTGAGAGTTCGACTTGTGTGCGCTTCTGTGCAGAGGAGACTTTACAGCTCTCATCCAGGATCATTTGAAACCCTACCTAGAGTATGTTGTCTGCGTTCCTCTTGCAAATAAGGAATCAGATCAGAAGTGCTGTGTTGCATAAGATGCTGCCTGCCATTAATTAATATGCCCAAAATGCTTTATTAGACCATTGAAATTCAAGGGGAGGGAAAGATGGCAGTGCCAGTGATATCCTCAACAGAAGAGCTATTAGTGGAGCTCTACGTAAGTGTTAGCTGCATACAGAAGTCTAGATATTTTTGAAATACTGTTCTACAGCTTTGATTCCTCCAGGGCCAAGATGTCTATTATGGTGAGCTGCAGTTTAAATCCCATGTTTATATGGGCTCTTGATAAGAAATATATCCTGTCTCAATTCAGTCTTCATTAAACAGGTAAATAACTTGAGAAAATTATGTACGTTCAGTAAATGGATGATGCAGAAATTACTAATCTCTTAAAAGCAGAGATCCCAGTGCTTGGCACAGCACTCATTTGGACAGCAGGGGGAAATGGGGTTCTGCAGCCCACAACCCATCAACTGAATTCTCTGCGTGCTGTTTAGGTCTCACAAATCTCTCACCAAGTTACACTTTGGGTTGTTAAAGGAATGAAAAGTGAACACTGCAAATTTTCACAAGCAACAAAGTCTTGAGTACCTATGTTCTAAGTGCTGATCTATAGATACTCGAATATAGCTTTTTAAAATGGCTAGAAATATCAGTAAGGTTAAGAACTCAGTTCCAGTCTAGCTTTAGAACTTCAGCTTTTAGAAATTTAGCTAAAGTTTTCAGAACTTTAGCTTTAGATCGAGTGAAATGTGTTGCAGCCAGGCGAGTGTTCATAGGTTTGTCATGTCTGCTGCATTGACTTAAGTCATAGTGACTAGTGGATTTGTCCTTTGACAGTCCTGAACTACTGCTTATGGCATTTTGAAAGCGTGAGAAGCAGTGTGTGGCACCTGTTTCAGTTACTTGATACCTTTCCGCTGCATCTTTTAAGCACTTTATCTTTGGAGTATCTGACACACTTTTTTTTTTTTTTTTTTTTTTTTTTTTTTTT